>OX392516.1:14053947-14461265 GCA_947623375.1 Apotomis capreana
ATCTTGTCTGAAAATTCGGTCAAATTCGGAAAATTACGAAAAAAAAACGATTTGTATGGAGAAAATTTCAAATTGGTCCTAGGAGGCTGAAATTCGGTATCCGGGGGTTTTTGGGGCTCCTGAGTCAGAATCTGAAATCGGATTTTTTAAATTCGGTCAAATTCGGTATCGGGGGGCTCTCGGGGCTCAAAAATATGAATCTGAAATCTTGTCCGAAAATTCGGTCAAATTCGGAAAATATCGAAAAAAAAAACGATTTGTATGGAGAAAATTTCAAATTGGTCCTAGGAGGCTGAAATTCGGTATCCGGGGGTTTTTGGGGCTCCTGAGTCAGAATATGAAATCTGATTTTTAAAATTCGGTCAAATTCGGAAAATATCGGACAAACAATATTAAGTGTTATTCTTTGAAGTATATTTTTTTATTTCATTGTATGTTTGAGAAAAGCACTATACATGCCTCGTCGTGAAAACGGATTCCCGGCCTCGTATCACTATCCGGCCTCGCTCGCACGCTCGCTCGGCCGTATATACCTACTTGGCCGGAAATCCTAATTTTCCCGGCCTCTGATGTAATGTACTATTCTTCCATAAACCACGCGTAAACGGAACTTGCAAAATAGCCAAAACAATATTCACGAGCCCGAAAAAGAACCACGTACGTACAACATTTAATATTTACACGCCACGTAACTAAGACGGGGAAAAAATCGTCAAAAACAGTTGAAACGTTGCCGCCATCTGTGCTATGATTTATATTCAGTGTTTTGCGCGCGGGCGGTAAATCAAGTCGCCAAGTTGCAGAACGTCGTAAATAAAGAATTCTGTCTTTTTGAGTATTAATAGTTGCATTTGAGACGTATTGTCGTGAGATGAGTTACGTCGTTTGCTTGCGGAAACGCGGGCAAAGTACAGTACAGAATTTTATTGAACCATATTGACAGATAATAATAACTGTATAATACTTTTCTGTATTATTTAATAACACTAGCTAATAAGGCACGTAGCCTTAACTTATTAATAAAGACCTGAACATCTACAGTTTGGATACAAATAATTTCTGAGATTGAGCAAAACGGAATCAAAAATACAGGAAAGCGGAGCTCGGCCGCAGATGAGACAAGCTTGAGAAGGATGATGACTATGGCAGGCTGAGTGGCGCGTATAAATTTGTATGCATGAGAACTTTCTATCGTGTTTAAAAAGTCAGTGTTCACAAGATAGCCTAAAGCGCCCCGCGTGCACTAGGCAGCCCGGCTGCTTAGCGGATAAGATTTTTAGAATCCAATGCATAAAGAAATGGTGTGTTGTTCTTGTGGGTCTTTCAAACTAGGAAATTCCAAAAGAATGTCAAATGTAATACAGATGATTAGAGGGTAATGGGAATTCCACGGCACTGATCACGATTATAAATATATTGTGCTTATTGTCGTTATTGACTTAAATTAAATAAAAATACACAATTGGTCACAATCCCACAGTCATCTTCGAAATATTATATATTTTATTACACAGCAGGCAATGCAAGACAATAAACAGATGATTTTTACGATATCCCCTGTAGACCCAACCTTACCCTTATTACCTCGCCAGACAACGGTCGAGATTGGGCCTAACACAAACTAGCGAGCTGAAAAAAATGCGAAATCTTCTTATTGCATACTGCGGTAGTTTTTTACAGAGATGCCACGCGCTCGTGTATCTCGCTCACCCATATGGCCGTCGCGCTCGGATGTCTCGCTCAACCGCTTGCCGCGTCGCTGGTCGTGCAAACTCGTGGCATCTCCGGTACCTTAAAGGTGCTTAGATATCCACGTTTCTCCTCTCCTGCCTATGATGGTTTAGTTTATCACACCTGAAGGGCTAAAGGAAAATTCTAGCAAAAAATAATTCCGACCCAGCAAATTTTAGGGGAAGTAAATATTGCAGCGGTCACATCAGTGCATCTTACAAACCATCATGGCTAGTACCTTTATGTTTATTTGTTACCACATTATATAAAAAACTAGCTTTTGCCCGCGACTAACCGCCAGTCCGCGTGGAACTTGGAAATATGGAAGCAACCTCGTACAACACGATAGATATCCACCTAATCACCGGGAAGGGATTATTAAGCAAATGTAAGAGCAATTGTGCTTTTGGTCTAATCATTACATTTCCTACAGGGTCATCAATGTCATCATGAATTACTTACTCACTTTCAATCTTTTTAGGGATAATTTCCAGGATGAAAACTCTATCCTATGTCCTTCCTCGGATCTTAATCTATTTCCATGCCAAATTTCATCAAAATCGATTCAGCGGTTTAAGCGTGAAGAGGTAACGGACAGACAGACACATTTTCGCATTTATAATATTAGTATGGAATTAGTATGGATTCAAAAGATTTCTTGAATGTTGTACCACACACTCTCATACGGAAGACGTTTGCTTCCGCAATAATTTTCAGACGCAAACAAAATCCTTAAATAAACTACGAATATATACTATCGTTTCATTCTTGTGATTTCAGAAAAGGACGCCAGATGTGAAGACGACTAAGGATTTAGAGAACAGGACCAAACTGATAGGTGGAAAACTTAAATCCTGTCTGGTCGAAAGGATACACATAGTAAATATTGTAAAAACAGTAAAATTACTTTCACATAACTATTTATCTACTTCTAAGTGTGTTGACATCTCATTTAGGTACCTATTTCTTGTAGGCAGTTCTCCTCCCGCTCATTACATAGTATAAAACAAAGTAGGTAGGTTCCTGCTGTCTGTCCCTATGTATGCTTAGATCTTTAAAACTACGCAACGGTTTTTGATCCAGTAGATAGATAGAGCGATTCAAGAGAAGAAGGTTTATATATATAATACATACCTACCTATAATATAGAATTGCACCCGTGCGAAGCAGGGGCGGGTCGCTAGTACGTATATAAATAAGTTACGAAACTGACCGGCCCTCTAAATAATTATAATATTTAGATGAAAAAACGAAGATATCAATTTGTGTTTAGGGTAAGGACAAAGAGAAAGGCAAAGGCTAAGGAGAAACCGTATCGGTATTGTTTTAGAAATTTTTCACTCACAAATTACGATATTTCCGAAAATGTTAATAATATCGGAAAAATGCCTAACAAAAAATAAGAAATATTGTCAATTGTTGAAAATAAACATAATTATGAGTACATGTTTGTCTGAATGCTTATGAATGAAAGAGTGTAAATAACTGAATATGTAGCATTTGGGTTCAAAATCTGTTTACTGTCGCTAAGACGTTTCTTTGAATTTCGGCCCGTAAGCCCGTCCACGGAGAAATCGGAGTGAATGCAAAAGTAGCGAAGCATCCGAACAAAGGTATCAGATGTAGTCCTAGAGGCAATAAGCCTTTGGATACTTTGGAAACTTCTGTGATATTAGGCTACGAAAAGCGTGGGTATATTACACAATGTTAAGGCGATCTTCTTTTGTACCTATGTAACTATGTAGGTAATCGTTTTCTGTTCAAAATTTTAATAGTAATTTTATTTATTTATTTATTTTACTTATTTAAACTTAATTGCACAAAATACATAAGTAAAAGTACAAATGGCGGACTTAATGCCTTTAGGCATTCTCTACCAGTCAACCACTGGGTTAAACAGAAATATGTTGTCGGTGCAGGATCAAAGGTTACAGACAAACAGTAAAGCAACACAAATCAATTACCTAAAGATATATATAAGAATGTATATATAATTAATTAATTACCATAAACTTAAACGAATACTTTATATGATATACATACATACATATGTACCAAAAGTAAAATATTTCGAAGAGAGTTAGGAAGAGAGACTGTCCAAAAGATGCTTGCGCAACATGCGCTTAAAGGAGACCTTACTCTGAGCTTGCCTGATGTTGAGTGGGAGAGCGTTCCAGAGGTGTATTGCCTGAACCGTGAAAGAATTTGACATGAAACCGGAGCGGTGAAGGGGGACTACTAGCTTAAGTCTACGAGACGTACGGAGAGTGCATCCAGGGCGAGCAGTTACAAATTGAAACTTGAATTTGAGATAATCGGGAGTGGTTGGATCAAATAAGATCGAAAAGAGAGTGCAGAGAATTCTTTGAGATCTACTTTCACGTACAGGAAGCCAGTTTAATTGACGGCGAAACTCCGAGATGTTGTCATACTTACGAAGGCCAAAAACAAACCTGATACAATTGTTTAGCATGCGTTCCAGCTTATTCAGGGAGGCCTGGGTGAGATTAGAGCAACACACATCAGCATAGTCGATGACGGGGAGGACAAGAGCTTGGGCGAGAAGAGTCTTAGTGCTCACCGGGAGAAAATTCTTGAACCTGTAAAGCGATCTTAACGTGTATGTCACCCTGCGACAAACGTCAGACACCTGAGGGTCCCACATAAGGTTACTGTCAATAATCAGACCCAGATTCTTCACTTGTGACTCGATCGGTATGACCACGTCCTCGTACAGTATCGGCTTCAAGTGTTCCACATCAATTGTCGCACGCAGACGACTGCTCCCGAGCAAGATGGCCTGACACTTAGATGGATTGACAGCAATCCCAAAGCGACGCGACCAAACGGAAATACGAAACAGATCATACACTAGTCTTAGTCTAGTTTAGTAGATAGTCTTGATTGCAGCATCAATGTCATTAGGACTACTATGAGTGTAAAGTTGTAGGTCGTCAGCATAAAGATGGTAAGAGCATTTGATGTTGGAGGTTAGAAGATTAATAAATACGGAAAAAAGGAGAGGAGAAAGAACGCCACCCTGTGGAACCCCAGAAGTAAGATCGCACCAGTCAGAGAAGGACCCATCCGCTCGAACAGATTGACGTCGACCTTGAAGATAGGAAGAGAACCACGCAACTGCTGATGATGATATGTTCAAGTGACTGAGGGATGATAGAAGAAGTTCGTGATTGACAGCGTTGAAGGCGTTTGAAAAGTCAATCAAAACCAGAACAGTAAGTTGACGAGATTCCATGCCATGTCTCACATCTTCAACAACCTTAACCCTTTACCGCATATAGAAAAAAAAAGTTGTTTGAATTTGAACCTTGCCCTGCGCCAATAAGGTCCAAGTTCATATCTGCCATATATGGCTTCGTATGCGGTAAAGGTTTAAGTAAGGCAGTAGACGTACTGTGACCAGGGCGAAAACCAGACTGGAATGGCGAGAGAAGATGGTTAGAGTAAATGTGAGCAGACAGCTGTTTATGTACAATGGCTTCGAGAACTTTTCACAGAAATGGGAGAATGGATATTGGGCGGAAGTCTTTGAGTAAACTGGGGTTATTAACTTTAGGCAATGGGATGACATGGGCATTACGCCAGAATGAAGGAAAAACCCCAGTAGCTAATGATAAGTTAATAACATGCGTTATAACGGGGAGAATGCATTCCAAAATGCAAACAACCATGGTCCTGCTCAGTTGATCAGGACCAATAGCGTTCGATTTAACTGAAGCAATAACTTTACGAACATCATCATCAGTAGCTGGGGTAAATGAAAAAGTTTCTGTAGAATGACGGGGTAGGGCTGAGATATGTGAGATAGTTAAAGTGGCGGGATCTAACGATGAAGATTTTGCGAAGTGTGAATTTAAATCATTCAACGAAAAGGAGGACGAGCACGTAACAGCATTACGAGATTTTACCACGCCAATCGTTTTTAAGAACTTCCATGTTTCGGCTGGGGACGAAGAAACAATATTCTCATGTATATATTTACGTTTGGCTGCTCTTACCATCTGATTGCATCAATTCCTGGAAGTCTTAAAGGCATCCCAATTTTCCACGCAACGCAAATTTTACCATTTTAATAGTAAATTCCAAAACGGAGATGAGGTGATCGTTGCACAAAGAATGGCAGAACGACAAAGATGATAGGGTCGATTGGTATGCTAATACCTGCGTAATTTTGTATCAAAACAATCACGTGATATAGGTACAGGGTGGTCAATCCAAAGGGGTAAGTTGGGAGAAAACGAAAACTATAAGAGATAGGAAAATCTCTTAAGAACCGTGATGTCGATTTTAGGTTAAATAGAAACTGCATAAAAAAAAAACTATATCTTTTAAAATTCTGTAAGTAATCGCATGTCATATTGTAACATTCTTTACAGCAGCGGTTTTGGCCTAGTTATGTAAGAAATTATGTATGAGATTTACAAAAAAACAACAGATTTCCCTTTCTCTCATAGTCTGTGACTTCTCCCTACTGACCCATTTGGATTTATCTACCAGTATTGTTATAAAACTCGCATACGGCTCCTTTCTATACCCGCCTCGTATTAAAGTTTATTTTATTTTATAGCATCTAACAAAATCAATTATCAACCAAGTGCGCACCACAAGCGCCCGAAATCCCTTTCAGGAACAGCAAAAAAATTCCCTTGTAATACGCCAATTTTCTTGTAACCTTCCATTAAAAACCACTAGCAGCTTAAGCTATGCCATAAAATTATGACTATAATACCACCTGCCGCCCGCGACAGGAGATAGCTGGGGATATATGGGGGTCCTCTTATTCCGGATTATGGGGCATAATGTCGAATTATTGTATGTTGGGATAATATGTGGCCTTAATGCCTGAAGGTTTTTGCTCGGCTTCATTATCTCTGTATTTGTTGGGTGATTTAATTTGTTCCGAATTATGGGCTGTGGTAATTAATAATCGATAATAATCGCATTTTGTTATAATGCTTACATGTATTTGTTTTGTTAGTTTTAATATGAAGTTTAGTTATACAGATACTGGCTCAGTTTGGTGCCCGCTGGATATCCCAGGATGTTTTATCTGCCTAGTTTAAATATAATTTTTTTTTTCATAGTTTGAGAAATTATACTAGAGTGAGGAGGAGAGGAGGCTTTTGATTTATTTAGAAAATTCAAGAATTATATGGCAAAAAACACTAAAGAATAAAACTAGACCTTAAAACATAAACCTTAAAGTAAAACTGTTAATGTAAATTACCAAATAATCTGTAGCATTCAACATATTTTTCCATTTCATCGAGAACTATTTTTTTGGAAATTTTTACTATTCATGAATTTCATGATTTTCGGATTAATAAACCTAGACGTTTTATTAGGTTTGTTTTTTTTTCGATGAAGCTAAATATTCGTTGAACCGTCTCTAATATAATAACTATACGATTATTTTACCTAGACTCACTAAAATCTCAATGCGTCTTTGTAAGGAGAATTCATTAACTGAATAATGTCATTTTCTTTTAAACTCTTGTTTTAAACAGTTGAATAATGACTTTAACCATTGAAAAGAAGAAAAGACGGTCACTTAGTAATAAAATTCACTTGTTTCCCTCTGACAAACTAATTAAAGCCCTTAAAATGCTCAACCGTCCGTAGCTAATCCCACCTGCCATCCAAAAGGACAATTTACCTGCAAACTTCCAAAACGACTTAAGTACACTTACGAGTCTCTCACTTACGACATTACACCCCGCTCTTGATACCTTCTTACACCTTAATCTTAGAATGACGTAAGTGAGTGCGTTCGTTAGGCGATATAAGACGTTTTGAGGCGTTGGATATATTTGTGGAAGTCCTAATTGAGGCTCGTGATTGACACTGTGACTTTGCAAATTAATTAGATTTCGTTCGGCGGCCTTATTGAAATATTAGACGTAATAAACCGGCCCTTATTAAGTGAGTCTGCAGGTGGTTTCTATTGTTCCATTTGACATCAAACGGTGTGGGTGTAATTTGAAGGGTCTGTACAGGTTTTAATTTAACTTTGTGACTAGACTTGGGGGTACTATGATATGGTTGCTATTTCACGCGTTCTATGACGACAATTTTAATCTACGCCATCTTTTATTGAGATTTTAGGGTACCGTTGGTACGGTCCCTATATAAGGTGATCCTAATATTGGCCAGAGCATAATATGTAGCCATATGGCCTATATGTAAGTACATACTAGCTGCACCGCGCGGTGTTATCCGCTCAACCCACGGGAACACTACATTTTTCGGAATAAAAAGTAGCTTAAGTGCAGCTAGCTTTATGCCAAAATGTATCAAAATTGGTCCAGCCGTTTGAGCGTGAAGGAGTAACAAACATGTACATAAACATACAGTGTGATTATTATAGATTATTGCTACTTCGAAAGTTTATTTCCTTAGCTTTGTTTGAAAACGACTACGCTAGTGAACCTAAAGCTTTTCTTTTTTTAAACGATACATTATTGATTTGTATCAAAAAAATGTTTGAGGAAGAAAATAAAAAGAATAAAATAATTGCCCATTATTTGGCGAATAAAAAATATCCAACCTAGTCGATAATAATATAAATATGCAAATCGGATGTTATTTTACCGTCAATACTGAAATTAAACAAATATGATCGTATTTTCACAGTTAATTCCTTTGTGTTACAAAATGGTTCATTTCAAAACGATACCAAGCCGTCGCAGGTTAAGGCGCTTTATTGCGAATAATAAAGGTTTTAATTTCATTGCTAGACAAAATAAAACCAACGAATCTACAAATGAATAACTACATACGGCCTCGTACCACTTGATTCGCATTAAACGAACTATACCAACTTCCCGTTATCCATTACTCGTTTTCCGTGCGCCTCTAAAATATAGTAGGTAGTCGACGCGCCATGTATGAATATACTCCGAAATATTGGTCCTTGTTAGTGATGTTACTCTAAGTAATCTAGCAGCTAAAAAAATAGTAAAGCGCGAAATTCAGAGTTCATTCACAAAGGATTTACAAACTCACGCCGGTTTCCTAGATTTTTAGGGTTCTATATTTTTCTAAGCTTTAACTTTCAGTCTAAATTCAGTTGATATCATTGTAGTGTACAGATTCATTATAGGGGCTTTCTGTATTTCTATAATGATCAAGGCAATTTATTGTCGTTAGATTCATATTCAAATATATAACAATAATAATATTAGCAGCACTTTTGTACAAATCGATCAGACCCTAACTTCCTAATTCGAGCTCATCACAGAAATATTTGCCCTGACCGGGATTTGTACTCAGGACAGCTAATTTTGTATGCAGCTGCACTTTTATGGAAATGCCACAACTTTGCGTGACCAGCGGCGCGGCGAGCAGTTAAGCGAGAGATCCGAGCGCATCGGCCAGTGGGCGAGCTATCGCGCGAAGTCATGGGATCTCTGTTACGGAGCTAAGCTGCCGTGCTAAGGAAAAATGCGACCTTTTACTAAGGAGCTCTATACAAAAAGGTAGCTTAGCACTGTAGCAAAGTACATCGTTAAATGTATACGAATAGATATTACGATAACCAGCAAGTTAACCTTGATGTCGTGATTCTCCGGATGCAGAAGTATTTTTTCCTTGATAAGTTTCCGCCACCTGTGTCTGTCCCTTGCTTCATGGAGTGCATCATGCAGATCGGTGTTCAGCGATGAGCGGACCTGGCCTAAACATATTTTTTCTGTCACTTTTTAGTACTTCTTCATTTGTGACTTTTTCTATCCATGAAAAATAAAACAACATGTCGATGTAATTGTCGGTGAAATAATAGGGTACTCGTAATCCTGTTTAGTGATAACTATGCAGGACTCCCTCTTAACATTTTTGCACTGAACCCATTTTATATTTCTCTGCCCTGGTTGGGTTGTCTACCTTTGAGCTTTGAGCCTTTGTGCCATGCGTGAAAAAACAGTTGCCTAACTTGTTTTCGCGAAAGTGATTTATTTTTTCTTTGTTGCGCTTTTGAGAGACTGAATTTTACTGTATCAAAGGGAAATTCTGAGAAAGGTTTTGCATTTGTTTAGTTTACTTTGGTGCTAATTAACTTTCCTGAGATTATAGTTCGGTCAGGTATTTTACTTGGCTCAAATTAAATGTATTTAGTATACAAAGAATGTTTTAAGGCTTAAAATAATGAAGACAAAGTAGTTTAAAATAGTCAAGCTTATTAGATTTCTGTATTCGTTTTTTATTAGTTATTTTACTCGCGGTTGGCACACCGGTAATGCAGCTGCCTCCTTAACCCGCGGTCCTGGCTTCGAAACCCGGCATGGGCAAATATTAGGGCGATAATCTCGAATAATTGTTCCTAGGTTATGAATGCTTCTATGTATTTCAATATTATATAACTTTATTTTGTATTTATATCGTAATCTAGTACCTATAGTACAAGCATTGCTTAGTTTAGGGCTGGATCAATCTGTATAGGATGTCCTGTAATGTTTATTTATTTAACCGACGATGAGATAACAGATTGATGAGTTCGATAATTCACCATTATGAAAGCGAGACAAGTTATTTAGTTAGGTACACTTCAAACATATTTAAATAAATCATTTCGAATCCCAACAAAAGTTATAAAATATCACGTCACAATTTTCAATACACGGTTTTCCAATCGGATATTGGCTTTAATTTTGCTCGCAAAGATCCGTGGGAGCTGGCACCTGCTACGTCCTTTAAACCGGCACCCTTTTTGCTTAAGATTCTACCAAATGTAACTTGCGAAACGAATTTCAAGACTTGTCTGACTATGCATGTGTTTATATGTTCAGGATTTAATCTATCTGCGTTTGAATATCATTTGCAGATATAATTTAGAAAAATCTTATATTTTATAGGTAAATAGTATTAAATACTATACTACACATTTCTTGAAGGACATTAACCTCAAATATGTCCTTTCTTTGTGCAGGAGAATAAGATGATTCGAGGAAGAAGTTGTATGGGAGCGCCGCCGGGACATTAACCGTAGGTTGAAATGAACGCAACCAACCCGATATATCAGTATAAATATCAGTTATTTGGCGACTTCTCAAAGTACCTACACTTGAATTAGCGCCCAGGAGATGGTAATGTGAATTTGAAGTGGGTCTTAGTAAACTTTGTTAATACTAATACCCATCGGTCTCTATTAGTTCTTCATTGGAAAACGTCGGGATCTAAAACTTTTTGACTTCATCCTTTTCTAACAAAGTAGGTAAAAGTTAATACGATTGGTTGTTACTACAAGAAATTTGTTGTCTCAAAGTTATATACGTAGGTACGCGGAAGAGTGAAGTCATAAAAAGTAATATTGAACGGGTTTGCTGGATATTCTCTGTCTTATGTTATTTTAAGTCTTATGAATGAAATAGCGTATAAAATACTTTGTTTTCCAAACTTAGATAGAATAGGGGCGCGCATTTTAACACTTTGTATGGGAACGCAAAACGCTAGGGAATAATAAAAGTGGAACAAAGTGTGATTCTTTTGCACTACAGTCTTCAATCTGTAATGAAACTGAGAAATGTCACACCAGAATATTTATTTTTATATTTTGTTCTAGAATTACAAAGTAATATTGTTACCGTTTATTCATTTATACTTATAATACACAAATTAGTAAATAATACAATGTCAAATTATAATGAATCATAGTTATGTTATGTCTTAAACTACTCATTTTATATTAATCAGAGGT
This sequence comes from Apotomis capreana, assembly GCA_947623375.1. Classification (NCBI taxonomy): domain Eukaryota; kingdom Metazoa; phylum Arthropoda; class Insecta; order Lepidoptera; family Tortricidae; genus Apotomis; species Apotomis capreana. The sequence goes on from OX392516.1 coordinate 14,065,391, forward strand.
TTGAGACCTTAGACAGCCTTTGCCTTTTCTTCTGCTTCTCTTTCCAACTCCTCTATTCTCTGCAAATACTTTTGCCGCCTTCGCTCCAGCGGTGTTTTTGACCACCATGCCTCGGCTGACGCATCCTGTTAACAAGGGAAAGTTAAATAAAATAAGACGGTGTTCAAACTATAACACAATTTCATTTAGAGAGATTTGTAGTTCAGACTATCGAAGGTATATAGGTTGGCTTTTCTTCTAAAATGTTGGGTGACATTTTACGAAGGACATAAAGAACGGACGCCTGTGATAGGCAGGGCCGGTGTTGCGGATGGATGAGGTCAGAGTACCCAAACGCCTTCTAGAAGGCCGAACAGAGGCAAAGTGGAGGTAGGCCCAGAAGGTTGTAGGGCGTCGAAGGGAATACCATGATCTTGATAGTTGGAGAAGAAAAGCCTGAAACAGATCGGACTGATATTTGAATGACCAGGCCAAGGCCCACCCGCGGCTGTAGTGCCTCAGACGATGTTGATGATGAGTTGGGCGACCTGAATGTAGTCACTAGAAACTGGTAGATTTAGAATATCTACCAACGTATATTATACCCTTATACCTATTATGTTTCGGCTAAATTAAGTAATTATATTTAGTTTAAATAAAATTAGTCCTTAGTGTCTTTGTGCATGTTAATTTGTTCGTTTGTCTATCTCTTGGATATTTCACTATTCTCCCTCATTTGCTTAAAGATTAACTGGAAGAAATCCCTTACAAGTTCGTCTTTGTATATCTATTCTTATTACCTGTTTCTTATTTGTTTTTGTGTAGCTTAAAATATTTACATACGTGTGAAAGATGGAATTATTTTAAGAACCCTTACTTGTTCAGCATAAACAGGTTCCCTGGTACTCAACTGCACGGCAACTTCATGAGCAGTTAAGGCGCGCACACGCAGTTGTAGCCTTCTCTTCGTAGTGAGCAATGTGTCTAAAGCTGATAGAAGTGTTCCTTAAGAAAACATACAAATAGGCAAGTTATAAGAAGATGATGAAAGAACAGTGAGTCGCAACAACAATCGTCTCGCAAATGTGACAACATGCATGATCATCATGAATCATTTTCGACCTCTGAATAGTCTTAATTTTTTCATCTTACTACACTTCAGAAAATTTTAAATATTATTTTCCTGAACCCAAACAAGCAGCCAGCAAGCAAAGAAGAAAAGAATATAAGTCACAATTACCAATAGTATATGAATCGGACACTCTAGACAGACTCGATAAATCCAACCTAGGCGACAGTGCACCGGCCCTGTGAAGTTGCGTTCTCCACATTAGCGATATACTGCCGTAGTCAGCTCTAGGAATCTGAATGATTTTCGAATAACACTGGAAGAGAAGTTTTTGTTCCGCTTCCCAAGGGCATCGTGAAGTGCCGACGAATAAGACCCGATCTTCTGGACAAATTCCTACAAAAAAGGTAAACTGTGATAAATCAAGAAACTTAAAAAAATTATCGAAGATGAAGATAACGTTAAAAAATAACCATTTTCGGGATAAAATATCAAGAAAGGGTTTTCGGTACCTTTGATAATTTTAGCCAAATCCTTCTTCAGTCGCTTGGGATCAGTTTTATCTGTCTTGGGTATCTTCTTAACAAATGGTTTCTCAGCATCGTCCATCCATATCACTGATGGCTGGAGCAATCGTGATACTTTGACGACTAAATGTATTAACATAATGAGGCCTGATTTTCCAGGATACTTTCCAACTATATTGGCTGGAGATAAATCGAATAATACACCTCCAACTTCACTGCAGATGGCGTGAACTAACATCTTTTTTCCGCTGCCTGCTGGACCTGCAACAATTTGCCCAGGTTATTATAAAATCCCACACCTCCTCCTCCCAACATTTGGGGCCGTAGATGTAATTGATACAATCAGATTTCTGATATGCACCCACTTCTAGTATCTCTGTTTGGCCCTATGGTTGACTAGTAGAGAATGCCATTTGGCATTAAGTCCGCCATTTGTACTGACTTTTGTTTTGCGCAATAAAGTTTAAATAAATAAAATAAATAAATAATACAATAAAAATAAATTGCTCAACCTCACACAAATCGATCTAGTCCCACGGTACGCTTTAGTAGGCTCTAGTATTGATATTGTAGGAAACCGTCACATGATAATAGCCCACGATCCCATTCATTGTGAGGACAATTGCGAGAAACTGTTGTCACCATCACCAGTGGCTCATTCGGCTGATGCTTATGATGATGATGAAAATATGAATGACACAATAAGTGAAAATAACTAACCAAGTGTTGCAATAAATATAAAAAACTCTGTCTATGATAGAATTATAACTATCTTACCAGATAATAGGACCGATCGAACTAACGGCGCGTGTGTTCGAACATGTTCTGAACCAAGAGGCAGAATACAGTATTCTTTTATCAACTGTCTTATATCGCCTAAACAAGGCGTCGCTTCCCGTCCTTCATTCCTCAATTCTGCTCCAACGAAGGACTTTTCACCAACATAATCATCTATTTTCATAATAGGATATGGACGAATGATTCCGTTTGATACTAATTCTTCGAATAGGGATTCCGTTGTTCTGTCTGGAGTCAAGTCCTTTTCTTTCTTCTTTTTACTTTTTTTACCACCACGTCGGACCTAAATTATAAAGTATATAGAATCAAATAACTACAGTATTTCACTGTATTGATGACCATTTTTATGATTTACACTCGCCTTCTTTTGAGGTTTCTTAGCTTTTTTACCCTTATGAGCCCTGTCTCTGTCAAATGCCGCTTGCAACTGTTCAAGTTCCGTCCGCATCATCTCATCCACGATATTTCTTATTTCTTGTTCTATTTTAACCATTTTCTCCCTTTCTATCATGTCTTTATAATATCTCTCATGAGGGTTGTCTGCATCATCTTTAAATTTCCATATATCTTCATATCTGCAAATATGTGTCAAATTTTAAACACTGTTTATGACAAAATTATGGTTCTCTAACGTTTGCCCGAATTTCATATGCCATAATCTATCACTTGCCAAACATTCATTTGCCATAAATCTATTTGTCTCTGTAAGCTGAAACTTTTCGGGATTTTCATAAAACAAACCTAACCTAACCTAATGATTTCTCCATGAATAGGATTAAAGATATCCCGGAGAGTTTATGATTTATGAAATAAAAAGTTTATGATAAACGAAAATTATGGCAAGTGATACATTTATGACAAATGAAATTCGGGGAAGTGAGATGCTCCCCAAAATTATTATATTATGATTTCATTGTATTCTGCATTGGTGTTTACTTGTTCTTACTCCTCATTAGCACTGACGACATCTTGCAAAAAGTTCGAAGTACTACACTTGAACAGTTGTAAATCTACTTCTTCGTCCTTATTCTTGTTGTCATCTGACTTTCCATTTTTCTTGTCTTTACTTTCTTTGCTTTTCTTTGATTCCTTTGACGACACAGGTGAAGATTTACTCAATGTGCTATCGGGACTTGTACCTGCAAAATTATGATCCTAAATGGCTTCCAGAAAAGTAAAGTACTAAGTGCTAGGCGTGCAAAAAAAAAGTGTTGATATACTGACAAGTATCGACAAATTAATGCATTATATATATATATATAACGTACGCTTGCCGAAGTAAAAAAACAGTTTTGATTTACCTTGTCTGCTAAACATAGCTCTACTACCGCCACTTTCTTCTGATGGAAGATCAGGAAATCTTCCAGTTCTCTCAAAATACTCTGAAATGTATCTCCTCAGTTCAGCCCCAATTTGCTCATTAAGTCTGACACCATGCTGTATTCTCAGTTGCTCTTCAATCTTAACTAGAGCAGTTTGAAATTCCTTTTCCCGCTCTTTTTGTAACTTTCGACGATATTCCTTTATCTGCAAAAATATTATTTTACAAAATGTACAATAATCTATAACATTTAAGATCCCTACCCAATTTATGTAACTATTATCAAACTTGATTCACTTCTAGCAGCCTCATCAGTGTATGTTAATTGTATTGTATTGTAAGTGGAGTTTTAATATATTGGGTGTCTTACTTCCTCTGACTTCTTAATAGCCATAGATTCTGTATAAGGTGGTAATTCCATTCCAATAAGCAGCATTTCCTCCTGCTTTCTTTTCTTGGTTGCCCTTCTTGCTATAAATCCTCGCCATACACGCTGAATAGCTGTAGCAGCTGATGGAGACATTTCGCCTTTCTGATCTCTCCCTTTCTCTTTAAGCAATCGGATTTCTTTCATAAACTGCCCTCTGGATAAATTTACATTTATACTTTTAATAATTGTTTCATCGAATAGTCGGTAGGTCTTATTTTTCTACAGAGTTTAAAAGTCAACTTTTTTGCATAGTCTTTCATTCACAATATTAAGCAGCTATTTTATATACTCTTTCTCGGATGAAAGTTACTATCTTTTGTTTTAATTGATTGAACGCTTATTTTTTAAACTTTTGTTACGAATTATTGGATCTTAGCTCAAGATACGTGTTTTTATTAAATATCATGTCAACAACATACCTCAATCTTCCTTGCCTAGCCCTCTCATGGCTCTGAATAATGAGCACTGCCTGTTGTTCTGTCAAAACCAAAGCTTGAGGTTTTGGAGGCTCATGACCTAACTTCCTCAGGGTGTCGATGATGAACTGCCTTCTGCTTTCAACTTCTCCCTCTCTTTCCCGTATAAAGTATTGAGGGATGCATGGTTCAGCTTCACATGGTGTTACTTGGAGTCTTTGCAACACCTAGAAACAAAAAGTTTTGACACGTTCAGGGACACAGGACCATTTTGAAGATGCATGCTGCGGCACAGACAAAACTTATTTCTAGCCAGATAAACACAAGGCATTCGCCTCCATATAAACACTGTGAGTTTCCATCTGTAGATAGTGTGCCATTTTGGGAAGATATAAGTCGTCGTTCACAGACGTCTACAGACGTGGTGCCGAATCACCTAATTTACATCTCTCGGCGTGCTTTCCGTGTTTTTTTTTGCGCAACTAAGGGGCGTGTATGAAGAGATTTAGAAGCAAACTCTGTATAAGAATATCTTACCTCATCATCATCAAACGTATAATCTGACAGATTCAGTTCCACCAAATCATGTTTAATTTCAATCAGGCGTCCCAAACAAGCCTCAAGCAATCTCTTCACTATCAATCTCTTCTGAGGCTGCAGCAACTGGTCATACACGTTGTCCAATCGTTGAACAAGGACCGTGTACCTCACTCTGAGTTCAGAGAGATGTGGTTGCAATTGGGTTTTCTCTGCTTCTCCTAACGCAACTAATGCATCGTCTGCTTGAGTTGCCTCGCCAATTATCTCTGATGTTTCGCATAGCAAGTCGTTGTAGGTTTTGTTGGACATTTTAATATATATTGTTATCTTATGTACAGTCAAAAAGTGCTTAGCCTGCAGCAGATTTCTTTGCCATGAAATGAAACGGTGGATTTGGCATGAAGCCAAGTGGTATTCTCTACCAGACAACCAGGGCCAACCAGAGATACTAATTTATGTGTAAACTGTTTCAATTCATTTTACACATATTTTACTTTCTTGATATGCCTCTTTTTCACTTAAATAAAGTTATGAAGTCTCTATAATTAAATTTTGGTCATATACGAGTAATACTGTGTAAAGTAAAAATTTATATAAACATTTGCACCAAATAGCTCACTATTTTTCTGTCTGGCATACATTTAACCGAGCATTTTATCTTATAACTAGTCTGCACACTGAATTAACGCCCAAAAACACACTTCAAACACTTGCTTCATAAAACACAGCTCTAAAACTCCTGTCCCAACAAAATCTTTCCAAACTCGTGTTTATTAAAAGCAAAGTCGTGGACGAACTAAATACATTTTTCTCGCCCCAAGCACGCCAAAGCGCGTACGCGTGGCAACAGTTATATCGAATAAACACATTGTTTCTGTTGGGTGTTTCTATGGACACATAAGTATTGTTTTTATCGGTGTTATCATTTTTGTGGGGTGTGATTCCACTATTGTGGGAATAGTGATTCCACTAAATTAGTATTTACCTAAAGTAGTTGCCCGAGCGAGCGCAACGTATCAGCTTAGTCCGTCCAAAATGCTTTCGTAAGTCCAAATTCCGTATATCCAGATTTCCGCCTGATCTCACCTAATCGAATTATTAAAATGATTCTCGTTAAATTTTTATTTTGATTGAGCTTTACTAAATTTTTCTACTCTCTAATTTAATAACTTCTAATACTGCACAAATAACATAACATAGGGATAAGAACGACGTCAAAAATCGACGAGTTGGTTACGGTATCTTTACCAAATTACATCCTGATTCGCGTTCACGTCGGAGATCTTTGTTTCCTAGAAACATATTTCTATTAAAATAATTCTAGGAGTCAATATAGCCTCCTTCCACGCACTTTAAGCGGCGACTGGTGACTGACTAACGGATCGAAAGAAAATAGCGGCCAAAATGATGAAAATACTACACCTTGATTTGAGGCTTTGAGATGATTTTTCGTCTATATTTGTTTTTAAAATTTCCCCCACTCCACTCACCCTATAATAAGCGTTTGACCCCGTTCAACTATAGGCAAAGAAAAATAAGTATCCAGTAAAGATAACCTGATTAAAACTCCATAAAAAACACCCCACAGTCGCTATCAACAATGTTCCACTCGGCTTATTCCGTTTATTTCGGATGAAATTATCGCAACCATGTTGAAGGCAAATCGTTTTAAGTTCAGTGAAAACGTTGTATATTATTTTTTTATCCGCCATTATTTATCGTTCCGTTATTGGGTTACACGCGTCGTTGGTTCGCTTTGTGCGAAAATAAGTTTTGGTGGTAAATGTATTTACTTCTGTTTTGATTTTGTTATAACTATCAATTACTTAATCTCGTTAAATAAAGTTATTGTTCATTAAGTTATTCAATATGTATTGACACGTCAAATAGTTAAGCCTTTTCCTGACTAAACGATTAAACCGATTTTGAAATTGAGTCAACGATTATTCCCTCGATACTTTCGATTTATTTCATTTTAATTTTATCCAACAGACTAACATCGAAAACTTCAACATCAACACGGCTGGCACCATGATCAGATCCAAAAAAGTCCATCGTCTGGTTCTTCTCTCTAGAGCCCCAACCGTAGATTGAGTCCATACCCCGCTATCAGTAGTATCCTAGAGTAGGTGTTTATGTCTGCATACTTTACCTTTATATATTAGTAAAAATCTGTACTTTAGATAAAAACAAATAAAAAATAACACAAAGCATATCAAACATTGATGATACCTATATTAGACAACGAACAACCTCTCATCCAAAACCAACCAAGTGTTCAGTTAACCAATACAGTGACACAGCAATCCCATTTAGATTTACTGCCGTGAGCATTCAACAAAACAGTGTTGTTTTATACTAATCCCCCACATACTAGAGTATTTACTTATGCTAGGCCTTTCCTCAAGGAAATTGCTTTAAACAGAGTCGAGGCTTACGAGACGCTGGGCTGACGTGATAACTGCCACTTAACGTGAGACGCCTTTAAAGGAGCTGCACACTAGGCTTAACGGGTAGGTACAGTTCTTTGAAAATAAAGTAATCAAAAGTTAGTAATCGTACAGAAAAGTTTTACGAAGTGAAGTTACCAAAAAGCTTAGATTGTATAATTAACATATCGACCTATCTACACTGTAAACCTATAAAACCAAAAAACAAAACTCCGTCGGAGTTCGAAACAGATGGTGTAATGCCTGATCATGGCAGCAATTGGAATAATCCCTGGTCAACGGCACCAATTGTAATATTTACGTCTAAGGTACTTTAATTCTAGAGATATCCTGAGTCACGGGACCACCAATCATAATGTATGCTAAACCCTAAACTAAAGGTACAGGTCCTACGCCTCCTCCTCCCTCGCCTCCAGACTCTACTCCTACAACGAAGCCCAAGGAAACCCTACAACAATTACCTAAGAATATCTTAACAGCAGCTCCCAGTCTTCTATATCCTACAACTAAAACAAATCTGAATATGAAAAGGATCTTTATAACAATTGAGTTTGAACTTTTCTTAATAACGTATGGCCAAAGGTGATCGGTAAAACCGTTGTGAACGTCTAGATTGGTCGGATCCTACGTTGTTGTAGTAACTCAAGCTCTTTTAAGAGAAATCTAACCGTGATGTGTCGCCAAGTGCTTCCATACCCATTCACTGTGCTATGTTACCATGTATTACCAAATAAATGTGTATTCTTTTACTTATTTAATGCAAGCTTCTCCTACCCTACTGCTACCTTGGTTCTTTGTACTAATTAAATTTCTAACTTAGTTTAATGTTATCTATCCTTAAAACATAACTTGTTACTTCCTATGTAGGCTAGCCAACAAAATACTTATAGTTCCTATAGCAAATTTCTATATGAAATATCTTAGATACTCTTATAAAAGTTGTTTATTCTGTATGAAGTATCAAATTCATTTAGCCCATAGTCAGATATAGTTGAACTAAATTTCTTTATGTAACAATAAAAGTCAATATGTGATTCTATCCAAATTTTATTAGAATTCTGGAATGAAAGATAATTCAGTTCTTAAAATTGCATGTCCTTACTCCAGAATGATTAGAAAATATATGTCTATGTACAATATGGAACTACACTTCATTACCAATCTATATATATGTGGAAGTTACAAGATCTATGAGATTTTATTATGAATTTAATTAATCTTAAGTTTTCATATTTGACAATATTAAATAAATGTTGTCATTACACCTTAATCTGAGAAGATGGTATGCTTCCCTTGAATAAACTATAGTAGAACAATCTGAAGTGGATTCTAGACCTATACAATAAATAGGAAGTAGTTATAGTCTTCACAATTAAGACCTAGTAAAACCTAGATTGTAGTAGGATGAAGAAGGTAACTTTAAGGTGTATATAAAAAAAAAATTATTAATTGGTAATGGTCCCCTACCAAACTAAGTGCGCGGAGAATGTCACTGAACGCTTTACCTATCTATTCCTAAGAAGCAAATCGAATTAAAGCGAACAGCGAGAGGATGGGGAACTCCGCTCCTAGTCTAAGCTAGACAAACCACTGTGGGATCTCATCACATCTATGCATGACGTCCTACCTAAGGCAAGTGTCAAGGATCCATCTTTTAGAGAAGCCTCTTGGCGCAAGCTTCTTAAGTTAACTACACAAGGCCTACGCTAGGTTAAGCTACCTGCCTAAACCTACAACTTGCTAAATATATGAAAAGGTTGAAAAGATTATGACATATCCAAATGATGAAGTTATAATTAAAAATTGTAAGAAGTCTAATACACTACTCTTCCCTAGTAGGTATGAACCCTTCTAATGAGTTCTAGAACTTGGTTTTCGTTTGACCATATTCATAAAATAAATGTAGTATACCCTTGAAAACATGAAGACTATTGTGCCGATCGAAGTATCTTTCAACTCTCGACTGACTCATTCTGATAAAGGAAATTACTCTCAACCCTTGTGATATAAATTACTTCAGTTCTGAGATCTGTGATGTAAATACGAGAACGAATAACTTTCATTATTGCTATCCATAAGTCCCCGGCTTTTCTTAGCAATTTACACTTCAGATACTCCACATCCAGTCTTAGGAATACTTTGTATTTTCATACTATACAACGATCCACAATTTCCTTATCAAAATTATATTAAAGATTAAATTATTTCTGCTCATTGAAAAAGCGAATATCTACAGCTAATTGACTCAACTCTGCTTCAGTGATTCCATTCTATCACTTAAGCTATATCAAGGTACATTGCTTCAACACATAATCGGTAAATTTTAATTAATTATTTCTATAATTAATGTTGGTAAGTTAAAGGTGTTAAATATCTGGATGACCTAAATACCAGATTCCCTATTCCCAATCTTTACAAACCGCTACAAGACTCTGCTTTTCCCCTACTAACTTCCCCTGGCCATAACCACTTAAGAAAATAATAATTCAACCTCTTAACCACTATACCTAACAAGGTTAAAATAATTTGGATAAATGTTATGCTAGTTAGTGACGATTGACCGATTGCTCGGTAGGTAAAGATCCCCGTCCTAATGTTCCTATCAAGGTGTACCTATCGCTAATCCCTGTTCCCTAGCTAATACAAAGAACACTAGAGACCTAGGTCTCATATTTATATTTAATCGTGTATGGGCCTAGCTAAACTGAACTGTAAGTTCGGGTGATTAGCCCGAAAAGGTGACTATCATCGGTGTTTTTGAGCCCCCCCCATGTGGCTGAAGAAACGCCGGAAACATGGAGTAGCTCGCCCTGATATGTGTATATAACAGATATATAAATATATAGTTTATGAGACCGAGCCTGGAGGTCCGTTTGGCTTCAGCAAGCGCAGATTACTCCGCATGTCCATCACGTGTGGTCCTTGCGTTCACCAAACAAAACCATCCACACTCGTAGGCTATTCACTGCACTTGTATATGGCTAGTGCCCGAGTCGCCTAGCTCGGGTAAAACTAGAAGAGTCTGAAGGATATTCGTTTAACAGCCGCAAGGTTAAATATCCTTCACCTGGCAACCATGTACCAAAACACTATTTCTGGCATGTGACTAGGCTTAATAGCCTTACAGCAACAAACCCCACTAAATCTCAATAGGTAATTATAGTTCAAGAAACAAGCAATAACCCGACAGAAATTCCCCTTAGAATTAATTTTTAATACCTTAACTGCCAGAAAGTAATGTTACTCCGACGAAGTTCCAAACAAAAAGAATCCCCTTCTACTAAGCCCTTGCCTATTTATAACCAATAGCTCGAGACATTCGACAGCTTTGACAGCTTTGACAGCTTCAACAGCTTCGACAGCTTCGACAGCTTCAACAGCTTCGACAGCTTCGGGACACTCGGGACACTTCACGTGACCTAGCCCCCGCCCTCTAAGCGTGGTATATGGGATTTTGATTCTTATTTAGTCTAAATAAAGCTCAACTCCTCTGTTGTCAATTTGTGAATATCAACTTGCTATTTTTAAATAGTGGTAATATGTTTAGTTATAAGAATGGTTTTACTTGCTTCCGCAAACATTCACACTGTTATTCTTACTTTGCATTTGTATTGCCTATATCTAATAAATGATAATTTTAGTATTAGCTTGATGACGTATGATGCTAATATGTCTTAAATTCGTTGATGATAATGATGATGTGAGTATCACGATGATGATATATGACTACATGATGGCGGGCACATGACGAGATCATGTGAATCGCCACAATCGCCCCCCTGCGAAAGTTTGAAGTGGATTGACATCGTCAAATAACGTAGAACTTCGCATTCCCCTTAGAATTGTAAAAACAATTAAAAAAATATAATTTATATATATATAACAATTATTCTTAAAGCAAATAACATTTTGTGATAACCTTGGATATTCTAAATCCGTTAGTATTCGTACCCTTAACTGTGTGTGTGTTTAAACCAATACTTGGGAACTCACTTGTGTATTAAATCAGAATTCGAACCATAGAATAATATCATTGAATCGTGAATATATTTCTCCAAATCTTAACCACATCGTAAGAAGTGTTTGGTTGTGAGTCAAACAAGCCCTATTAGCTCGGTTTTGCCTAAACACCTCAAACTTGACCTGCCCATTGCTCAGCCTCATTTGCGAATTCACATTGTACGAATTCTTCGATGAATTGACGAAACTCTCCTCAGACAACATAGCAAGACCTTTGGTATAGATACTGAATATTCATTTTCACTTCAATTCAATAACTGATTCCGATTTCAAATTCTTCTCCAAAATCACATGTGACTCCCCTTATTGGCGCGTGTATCATATCAAGAATAAACAAGCCAATTTCAGCTCTATAATCATACAATTGTGTTTTTTTTTTTTTCTTGTAAGACTATAGACTTACTTGTCGAATTGTGACATTATGTTTGATTTCAAAATTATGCTAAATAATACTATTATACCAGAGGTTCATACAAATATACCAATTTAGTTTTATCCTGCCTTTACGGACAAAACAATCCACAATTCCTTTTGTTTAAAAAAAATATACAGTTGGCCAATCTAATCGTTGACATGGGTGTGTGTGAAACCTGCACGCTCTTGCTCGTGCTCGAAGAAGATTAGCCCGTAGGCACTGTAGAGTATTGTTTCGCACAAACTACCATACAATTGGTCTAATCGATACTTCGATTTACTAAGCCTAACTTCTAAGTATGTGCAATCCAATTGATGTCTTTAGAAAATACTCCCGTTCGTACCTCTAAAGATAGAAGACCCCCCGTTTTCGGATCCGAATACTTCCGAACTTAGCTTGAATACATACAGACAACATTCAACTCAAAAAGTCCACTCATTCATCCTCTCATACATCGCACTACAGGCTCCTACATTCATTTTTCCGCATCGACTTAGTCAGAAGAACATCACCCATTATGTATTCAAAATCCATACTACTTTACCTTCCTATAAAATCCCAAATTCCCTTTTACTTGTTTCATTAAAATAAAAAAAATAAAAATTTTCTCTAATATAGAAAATAAAATTGACCATCCACTTCACACATTTCGTTTTTTTTTATACTCTAATAAAACTCGTAATTATTTTTTCCACCTGGTTCAATTCACCTCTAACTACCCTTTATAAAAAATATCGAATTTCAATTTATTAAAGGAACCTCAAAATACGTATTAATGGAATCGAACCATTACGCAAATCATTCGATGCAATATACTACTAGCGACCTCTAGTTAAAATTCCCTACAAACTCATTCGTTTCTTATACTGTTGCAATACTTTTACTGCGGTACAACGTATAATATGACATCACTATTGTCTTTAAAAAATTTTCGTCTGCAATCGATTCCTTAATCGATCTTAACTTAATATCCCTATTTAATACTACATATTGCTTAAATATTATCACTCTGTTTAGTTAAATAATACATATAAAAAAAATTTACTTTTCTATTTTCTATAAATGTTACGTAAATCTTACGAACTAGGTAAGTGAATCTATGCCTTAATAATAGTCTACTATTTATGTCATCTTATCTCTTTAGTCTGGCAACACTGTCCTATGACATGTCAAATGTCAAAAATTTTCCATAACCTATCTTTCTACGAAATAGAAATTAAGTTAAGAATAGAAGAATAATGAACATCAAAACGGATTGTTATGAAGAAAACTGTAATAAAATGAGTCTACAATATTAAGGTAACTATTTTCTACGCATTTTACTATGATCTGGCTAAAATAACGAGTAAAGAAAGATCGTGTTGTATGTTTACAATAAAAATTTGTTTTTGTTACAGAATCAAACCAATTACGTTAACCTCCGCGCAACGGTTATAAGTTATATCTCAAAATGTATGCAAATATAATGAACCCCGGATAATGAAATAAGAATAATGAAGTCGACCTCTGCGCCACCTGAAACATACTATCAAAACGTAAGTTAACAAGAGTTCTAACTGTGTTTGTTTATAAAGTAAATCTTGATTCTTCTGTACGCCAATTTATGATCTTTTCTTGATTCTAATATCTTCTGTCTTCTATTTCCAGACTCTGCTCGTAAATCTTGATAACTTCTCAGTACAAACTAATCTTGAATGAAGCAAAAATAATGAAGGATGGCATGGACTCCCCACAACTACTGCTGCAGCTTATTGGAACTTCTTCATAAGGTAATATTATTTATCTTACTCTATTATTGTTTCAAATTTCGAAGAACATAGTTGTTTAAAAATATCCTTATGATAATGTTCATGGAAATTACTTAGATAAAAAAAAAAGTAGGTACTTCTTCAGGTTCGAAATTTTATTTATTTCTTCCTATTATTACTGCTAATTCGCTTCTTGTCTTCATCCTATTGTTCTCTCAAATTTGTTTCCATCGCCTGATTACAATTTTCATTTCATTTGAAGACGAGCAGCTTAATGAACTACATTTATTTTCCTACTGCTATATATGTATATATCTCAAAGTAAAGTATGTAAATGTACTGCATAACCTTTCAACCTTGTTTAATAACATTTATTCTAACTTGTTTCAATAATTATTTATTTTACTTTCCAGATTTTTGGATTTCAACGGCAACCTCCACACAAAATCTACTATAAATCTAAAATGTAACCTGAGTATCATGGCTAATGCATAATAAGAACTTGATTGAAGATGTATCTACTTATTTATAAGAATACTTAACAGAACTGAATACCTTAATAAATCTAATGATAACAATACAGACATATTTACTTCGCTTCAAAAACAGATTAAATATATGTCAATTGGTTTTCTTGTCTGGTTCTATGATCATACCCTTATACTACATGTGAACATATATGTAAGTCATTCTAATGATAATCTATAAGCCATAAATGTACCAAAATTATTGTAATAAAATTACTTTCCTTTCATTTGTTTCATTATGTGTTAAAAGAAACTCAAAAGAGATCGCCCCCCCACTTATGAAATCACTAACACTCCTGCTTTCCTTATAATTGCTATATTTAATATTTCTAACAAGTCTTATATTAAGCTAAAAGATTAATAACTTAATATTGTAGCTAGGGGCCTTATACACAGTTTAACATTGTTGTTAGGGTTATGTTTATCAGATCTCATTGTGAAACATTTCCTACATTGAACTAAAGCCTATAAATAAACCCTCGCCCCCCCCCAATAATAAATCCTTAGTACTCTCATAACTTATCTTTAGTTCCTTAACTAATTTTCAACACAACTTGAACTAATAACTGATGTAAAAATAAATCTTCAAAACTCATATTTCCTGTAGTCGAGTACAATGACATCTCTATTCTACCTCACTTAACTAGTTTCCTACAACATTCCGACTTTATATCTATATTAAAATTAAATCATTCCATCTCGATATCATATTAATTACTGATAAATAATAACAGATAACACCCTGTCAGCTGTCAACTTGTCGTATCAACTTATTTAAAAGCGTTTCTATTCACTCAGCCTTGGTTATGTTTTTAGTTTAAAAATGAATTACCTATTATTATTTTCCCCAATTATGTAAATAATGCGTAAATAATGTTAAATGTATCCCTAAATATCTCAATCTTATGTTATATTAATAATACGAACATATTGAGTAAAGTTGTCTACGTATCTGATTGAAACTAAAGTAAGTAAATGATTACTTGATATTATTATTTTATGTAACGTAAATTATTATCTAAAGTTTAAATAATACACCTATTTAATTATTAATCAGTGTTAAAAATAACTTTTTGTAAAGCGTTAACACAAACGTAACGGATTTAATTGTATTTCAAATAGTTCAATACCTGACTGAACTGACAAAACGTCAACTGTCAATTAATTTCTATGTAACATATCTGTTGAAAACAAAATCACGTTGTTTTAATATAAATCTTTTGTTTCAGGTACTATTACTATGTGAAATAAGAAAAATATCGTGCGTTATATCAAGAAGCTACTCTATTCACTATAATTTGTGTATAAAATTGCAACAAATTGTGTTTCGAGGCGACACGCACAACACCCATCACATCACGGCTAATCTCTTTTCCATTCTCACGTCAGCAATTGTACCCGTAAGGGCATAATTCAAGCTCAAATGTTCAAAGATCCCTTCAGTAAAACCGTCACTAACAACTCAACTAAAATTCCATGGCGAAATAACAAAATGAAGGACAATTGTTGAACGCAAGAAGAAAGCAAGACATGAAACTTCACGACAAACTACATCGGCACGACCTCAACAATCCCGGACTGATCCTATCCATGGTCACGGCGCAAATTGTAATGCCTGATCATGGCAGCAATTGGAATAATCCCTGGTCAACGGCACCAATTGTAATATTTACGTCTAAGGTACTTTAATTCTAGAGATATCCTGAGTCACGGGACCACCAATCATAATGTATGCTAAACCCTAAACTAAAGGTACAGGTCCTACGCCTCCTCCTCCCTCGCCTCCAGACTCTACTCCTACAACGAAGCCCAAGGAAACCCTACAACAATTACCTAAGAATATCTTAACAGCAGCTCCCAGTCTTCTATATCCTACAACTAAAACAAATCTGAATATGAAAAGGATCTTTATAACAATTGAGTTTGAACTTTTCTTAATAACGTATGGCCAAAGGTGATCGGTAAAACCGTTGTGAACGTCTAGATTGGTCGGATCCTACGTTGTTGTAGTAACTCAAGCTCTTTTAAGAGAAATCTAACCGTGATGTGTCGCCAAGTGCTTCCATACCCATTCACTGTGCTATGTTACCATGTATTACCAAATAAATGTGTATTCTTTTACTTATTTAATGCAAGCTTCTCCTACCCTACTGCTACCTTGGTTCTTTGTACTAATTAAATTTCTAACTTAGTTTAATGTTATCTATCCTTAAAACATAACTTGTTACTTCCTATGTAGGCTAGCCAACAAAATACTTATAGTTCCTATAGCAAATTTCTATATGAAATATCTTAGATACTCTTATAAAAGTTGTTTATTCTGTATGAAGTATCAAATTCATTTAGCCCATAGTCAGATATAGTTGAACTAAATTTCTTTATGTAACAATAAAAGTCAATATGTGATTCTATCCAAATTTTATTAGAATTCTGGAATGAAAGATAATTCAGTTCTTAAAATTGCATGTCCTTACTCCAGAATGATTAGAAAATATATGTCTATGTACAATATGGAACTACACTTCATTACCAATCTATATATATGTGGAAGTTACAAGATCTATGAGATTTTATTATGAATTTAATTAATCTTAAGTTTTCATATTTGACAATATTAAATAAATGTTGTCATTACACCTTAATCTGAGAAGATGGTATGCTTCCCTTGAATAAACTATAGTAGAACAATCTGAAGTGGATTCTAGACCTATACAATAAATAGGAAGTAGTTATAGTCTTCACAATTAAGACCTAGTAAAACCTAGATTGTAGTAGGATGAAGAAGGTAACTTTAAGGTGTATATAAAAAAAAAATTATTAATTGGTAATGGTCCCCTACCAAACTAAGTGCGCGGAGAATGTCACTGAACGCTTTACCTATCTATTCCTAAGAAGCAAATCGAATTAAAGCGAACAGCGAGAGGATGGGGAACTCCGCTCCTAGTCTAAGCTAGACAAACCACTGTGGGATCTCATCACATCTATGCATGACGTCCTACCTAAGGCAAGTGTCAAGGATCCATCTTTTAGAGAAGCCTCTTGGCGCAAGCTTCTTAAGTTAACTACACAAGGCCTACGCTAGGTTAAGCTACCTGCCTAAACCTACAACTTGCTAAATATATGAAAAGGTTGAAAAGATTATGACATATCCAAATGATGAAGTTATAATTAAAAATTGTAAGAAGTCTAATACACTACTCTTCCCTAGTAGGTATGAACCCTTCTAATGAGTTCTAGAACTTGGTTTTCGTTTGACCATATTCATAAAATAAATGTAGTATACCCTTGAAAACATGAAGACTATTGTGCCGATCGAAGTATCTTTCAACTCTCGACTGACTCATTCTGATAAAGGAAATTACTCTCAACCCTTGTGATATAAATTACTTCAGTTCTGAGATCTGTGATGTAAATACGAGAACGAATAACTTTCATTATTGCTATCCATAAGTCCCCGGCTTTTCTTAGCAATTTACACTTCAGATACTCCACATCCAGTCTTAGGAATACTTTGTATTTTCATACTATACAACGATCCACAATTTCCTTATCAAAATTATATTAAAGATTAAATTATTTCTGCTCATTGAAAAAGCGAATATCTACAGCTAATTGACTCAACTCTGCTTCAGTGATTCCATTCTATCACTTAAGCTATATCAAGGTACATTGCTTCAACACATAATCGGTAAATTTTAATTAATTATTTCTATAATTAATGTTGGTAAGTTAAAGGTGTTAAATATCTGGATGACCTAAATACCAGATTCCCTATTCCCAATCTTTACAAACCGCTACAAGACTCTGCTTTTCCCCTACTAACTTCCCCTGGCCATAACCACTTAAGAAAATAATAATTCAACCTCTTAACCACTATACCTAACAAGGTTAAAATAATTTGGATAAATGTTATGCTAGTTAGTGACGATTGACCGATTGCTCGGTAGGTAAAGATCCCCGTCCTAATGTTCCTATCAAGGTGTACCTATCGCTAATCCCTGTTCCCTAGCTAATACAAAGAACACTAGAGACCTAGGTCTCATATTTATATTTAATCGTGTATGGGCCTAGCTAAACTGAACTGTAAGTTCGGGTGATTAGCCCGAAAAGGTGACTATCATCGGTGTTTTTGAGCCCCCCCCATGTGGCTGAAGAAACGCCGGAAACATGGAGTAGCTCGCCCTGATATGTGTATATAACAGATATATAAATATATAGTTTATGAGACCGAGCCTGGAGGTCCGTTTGGCTTCAGCAAGCGCAGATTACTCCGCATGTCCATCACGTGTGGTCCTTGCGTTCACCAAACAAAACCATCCACACTCGTAGGCTATTCACTGCACTTGTATATGGCTAGTGCCCGAGTCGCCTAGCTCGGGTAAAACTAGAAGAGTCTGAAGGATATTCGTTTAACAGCCGCAAGGTTAAATATCCTTCACCTGGCAACCATGTACCAAAACACTATTTCTGGCATGTGACTAGGCTTAATAGCCTTACAGCAACAAACCCCACTAAATCTCAATAGGTAATTATAGTTCAAGAAACAAGCAATAACCCGACAGAAATTCCCCTTAGAATTAATTTTTAATACCTTAACTGCCAGAAAGTAATGTTACTCCGACGAAGTTCCAAACAAAAAGAATCCCCTTCTACTAAGCCCTTGCCTATTTATAACCAATAGCTCGAGACATTCGACAGCTTTGACAGCTTTGACAGCTTCAACAGCTTCGACAGCTTCGACAGCTTCAACAGCTTCGACAGCTTCGGGACACTCGGGACACTTCACGTGACCTAGCCCCCGCCCTCTAAGCGTGGTATATGGGATTTTGATTCTTATTTAGTCTAAATAAAGCTCAACTCCTCTGTTGTCAATTTGTGAATATCAACTTGCTATTTTTAAATAGTGGTAATATGTTTAGTTATAAGAATGGTTTTACTTGCTTCCGCAAACATTCACACTGTTATTCTTACTTTGCATTTGTATTGCCTATATCTAATAAATGATAATTTTAGTATTAGCTTGATGACGTATGATGCTAATATGTCTTAAATTCGTTGATGATAATGATGATGTGAGTATCACGATGATGATATATGACTACATGATGGCGGGCACATGACGAGATCATGTGAATCGCCACAATGGGAATATTGAAAGCTTACCCGTCCCAGCACATTTTGTACATTGGTACAGTGTACTTGCGGCTCATTTCACGCTGCTTTACAGAATATACATTTCTTACAGCCTTAACAATGTCCCAGAATATGTTGGTTTAACTGACTTATGGGGATTTTTTTTTAAGTACAGAATGTTTCTTACAAAATAAAATTTATTTCATAAGTATATTATGGCAATAGCAGGTCGTCCGTCCACCTTGTGGGTGGACGTGGACGTCCTACGCTGCGCTTGCCGGTGCGTGGCCTCCATTCGAGAACCTTACTGTCCCATCGGCCGTCAGTTCTACGTGCTATGTGCCCCGCCCACTGCCATGATCTGGAAGTCACTGGGGGAGGCCTATGTTCAGCAGTGGACGTCCTGTGGCTGAAATGATGATGATCATGATTATGGCAATAGTGTAAAAAAGGGTTTCAAAATAAAGCAAATGATGACCACGACCATGACCACGTGTAATTTTAAAGTTCTCTTTGATGCCATTTTTTGACCAAGTTAGCGAAGCGTCTCCATTACAACTTGGCCAAAAAATCTTTTGGATGTCCGTTTATCCGGAGTTCCGGTTGTTTTTGCCTAAAACTCGCATTTCTCAACCGATTCTCGGGAAATTTTGGGAGTAGGTTCGTTATTTATAGATAATTATTCAATCTGTTACGAAATAAAAAAAGTGGCGGAAATAAACTCGCGAGGTTTGCAGCTCACAGAGTTACTAGTTTAAAAAGAGTCAGGTAAGTCGCAATAAACGACAGTAAAACCCTATGTTTGAGTACCTTTTTTATATATTTGTATAGAATCTTTTTATCGATTTAGACTTTTATGTGGAAATACCACATTTTTATTTTTATAAATAATGACACAAAGGTAAATTAAGAAAGAAAAATTGAATGCGATCTACTACAATCTAAGCAGGATTTGAACCTGCGACCCCTGCGTTTCCGGCGCATTGCTCTTCCAACTGAGCTATCACATCGCTACGTCAATTACAGCAAATCTTTCATCCTATAATTCGTAACGCTACTGGAGCGCCTTCTGCGTCATATATGTTTGAAAATTCTTATGCGCATTAGCCATACCCTAGGATGTCCTTTTTTATGTCATAGGAGCAAACGAGCAAACGGATCGCCTCATGGAAAGCAATTATCGTCACCCATAGACACCTGCAACACCAGACGAGTCAGAAGTCCTTTACCGGCCTTTCAGGTGGAGCACACTCTATTCTTGAATGTCGTATCGGTCCGGAAATACCGCAAGCGACAATTCATTCCACAATGCAGTCATGCGAGGCAGGAAATTTCTGGAAAAACGCACAGTTGTGGACTGCCAACTATCCAAGTGGTGAGGATGAATGAATTGTCGCGTAGAACGATGGCGGAAAGATGCGGCAGGGATCAATCCGAACAATTCCTCGGAGCAAACCTAAAATCAAATATCTTCCCCTTTTGTTTTCATCCAAGTGTTAGTGTGTAGACTCCTTTACGATTCTTGCCTCCAGAGTATAGCGATGTTTACATTATATTACAGGAGCAGGCTTTTGACTAGGCACGACAGTAAACGAGTTATTCATAATAGTACGATTTGGGTAACTAATTCGTATTTCCAAGTGCGAACTTGGATTCTGAGAATATTACGGAGGTAAAAACATAAATAAACAAAAAAAATATATAAGACAACCTCACACAAATCAACCCAGTCCCAAATTAAGCTCATGAAGGCTTGTGTTATGAGGCGAAAACATACTTATATAAATAAATACTTAAATACATAGAACATCCATGACCACGGCACAAATTACTCGTGTTCCTCACAGAAATATTTGCCCTTGCCGGGATTCGAACCCAGGACCACCGGCTCAGTAGGCAGCTGTTTTACTACTGCGCCAACCGCGTCGTTATACCTACTGGAGTTTGAAAATATATATTTCAATACAGTTGCTCAAAAAGTGGTACTTTTCGTAGCTGCATATCGTGCAAAAAGTTGGATATTTCGAACTAGTGCTATTTACTTTTTTTTTTAATTTTCTGTTCTAATACGTCATACCTCATATCCAAACAAAGGTCAATCACTTTCTGACTTTATTTATTTCGTCAATACGGCATTGCAGGTGTATATTATCTTATAATTATGCTTAAAATATTTAAATTACATATTGGATCGATCAAAGGGTTATCTATTAAAAGAACTCAAAAACGGTTTTAATAATTTGTCTGATTGACTATTAATTAATGACTAAATCAGTATTATGCGTGACCGATGCGCTGCTTTTTTAATTTATAATATGAATAACCGCTACTTTTGTCTATTAAATACTTAATAGGTATATTAATTTACAATTATATGAAATGTAAAGAACTAAAAAATATTCACGATTTTTATTGTTTAGAATCAATTAAATTACTGTGTAAAATTATCATATCTTTTCTGAAATATTAAAACTATATTTCTTTTGATTTGGCTGAATGGACAGCCGACGCCACGCCATCTTGAAAAAAAAAATTACAATTAAAAGTAAAAGTAAAACTTTTTTCATTCAAGATTGTTTTAATTATGATGTGTAAATGAGTACGTAAGTTACATAAAATAAGATTTTTTGTTAGAAAATGATGGATTCGGATGTTAGCAGAATAGATTTAACAACGCACGATATACGAGCCAAGGCAAAAATTGCAAGTGAGAGTATTTTACCCGCAACGTCGAAAGAAAAATTATATTGCCGTCTATGAGCATTTAAATGGTTGGAAACGAGAATACAAGAATTATTAACAGCTTGAATAAAACTTTAAACTTACCCGCAAAGGCCTTAAATGTAACCCTTCTCAATTGCTCTAAAAATTGTACTCCTATTTTTTATCAGACAAAGAAATAAATATAATTGCCCCCTTACAATTACTGTTTTATGTTTGTTTTATTCAAATTTTTCGCAAATGTATTAAAAAACGTTGTTTGGTACACGTGTGGAAGTGTCATTTTAACTCGTTCCGAGTCTTGACCCTCGCCTTTTCCACACTTGTATCAAAAACTACTATTATAACTGACTGATTTTAGTTCCTGAGTATTTCTGTTCTACTTCCATCCCTCCTCCAATCGGTCCCTCAATGCTGAGGATCGTGACTCTGCCAGCGTAGTCTAGCAAGTTTTTGTTCCTGGGGATTGGTGTACCTACAACAAAACGTGTATGCACACGATGTAAATAACGAGACAATAAATAACATTAATTACAATGACATATACAATTACGTACTTACCATGTTCCCTATAGGGTCGAGGTAATACTGAGTGTGGCCTGTAACAAGAGCAATAAATTAAAACAGATTTTACTCTTCAAACAACATTTATTTCGCCAACCGTCGATGAGAATGTTAATAATCGAGCAAAGAATCATCAAACCTTAGAAGCGGTCAAGAGCAAGTCGGACTCGCGCACCGAGGGTTCCGTACGAACTATGAAAGCACTGGATATTGCTCTAACGAGAAAATAATTGCTGTAATGAGCAACAGACTTGGATTTTTTTTTCTGAAGGTTTAATTACAAAAGTACCTATAGTTGTCAGACAGATTTTTTCCTATACTTGTAGTATAATACGGTATTAGGTACTAGCCAAATTTCATAGGTCTAGATCAACGCGAAATATACGTTTTGTGCGACATAAACGGCCGTATCTTTTTTACGTCAAGTCAGAGAAAATGAAACTTACAAGTTGCGGAAAAAAAGTTGCGTTAACTTAGAAGTTTGATTTTCTCACAGCTCACAGCTTCAAAGGACTGTAGAACTGAGTATATAGTTTTAGTTTCAACTCGATACCTCCACGCATTTCCGAGATATGTCTTTACAGACAGACGGACGGACAACAAAGTGATCCTATAAGGGTTCCGTTTTTTCCTTTTGAGGGACCCTAAATATGGTCACACACTCTCGCTGTTATAAACGGGATTAATTGGAAGGATGCCTCGTGAATGGTTTACAACCGCCGATGAAGTCATTAAAGGCAATCGACTCGAAAGCGTATAACTTTCGATATTTCCAAGTAATCACAATAAAAACAGCTTGTCGAAGGTTTAATAACTTTATAAAAAGCCGACGAGTTATATCAGGTTATTCATATTTGTTTACACTACGCATGTTTTCATCGAACCCTTAGGTAACCTAAATTAGTTAAGTCATCCATTACAAACATTTTCAAAATCATTTTTTTAATAGGTTACTAATCAAGTTGTATTTAATTTTTTTTGCGGAATCATTGCTAGAAAACAGTCACAGATTTTTCTGCAGATAAAAAAAAATAAAACGTGAAAATGTTTTTTTCTGCTTTTCGAATGGCCTTAACTTACGTAACTTCCTAATAAACGGTATCAACGTTTGTGTTCTTTAATTTGAAGCTTCTAAAAGTCATGGGGAGAAACCGAAAAAAATATAAAAAATCTATATACGTAATATGAAAAAAACTATGTACCTTCTGCAACCAAGACTTTATTTGTAGACTTTCTTCTTCAATTTAAGAGCTGTGCTCTTGTCGGTGTTGCAATCGCCAGTCGTTGCTTTCTCCTGAACTTCTTGGCAAGACATGACTTTAACCTTTTCTTTTATTTGCTTAAAGTAATCTCGTCTTGGCCTTCCTCTGCCTCGCTTTCCCTGTGGCCTAGCCTATTAAATAACTACTTAAATTTTATAAAGTCTGTTGACTCCCAGGAACCTTTCTTTGATTATCGTTCCACCTAACGGGAAGCCTTCCCTAGATGCCTCTTCCTGCAAATGGCCGTAATTCTAAATCTGGTCTGCCTCATCAGCCGGTGTATTTTGCGTTAAAAAGTCAATAATAAAAAATAATGGAGCACTTCGTGGTAACTTATAAAGAAGTTATCAAACCTAATCCACAGGCCAGACAAATCCAGTGTTTCCCAAAGTTGCCTCAGAGAAGGCAATGGAGAAATTGAAAACTTGACCGAAGACGTATTCGGTACGCCGAAATTAAGCGAATGACACGTCGGATCTTCAATCTAAAGAGACCCTTCTCCTGATGTAGTGATTTCCTTTTTTTTGCACTATAATCTTTATATTTTGTTCTCGATCGCAAATTGACGGGTCTTATCAAGAGAACACACCACCTATTTACATTATAAATAGGTCATTGATATGACCTATTTACATTAAGATTAGTGGTTAGTGATTAGTGCGCGTTGATACATTTTCTGCTAAACGCGAGTAAAGGATTGTATGAGCTCGCACTGATCACTAAACAGGTTCAGATAAAGAAAAGGTGAGAATGAGTTATCATCATCATCATCATCAGCCAAAAGACGTCCACTGCTGGTCAATAGGCCTCCCCCAGAGAACGCCACTATGATCGGTCCTGCGCCGTTCGCATCCAGCGGACTCCAGCAACTTCCCACGCTGCGTTGTCCGGTGCGTGTTCGCCACTCAAGAACTCGATAAGAATGGGTAGGCGGACTGAACCAGAGAACATAATCTTTGTCGCCTTTTTCTTAGTCAGTTTCTGGATAAAAAATATACTTATGTCAAATATGGCGCCAGCTGGCCACATAAATTATCAGTTCAAAAGAAACGAATGCAAGTATCAATTCAATATTTGTAAAAAGATTCCGATATTCTTAAGACGTACCTACTCATAGTTTTGTGTGATTTTATATGAATAAATATAATTTTTCACGTTTCACGTTTTTACGTGACGTTACTTAGTAACCCACACTAAGGGTCCGCCAGTTAAAAAGTTTGAGAAACACTGAACTAGCCGTATGAAGCCTATCATTAGTTTTATAACCGACTGAGATGATCCGATATGACGCCATTACCCGATTTATAATGTTGTTTTTTAGTTCAATTGGATATTCTTGTAACAATCTTTCTATTCTATATTATTATGTTTCCACATTGAAAGTATTTTACGTAAATTGCGCTATTTAGAAGTTAGTACTTGATTATGAATTTTTATAGATTTTTGGATGTTTTTTGTTCCATATTGCCATATTAAAGCTGTTCGTAGCGCCAATATCCCAGAGCGGGACCGACACTAGTTAACGTGTTAAAAAAATAGCTGAAACTGAACATATTGAGTTCTTTTTACCCGATTACAGTAAAAAAGGAGAGTTTCAACTTTTTTTAGCCATTTAGTTGGCAATCGTCCACAAATTGATAGCCAATTCCCTTCTCATGTACACGAGTGATAAATATGCTTACAGACGTAAACATTAAGTTGATTGCAGTATCATCTTACTTTCAAAACACGATCAACAAAACAAAACGGCTAGATAATTCCTCCGCCGGCCGCAATAAGGCCGTAACCCATTAAACGCCAAAGCCGGTCATAATAAAGTCATTATGTGTATAAATGCTAACGAGTATATTTACAGGGCGTCTACGGCGCCATGCCATTAAAGTTAACCGTCACGATTTCGGCGCCGAGAGACGACTAGATGAGACATGTCAATTTCATAAAAAAGAACCTGACACGTGACAGTCTGACTCGCGCATCGAGGGTTCCTTACAAATACTTATCCCATCTTAACGGGCCGGATTAAGTTTTGTCTTTTTTTTTGTGTTTTTTTTTTTCTTTATTCGATAAAACGTACATGGTGTATATACAAAGGGATGGTGCCGTCCGGTAACCAGAATATTGCCTGTGTTGGAAGACACCGCTCTTCTTTAATTATGGTCCGTACGTTACACTATATATTATATATAAAAGAATTAAAACATAAATTACGAAAAAAAAAAAATGTTTACACAAACAAAAGTTTGTAAACAAAAGTTAAGTTTGCACCTGCACCTCTAGCATAACTGTCATTCACAACTATATCTCGCACGAGATAATTACCCGTCTCTTTCTGTGCAGTAATGTGAGAAAGTGACGGGTAGCGCCATGTCGCGCGACAAGAGTCGCGAAGCATAGTTGTGCTAGGCCGTCTGGTATGTATAGCGCCAGATACGCATCGCGTCATCAAGCGCTTGTAGTATGGAAACCCCCTTAAACATATATTTTATTCTGTTTTTTAGTACCGTGAAATACGCCAACTTTGCCTCCACAGGGAACTTTGCCCAAAACGCTACTTAAAAAAAGAAACGTTACTGTAGACAATTTCAACACGATTATGGCAACACTACTATTTTTAGTGGAAAATAGATTATATCTGTGGTATCACTCGGAATCACATTTGCGTGCAACTTCATTCCGTAACGTGTTGGGACTAGTTGAATAAGATGCGTGATTTGGCGGGCCAATTCTAGGTGAAGTTCTGGTGTATTTTTTACAGAATGGGGAAGCCTCAGGTGAATGTATCTTATTGCTTGTTATAAAATAAGAACTGTAGATCATTTTTATTGTAGTTTGTACTAAAAATACTTATTAAAACCGGAGTTATGATGGTGGGCAATGTTATCCAGTAACTTGCTAACCTATGAATGCCAACATTGCCCAGACTAAAAAAAGGGTTAGGGTTGTCACCTTGTCGTAATTTAACCTGACTGCGTAAACAAAGGAGGGTTATGTATTTAAGGTAAGGTAAATTATATTTCTATTAAGCCGTTGTACTTTTAGCAGTAGCTGCATGTCATGTCATGTCATGTCCATAAAACAAAAAAAACATAGAATATTCAATTATGACAATTTTTATTTAGATTATTCTAACGCGAAGTAACAAAATAACCGCCTAACTATTAGTATCCAATATTAAGCATACATTTTTCATTTTGATAATGGTACTGGCAAAGATGGTTTACACAACCAAAAGTGACAACCCTGACAATTTCAAACTGCTTGATTCGGCTTGTATGGAGTAAAACAAAATACCTATGTAACATTGCCCACCCATATTGCACACGTGTTTGTATAGTTAAGACCAAGATATTTACGTGGAACGCCATAATTACCTCAGATTTTATACTGATCGTTATCTTAACGTTGTAGGGGCTATAGTTACGAATTATTATTACGAAAATAATCGATTTGGGCAATGTTTGCAAAAGTTTAGATAACTTTACCCGAGGTGAAAATTGGTAAAAAAGTTGGTTAAATGTAGATTTAAAAATTGTTTCTCCTAATAAACGCGTGCATATGAATACGATGGATGCGTTAGACAAAAAAAACTTTATCCCGTCATAGAAAAAAAGAGAGAAATTCGGGTTTTTACGAAAAAAGCGGGCAAAGTTGGCATGTTTCACGGTATGTGTTGTTATAACGGCAACAGAAATACATCATCTGTGAAAATTTTAATTGTCTGACTATAACGGTTCTTGACTATACAGCCTGGTGACAGGACAGACAGACAGACAGACGAACAGCGGACCTTGGTAACAGGGTCCTGTTTTTACCCTTAGGGTACGGAACCCTAAAAATAACCGGTCGCCTGAGCCAGGCATGGTGTATTTGAAGGTGAAACCAAAGGAGCGTAATTTGGAGTTGTAAGTCGCGTAATTTTCGCATACAAAAGCGGCAACTCATTTATTAGCGTCGTCGTGTGGCACAAACCAGAATTTTGTATGACGACGCGGATGGCGTTTTTAGTGTATCTGCCTATTGAGGCGGCGGCCCTGGGTCCGAATCCTGGCCAGGGAGAATATTTGAGTAACTCGAATATTTGTTTCTAGGCGATGGATATGTTATCTATAAGTATATGTATATATTTATGTCATGTATATCATCGTCTAGTACCTACATACATATAGTACAAGCTTTGCTTAATTTGGGACAAGGTCGATTTATGTAAGATTGTCCTTTAATATAAAAATTGGGCAAGTGCGAGTCGGACTCGCGCACCGAGGGTTCCGTACAAACACTTTTCATCCTAAAGTGGTTAAGCTAAGTTTGCACCTGGTATGTATAGCGCCCCATACAAATGAGGTGCAAAGTTAACGCAACCAACCCGTTTGTTGTATGGGAGCCCCCCTTAAATATTTATTTTATTTTATTTTTAGTATTTGTTGTTATAGCGGCAATAGAAATACATCATCGCCGTACATACTATCACCGTTCTTGAGATACAGCCTGGTGACAGACGGACGGACGGACGGACGGACGGACGGACGGACGGACAGCGAAGTCTCAGTAATAGGGTCCCGTTTTTACCCTTTGGGTACGGAACCCTAAAAAAGAAGAAAAACCTAATGCAGCTTCTTACGCAAACGAAATTACCTACATGACTCATATCTCGAAAAAATTCGCTCGTAAGACTTCACCTTCGGCTGGACCAATTTTGATAAATTTTGGTATGAAGGCAGCTGACACCCTGAATTAACACATATGCTACTTTTTATCCCGAATAAATTTAGTGTTCCAGGATGAGCGGGTAACACCGCGCGGCGCAGCTAGTGTAAAATAAATTAAACACGCGCACAGAAAAAGGGAACACTCTAGTACTTACATTTTTTTTATCGTTTTAGGACGATAAATAACAATCCAGATATAAAATTAGAAAATATAAGGAAAAAACTTGTTCTTTTAGCAATAGAATATTTTCCTACGCAAATTATTTATATCCAGTTAAAATCTGTTTAAAAGAGTCCTTTTTTGCGTAAGAACGAACTAAATTATTCAACGGGAAGGGTAAAAGAAATTGAATTGTGTTCACTAAGTCATGAAAGTACGGGCGATGTTGCTTTACATTTTGAATGAGACGCGAGAAAAGGACGGATATCGTGGTGAAAATTGTACCAGTTCAGATTAAACCTAACAAAGGAGCACAAAGAATAATTCTATTATTGTATGTATGTATTTCAAACGTACCTTTCTGATCTATTAAGAATGGTTTATTTTCTGCTATTTAAGTTACCTTGGTCTCGGACTCATTTTCAACAATTAAAGCCTGACCAGATATATGAGGATTGTCAAGAGGGCTCTATTTATAAGATTTATATGGCAACAACTTTGCAACCAATCGCAACCGCACTATAATGACATTAGTTTAAATACCTGTCAGTTCCACTATGGTATCCTCGTAATACATTTAATGGAATGCACTCTTTTCCTGACTGTTTTTCGTGTAGTAAACACGTGTACACTTTATTTATAATATTACATTCACGACTGTGAATGATTGTCGGCATTTTCGTTGGATATTTTTTAAAATTTTCCTTTTAAAAAAAGCACCACGAATGACATTGACATTGTTGACAAACCATCATAAAATCATTGCCAGTGTAAGAAATTAGTTTCAGTGAAACTCCGCAATATGGCGTATCCTCAGATATTTCTAGTCAGGCTTTGTATGTAAAATCATGTCAATATTTAAATCGACGATCTCGTGTCTGTATAAGGCCCCCAGCGCGCTAGGAAGCCTGGCTGTGGCAGCCATTCGAACATAATGACGATATACGGATGCTCGTGCACTAGGCAGCCACGAATCTTATGTCTGCCTGGCTGCATAACACGGCCGTATTTACCCCTACACCCACAATTAAGGTCCGCGCCTAGGAGCCCAGCCAGCCGGCCAGTAGGTGGCCCATGATACGTAATTTGCTGAAAACCGTTTGGAGATAGGGAATTGGGCCCCAAATGCCAAGTGCCTAGGGGCCCTGGCCCTCTAAGTCTGGCTTGCTGCCTGGTGCGCACGGGCGCTACAGAATTCAATCCAGGATAATTTTGTTGAAAGAAAAATGGTCCAAAAGAACCGGCGCGGAAAGGGGATGGCAGTTGCCGAATTCAGAAGAATACAGAAATTGAGGGGTTAGTAGCCACAAAATCATTGGCGGAATGAAAGCCCACCGGCCTCGCTGGCTTCGCCACGTAAAGAATGGGCGATTTTGAGTACATCTAGCTTAACTGTGACACGCGACTATTTGTAGCGCGATTAACACTGCCTGTCACTTTCCTATCAATACCGCGCGAGCAAGACAGGTGACGCTAAATTGCGCTACAAACGGAGTCGTGGCAAGATATACTCGTACTGGCCCTGCAGGTGACTAATAGGACGAAGGCTCGTTGGTCGCTCCAGCGACAGTACAAACTCATGTCGGCGACCAAGATTCGCTTTGGATCGTTGACATCAGGGTATAGTAGTAGCAGTAGTAGTAAATTTCGACGGGAGGAGGGAAGCGCTCTTGTACTGTCACTACTGGACTGTCTGTCACTGCATTTTCATTACTACTTAGTAAGAGCGGCGAGGAGAGCGAAAACCAGTGCAGTGGGTCGTGAGTTGCGTAGCAGCACTGGCTGTCCCTGATGAAAGAGCTCCATATGAGTTCGTCGGATCGTTGCTGATAATTATTTCGTTTTATAATTATTTTAGGCCTTATTCCTTTAAAATGCTGATTGTTTTAGATGTTTCTAAAACAAAACCTAGACCAGGGCTATTAGGATTTATTGATTATATTATATAACCTACAGTTTGAATTTTTCATTGGTAATTTTTGTTTAAGAAACTACTCGAAATTGACAAAATTCACGCGGAAAATAGTTTTTTTTTTAACTTATTTTCGACTGCACGCAATGGAAACCTTAAATAGCGATGTTACTATCTAGAACTAGGGGAAAAGTATTATTTACTTCAAAAAGTAGTTTGAAATTATTAATATATTTATCATAATGTGAAAAAAAAATTAAAAGGGATAAGGCCTCTTAAAGATGTGTCTGCGATAGTTTCAATAATATTCCCGAGAAAGTCATATCCAGTTAAATATTATATCCACGTTGTATCCTACATCAGATAGGTGCTAAGGCCGCCGCTTTGTTTCCACTTAACGACCCCGAGTAATAGGGCATTGTCATGTTTTTGCGACCATCCATGTAGGCCAGGACGCCAACGGGTCCACAAAAAAAGAGCGCACAACAGACCACACAAATTTCACCTCCAATGTACGAAAGCCTAATGTTCTTTTTATTGGTGTTAAAGTGTAGTTGGCAAAAAGGCAATTAAAGCATATATGTATACTAGCCTAACGTAAATATACTTTAATCGTGTAATATTTATTGTGGCAGTAACGTGAGCTAATAAGCGAGTCAAATCTGAACCTAAATGAAGCAGAAATCTTTGTTTTTGAAAGTATTTATGATGCATTATTTACATCTATAATAACTATATGTATCATGGATGTTTAAAGTAGAACTATTATATCATATTATATTAATATATTGAGCCCGTAATATTCCAGAGCTGGGCAAAGGCCTCCCCTTTTCTTCCAGGGATATCATCTTAAGGCTATTTCTAGTTCTCGCCAATCCTTCAGGAAGACATCCAAGTCATCCCGTCACTACTGTGGGCTTCCACTCTCTATTGCAGAGTGGAAAGTAAAACAAGGATAATAAAAATATTTGGTTTTATTTTAATTAAACCCACATAAAATAATTACATGTGGTTAAGGGGATATAGCCATTATTTTTACATTTAATTCTTGCAAATAATAAAATACAACGCTTTAAGAGGTTTATTTAATCTTCTTACTGCAGTTTTGAATTAAATTAATTTAAATTATTGATCAAAGGAAACTTTAAATGAGTTAACTGGGGGACGAGACCGGAAATTGAACCCGGTACCTCTGGATTGCCGGTCCAGTGCGTTAACCACTTCGCTACCCGAACTCCAACCAACCTTTCGAATTTTTCCTTATGCTTAGTGTGTCGACCTTTGCATTGTTTATTTGAAAGGTGTTTTACACCTTAGCAATCTTTTCAATTTTTCTTTGAGCTTTGATATTTTTGTATCAATAGTTTAATATAAAAATTGTGGAGTATTATATTAAAAAATAAGACATTACATGTTTCATAAATTTATAAATTAATTTAATTTAATTAACATTTACATCTGACGTGCTCTACTTCGACCAAATTTCTTCCCTAATTTGCTTATATCAAATCCTTCTCCATCCTGCAAACTCAGGGTATAAGGTGGCAAATACTTATTCCCACCGTGGAAAGATATTGCCATGTCACCATCTTCAGAACACTCTAGAGAAATTGAGGTGGGAAATTGTTGACTTTTTGTGTCATTTATTATTCGGCTATGAATAGGGAATGCGGTAAATTTTTTATTCCATTCTTTCTTCGTTATTCATACCGATATTGTGACAAATATGCGATATTTTGTTGAGTTGATATGTATAAGTCTTCAAAGTCTTGGTATGTATTATTTTAAGTAGTTATTTTGTCATCATCATCAAAATCAGCCAAAAGACGTCCACTGCTGGACATAGGCCTCCCCCAGAGAACGTCACCATGACCGGTCCTGCACCGCCCGCATCCAGCGGACTCCAGCGACCTTCACCAGGTCATCGGTCCACCTTTTATTATCTTGTATGGTACTGTATTATAATTATTTTACGCATATTAAACTTGCAAAATCCCCTTATTTCGGTTCAGAAAGGTGTCCTCATATGAATTAACAAACTTATTAATAGTCGTGCTTAAGAACAAACCTCGAAAGTCTGAGATCAATCCCTCACTGACCAATTACGCCATTTTGCTCCGGCTTTAGCGTTTTGATTGCGGGTTCGAGTCCAATTTGTTTTGATTAATGGTAATAAAACCTTCATTATACATCATGTGGTATATAGTGATTGGTTGACTGCGTTTGTAGAACATAATGCTTTGTATTGTTCTTGAAACTACTATTTTATTGACCGAGCGAGAGAAGTGTCTCCGTTTCTGCTTGGCCTCAAATTCTTTCGTATATCGAGAAGTTTGGATGTTAGGGCGGAAATTAAGAAAACTTTTTATGTTACATTTCGTTTCCATTGATTCCTTTGTATAACGATAGTAACCCAGGATATTTTTTGTACGAGTAACTTTCGCAACACAAAAGAAGCGATCGTAATTTTGTTTTTATTAAGCCTTTAACTATAATAATAATAATAATAAGGGGCAAGTCACCACCCGCCAGAGGTAACAGTCACATTGATGGTTACGGCGGGTGACATTTTTCTACTGCAATAGCCCAAATAAATAGTCCATCCAAACTCCATTTTAATAGCCCGGTTTCTTTTTCATATCAATGCAATAGTTCAACCACCTGCTGGGACCTGTTCATGGATGTATCATCTTATTGATATGATCAGGAACGGGTCCCAGCAGGGCTACAGCCACAGCAAATTTCTCCAAGGGGCCTCTACGTGTTGGATCCATATCCCCACGCAAGCCTTCCAAAAGACCGGGACGTATGAGCCCGAGACTCGATAACGAGATACAAATAATAATAATAATAATAATATTTATTTATTTCAAGCATCAAGTACTCATATCTTGTTAGTACTCATAACTATGAACATGTTTTTTAAAAATGACTCATAAAACATTTTTATTAAACCTAAACGCTCATTTACTAGAATTACCAAAACAATCGTCTTTTTATTTAAGTGAATTGGCCAGTTACGTGACAGTCAAGAGGTTCAGGTTCAAATCAAATCCTTAATTATAGACTATTGAACAACTCATTAACGGGGTGTCTCCACGCACCAAAGTTATTTTCATAGTTTTCTCTAAAAATTAACATGAACTTTTAAATATACTTAAGTATACTTCCGGCGTAAAGGCGAGTACTATCAGCCCTGAAAGTATTGGCGTCTAATTTGTTACCACCTTATTTTATATTCAAAATAAAGTAAGAATCGCAGATTAAAGTCCAGCTTACATTGTAATGAATCAATTAGATTTTTTTCTTTCATACCTTTTACCTTTGAGTCAATATTTGTAAAAGTAAAATGTGGTATTTCCACATAAAAAATAGGATCGATCAAAAGGATTCTATAAAATTAGAATATTCGACATAAACTCTAGAATCAATATCGTCTTATGATTGACATGTACAAACTAATCGCGCGCCAACCCTAACCAGTTTCATGCAGATCCCACCCAACTAATCTAACTAGAAAACGACTCAGTCATTTACAAAAATCCTTTCACAATGACAGTTAAGACAATCATTTAGGTACTACTACCATTTATATTTCCGTCACACATTTTTACTATGGATTCACTCTTGACAAAAAAAAAAAAAACAACCAGAATAAATCATTCCACAAAACTGAAAACGTACAGTGATTATCGTCTTATGATTGACATGTACAAACTATCCTTGCGCCAACCCTAACGGACAGCATAACAAGTTCCTTACAAATCCCACCCAACTTATGTAACTAGAATAAGTGCCTACGACTCAGTCAATCACAAAAATCCTTCCACAATGACAGTTAAAATAATTATTTACTTCGACCATTTATGAAAAAAAAAAAAACAGGGTAAATCGCCAATTACTGGCCGCCCTTCAATAATTGGCCACCTCACTCTAAAAATTAACTCTGTCTACTTACAAACAGAATACATTTTAGTATAAGGTGGCCAGTTATTGAAGGGTGGCCAGTAATTAGCACCTTAAATATAGTTCATTTTTTGTATGAGGTGGCCAGTTATTGAACGGTGACCAGTAATTGGCAATTTACCCCATAACCAAAATAAAGCATTTCCACAAAACTGAAAACGTACAGTGATATCGTCTCATAATCGACATGTACAAACTATTTGTGCCAGCCCTAACGGACAGTACAACCAGTTCCTTGCAGATCCCACCCAGGTCATAAAGAATGCAAAAAGTGGTCGGCGTCTAGTGGAATTATCTCGAATGAAGACATTATCCGTCGCACGCGCAACTGCGCTTAGGGATCCGTGGGCACTTAAAAGATATTTAAAAAACCTTGGAAATTATCGACCAAATGAGTAATGGTCTCCATTTTAGCTTGGTTCAAATTTCTTCGGTATGTCTGGATATAATTTTTGGATGTTCAGATGGTTTCCAGCGCATTATTTATTAATTAATTATTTATTTCCGGCTATTCGCGCCTAGACGTCGCATTTCTCAACCGAATCTCATGATTTGTAAGTAGTTTCGATAAATATATCGTTTTTTTTGTCGAATTCAAATTTTAGTCCTTTTTAGGGTTCCGTAGCCAAATGGCAAAAAACGGAACCCTTATAGATTCGTCATGTCTGTCTGTCCGTCTGTCCGTCTGTCTGTCCGTCCGTATGTCACCGCCATTTTTTTCCGAAACTATAAGAGCTATACTGTTGAAACTTGGTAGGTAGATGTATTCTGTGAACCGCATTAAGATTTTGATGCAAAAATAAAATAATAATAATAAATATTGGGGGCTCCCCATACTTAGAACAGACACTCAAAAATTTTTTTTTCATCAAACACATACGTGTGGGGTATCTATGGATAGGTCTTCAAAAATGATATCGAGGTTTCTAAAACATTTTTTTTCTAAACCGAATAGTTTGCGTGACAGACGCCTCCAAAGTGGAAAAAAGTTGGTCCCCCCCCCCTCTAACTTCTAAAATAAGAAAATTAAAAATCTAAAAAAAACATATGATGTACATTACTATAAAAACTACTAACGAAAATTGTTTTGAACGAGATCTAGTAAGTAGTTTTTTTAATACCTAACTTTGCACCTAATTTATATGGGGCGCTATACATACCAGGTGCAAACTTAACTTAACCACTTAGGGATGGAAAGTGTTTGTACGGAACCCTCGGTGCGCGAGTCCGACTCGCACTTGGCCGGTTTTTTATATCGTGTTTTATTTAGATTAATTAAAATACAATTCGATAGTTCTGAATTTTCTTAAGTAGGTTAATCTACCTAGGTACGACTCAGTCAATTACAAAAATTCTTTGATATTGCAAGATAAACATTTACTACTACGACTATTTAATATTTTATTTTTATATTTCCGTCACCCATATTTAGTATGGATTCGCTTTTGAAAGAGAAAATAAAAAAAATCGAGATTACATCATTCCACAAAACTAAAATCATCAAAAACTTTGCTGGAAGGTTTGAATGGCTGAAATAAAATCGGCTCAAGGCTGATTCTAATTAAAGGAAAGACAGAATAAATAAATAAAAAACCGGCCAAGAGCATGTCGGGCCACGCTCAGTGTAAGGTTCCGTAGTTGCTCATCCTTCACAATAGACTTAAGTTACGAAAAAGATTTCAAGCTCTATAAAAAGTTCGTAAACGCAAAGTAACTGTAATTACTTATTACCTTCTGGAAGTGAACTTATGTCCTTTTAAGAAAATTATGAAATTTTGCGATAGCTTAAAAACGGCTCGACCGATTTTGTTCAATAAGTATAGTTTTCATTGAAAGTACTTATAAGGCCTCATGTTCAGGAATTTTCCCATATTTTTTTGACACGTGGTTGAAAAGTTAGAGGGGGGAGAGGGGGGGACGCTATTTTTTTTATTTTCGGAGCGAATATTTACAAAAGTGCTGACTTTATCAAAAAATGATGTTTGAAAACCCCTATTATTATCAAAATACCTATTCAACGACACCTCACACACTAGAGTTGAAACGAAAAAAAAAATCACTCCCACTTTAGGTGTTCGAGAGGTACCCGAAAACAATTTTTTTTTTACTTTTGATTTTACCGTTTTGTCGGCGTAATACATACCCATACTCATACTAAATTTCAGCTTTCTAGTACTAATGATCACGGAGCTAAGCCGTCGACGGACAGACAGACGGACAGACGGACATGGCGAAACTATAAGGGTTCCTAGTTAACTACGGAACCCTAAAAATCTGAAATATCACTTTTGACACTCACATACTTGCCTATTATTATAACAATACGGGACATAATCGCGTTTAAAAAGCGTTTATTTAATAACCTCGACGTTTCGAACGTGATGTTACGTTCATGATCTCGAAGGCACTTAAGACGTAATTATATAAAGACTTTTTGAACGTGATAAGGTCCCGTTTTGTTTTAATAATGTGTGAAAATTGTGTAAGTCCATTATACTAATAAACTTACTCGTGCTCGAATTGGACTTGAATAAAAAATAAAATAAACGGAACCCGCTCAGAATGCACCACTCACTTGTGCATAATTCGCCCGCTCCGAGGGCAAAGTTGAATGACGGTCATGATCGCATTGTGGGCGAAATGGAGCGCAGTACCGCTGATCCCACGACAGGAACAACTATAAAACCACAAACAAAAATACGTAAAAACATTTTTTTTTATGTTTTTGTAACCAAAATTTATTTTTATTTTTGTCAGAAACTATTATTCTCGTTAAAGTCGTTTTATTTTTGTATATGGAAAAAAGAACCCTGACCAGGTTTCAACTGATCTTACTATTAAAAAACCGGCCAAGTGCGAGTCGGACTCGCGCACCGAGGGTTCCGTACAAACACTTTCCATCCCTAAGTGGTTAAGTTAAGTTTGCACCTGGTATGTATAGCGCCCCATATAAATTAGGTGCAAAGTTAGGTATTAAAAAAACTACTTACTAGATCTCGTTCAAAACTATTTTCGTTGGTAGTTTTTATAGTAATGTACATCATATGTTTTTTTTAGATTTTTCATTTTCTTATTTTAGAAGTTAGAGGGGGGGGGGGGACCAACTTTTTTCCACTTTGGAAGCGTCTGTCACGCAAACTATTCGGTTTAGAAAAAAAATATTTTAGAAACTTCGATATCATTTTTGAAGACCTATCCATAGATACCCCACACGTATGTGTTTGATGAAAAAAAAAATTTTGAGTTTCACATCTAAGTATGGGGAGCCCCCAATATTTATTATTTTTTTTTTATTTTTGCATCAAAATCTTAATGCGGTTCACAGAATACATCCACCTACCAAGTTTCAACAGTATAGCTCTTATAGTTTCGGAAAAAAATGGCTGTGACATACGGACGGACAGACGGACAGACAGACAGACGGACAGACAGACATGACGAATCAATAAGGGTTCCGTTTTTTGCCATTTGGCTACGGAACCCTAAAAACCACGGATTAATGACGCCAACAGACAAAAATACGTAATAAAAGTTTAACAATTTTTTTTACGTTTTTTACGCTGACCAGCTGATATCTTATGCCATGCCGGGGCTATACGCTCTGACCAATAATTAACCTACAGAGAGTCTGATATTTTATCACTGCTTGATGTTGCTTTTAGATCTTTGTACAGGCATTTAACAGGCTTATTATGCCGTTAATTGTGTTGATTTGTATCTGGTTTTCTCATTTCTTTCTCCTTTAAAATAAAAAAATGCTTCCTTTAAGTAAAATGATGTTTAAGGATTAAAGGCAGCATCCAGGGTTTGTCAATGTTTTTCACTCTGTATTGGATAAGAAAAAGTTCGTACCGCCAGATATAATTTTTTGGTTTCAAGGTTAATTCTAAGTAATAAATTAATGACTGGATTTACGATTAACTATGTATGTTAATTTTTGTCAACTCTAAAATCTAAAGAAAACATCTTGGATAGAATACTGCTGTCAGCACTGCCACTTCATTTTAGGGTATTTTCTGAAGTATCAAACAAGATCTCATTTCTAAACATTGTTTAAAATTAAATACTTAAACTCGTGATGCAATACGAAACCCTCACCATTCTTCAAACAATTTACTCTTAAAAGTGTCCTTTAAATGCAACCATTTCAAAACGAAAGCATCGCGTGAACTCTTCACAGCGTCGGGTTACGATTATTAAACATTTTTAAACTCCAGTGTTACAATCCTGAGAAAGATGCCGGACACAGATTGTAAAGACCCTAACATTAAACACAAGAAATTGCAAATTGTAAAATTTTACTACGAAACTTTATTTAGCTGTGGCAGCGGATTATACTAGGGTTGTGTATAAGATTCTCTGTGGGGTGTAAATTGAATGTAACTGGGAACCCACACATGTGGGGGTAATAAAGAAGCCAGAATTATATGAGTGTCATTAACTTGATATTACGCTCCAGATTTCTTAATGAAATTATGTTATTCGGCTGGAGAGCGTGAAAATGTGTCTGGATTGTGAGAAGCTAAATATTCATTCTCCCATGAGGATAACTCCCAAAAGTAGTAAGGTATGTTATTGTATAACCGGCCCGTGAAAATTTTGTGCAGATTTACACAAAACTCTCTCAGATGGCAATTTTAGATTTTTGTTTATTTTGTCTTGTTTCAAGTTTGTTGTGACATATTTTATGTATATACATAGCTGCCCAGGGTTGTCAATGTCAGCTCGAATAGCAACAATCGATATACTACCGTGATATGGTCGTTACATTGTTCAAATAGCTACATAGCCAATATAAAGCCTATATATTACAATTTCACTAACGGAAATGTCGTCCGGGACGTCTATAACGGGAATCCGTTTTACAGGAGTAATTCGAATCGACATACTTTCTGCCGCGCACTTGAAGCTGTGAGCACTTTCTGTTACTTCAAAAAATAACCGACAGTCAGTGACAAAGTGATGCTGATGGATATGAGTTCGAAACATGTCGGGCCGTTCCTGACAATTTCACGTGAGTGCAAACCGATTAATAGTTTGTTAAATATGTCACACGAAAGTTTTGATACGATTAAAAATAACCTGCATGCATATTTTTTGACGACGCGGTTGGCTCGGTTTGTAGTGCTGCTGCCTACTGAGCCGGCGGTCCTGGGTTCGAATCCCGGCCAGAGCAAATATTTGTGTGATAAACTCGAATATTTGTTCCTGGGTCATGGATGTTATCTATACAAGTATTTATATATTATGTATATCGTCGTCTAGTACCCATAGTACAAGCTTTGCTTAGTTTGGGACTAGGTCGATTTGTGTAAGATTGTCCCTTAATATTTATTATTTATTTATTTTATTTATTTTAGTACACTTTAAGTAAAGTAAATTCCTTTCCTTTACCTACTAAATCTGGCAATGCAAATGCAGTGAAAAATCCACTGCTCGCCAGTCGCATACAATATGGACGAAGATTAACTGACCGAGAAAAAAGCGATCACTCACTGCGCTAATATTATATATGCAAGGATTCATCCATTCGCAAAAGCGTCGTATCACTAGTTAAATAAGTCTTCATTTTGATTGGTACAAAAGTTGGATATACAACGTTAATGCTAGCTGATATTTATCTTTCGATGTCCAATACTGCAGGATAATTTACACGATATCGTATTACTCTTGTGTTTTTAATATTTATGAAAAACTTGCCTTTTTTACAAAAACTGATCAAGAGCAAGTTGGATTATGCTCAATATATCTAATTTTACTACTTGTTTGACTACTTTGTGGTTAGTAAACAAAATTATGTTAATTTTGGTTACTAGTAGGCCTCAGCTTGTCAGTCCTCCGATTTTTGTAACTAGCAGAGCTAACATTTGGGCTACTGTTAACAATTTTTTTTTTCAGTGTAGGCTTTCCGTAGGTTCAGTAGACGTCACTACAAAGAAATTATTTTCTCTTCTTTTTCGTCGTTACACTCTTGGCAGTGGTCATGGCCGTCATTCCATACATATGTGGCAATCCTAACCACACGAAAGAAATAGATTGCAGATAACATAATTTTTTCCTTTTCTTGTAATGCACTTTCTTTTTTTACATTTCAACCCCCATTTTTAACATATTCGCAAAACTTGATTCCACGAAAGATATATGTAGGTATAATTAAACCTGCACACAAAATTTCACGAAAATCGGTTAAGAAATGCAGCAGAAATGGAAATTCGGACACACAAAATCATTTATGGCAAATCTGAAACAGAAACGTTTTGCTCGCTCGGTCAAATACGGTTCTATATTACTAAAAATCAGAAATGTAATGCTTGATATACTTGTATTGAAATCACATCGAAAAACGCGGCTTTTACTTTACAAGTTTCTGCATTACATGCTCGGTAAACTCCGTGACATGGTATTCAGGATTTAAATAAAAAACACTGGAAACTGGGTCATTTGTTTTATTTAACCAACCGCAACAAAACGAGCAGTCGTGTAATTGTTTTCCATTTTACAGTAATTGACTTGCGGGCGCCTGGCGAAATGTTTTCGAATTTAATCGAACGAAATTGTATGCTGGGAGGTGGTGTCGAAAATATCAGCTAAATTACGCCGGAAGCTAAAAAGTAGATCCCTCTTCCGGCATATATTATCTTAACAATAAAAATTGCATTTTTTCAAAACCAATTAGTTGAGTGGCACAATCTAGGCAAGCGTGGTTCATCGTCGGTTTAACGTCATTTACCAACAAGTGAAATTCAGGGCAAGTTAAGCAGGTAAGCACCTGTTAAGTACAAAAAAGTGCCACTTGATTAACTATAGAGGGCTACAGTATCATCCGCGTAACAGATTAAGTCGCAGTTCTCCAAATTAAGTGAGATTGTCCGAGAATGCTTCCACAGCGAAACGTATTGTTTTTGATGTCCCTCAATCAAAAACAATCGGTAGCTCTTCGCTGTTACAATCTCCAACCCCCACATGCTAAATCCGGTTTGCGAGGTAACTTTACAACCATTCCAGTACCGCACCTCGAACCCCTTTGAGTTCAGGTTTTTTTAGGAAAATATGAAGACATATATATATCATATATTTCATTGGTCGTTTGTGTAAATTGCAACGACTGACAACGACACAATGACTAACAAGTGCACGCCTATAGGAGTGATTACGAACGCACACCGTTTGTTTTTGCTCAGCGGTGGAGCCTAGTACCAACGTGTGGGCAGGTATTAAACGAGGGCAACGTTCCAAAGTGAGCTTTTTTTCAATTGAAGAGGAACTAATACATAAAAAAAGTAATCATCAGCTCCCGTACCACAGCGGAATTTCACACGACGAAAGCCTACCGAAAATTCCACATACGACTACTACGTTATTTGTGCCTATGTCAATGTGATTAATTAAAGTGCATTGTAATTATGCCTAAATTGAAGAATAAACTACTTTGACTTTGACTTTGAATGGAATTGGCGCCTTTTTACTTTGACAGTTGGATTATTTAAAAAAGTTTTTTGTCCAGATTACATTTGGTAGATTGGACCGAGAGTAAATATTCGTTGACGTGTATTACACCGATTTTATTTCTCACGTACGTTTACGTATATAGGTAGCCATGCACATATAAGATAGCACATAACTTCGTGTCATGTACCTATTGACCGCGGAATTCTGAAACTAGTTTTCTTTTTCGGACCGGAACAAAACTTGCATCGTCTAATTATTTTCTTCTGAAGGAAAAATATTTCTATGCAATTTAGAGTTTAATAATAAATACTGCATAG
Organism: Apotomis capreana; assembly: GCA_947623375.1. Taxonomy (NCBI): domain Eukaryota; kingdom Metazoa; phylum Arthropoda; class Insecta; order Lepidoptera; family Tortricidae; genus Apotomis; species Apotomis capreana. The sequence goes on from OX392516.1 coordinate 14,107,821, forward strand.
GTTTATACTTTAAAAAGCATTCTACTATTAATTACGTAATTTAACAAACTTGCTTATAAACGTCGAATGGCCCATGGCAATGAAGTCCGTAGCTAGGCGTATCTGTTAGTCGCGTTGCCATGCCCCATGACCATATGCGTCGCATTGTACATAAACAACCAATGAAATACAGTTCCGAAGCTAATTACGTGGAAATCACTTAACACTGTGATATTAAATACTAAGTTTTTTTTAATGCTATTGGAAAATAAATAATTTCGACTTGTGACTATTGCCTAGGTAAATTATTATCGCAGGAATGAACATTCAGTAGTGTCTTTATTCTTTGGCCGTACCATCCTTTTCTTAAATTGATCTTACTACTACAACCACTATTCTACAATTCCTACTAACTCGCTTATCTACACCCTATATTTAAATCCGATCCGACCACAGCGATAATTCTTCCCACTAGACTCCCGTTAAGGCAATTCTGAATACATTCAGCAACAATACAATTCAGTATATTATGGTCTACATCTGTTACTGCTAACAAGGGGGCAACTTGTAACCCAGTGCTACCTATAACGTATCGTACATTGAAAAAAATCGCTTGGTCCATTTAATCATTTGAAACTTTAAACAATTAAATTTTCTCCCTTTCTCTCTTTTTATGACCGTATAGCCTATGTGCTTCAAAATTCACTTATTGTTTCATTTCAATCAAGCGGGCAATTTAGAAGTTACGATATTGTAAATGTACGGCTCGCTATGTCGGCGTGATGTCATTGCTTCTATCTCTATCTATCAGCTACAGACGTCCACTGCTGAACATAGGCCTCCCCAATGACTCACCACAAAGTGCGATCCCGTACAGACCGCATCCATTTTGATACCCCGCTACCCTCACGAGGTCATCCGTTAATCTAGTCGGGACCCACGCTGCGTTTTCTTATACGTGGTCGCCACTCCAAAACTTTGCTGCACCAACAGCCGTCCATTTTCCAGGCTACATGGCCTGCCCATTGCCACTTCAACCGTGCAATCCTGTGAGCTATGTCGGTTACCTTGGTTCTTCTGCGGATAACCTTATTTCAGATTCTATTGCGCAAAGAAACTCCGAGCATAGGCCTTTCCATTGCACGTTGCGTGACTCTTAGCCGCCTTATGAGGCCCATTGCGTACGAACATGTCTCAGTTCAATAAGGCATCACTGACGAAACGTGCTGTTCGAACATCATTAACTCATACATAACGTATACTCATACATTGAGTTAATTCGTCAAGTGACGTCACAACCCCGCGCTGCACTAAATATTTCAGAAACTATAAGAAGTCCTGAATCATCCTGAATAAGTAAAAAAAATCGTTTTCTGTAAAGTCGGTTTACGGACGCCGACGGATTGGAAGAGTGATAGATGCGTCACAAGCCGAACGCTTAGGTCGATCGTGCCTCTCAGGCGCTTGTTCCGCGCTCTCGCTTGCACGCTCGGCTCAGGCGGAACGTGATAATTTGCGTGCGTGCAGCCGGCGTTCATGGATTTATAAGACGTTATCACGTCAAAAACTCTTAAACGTAATTATATACGTATAGTTTTTAATACAGCATAATGTAAGTACCTAAAATCAAAATCCTAAAGTCAAAATTTGGTGATATTCTTCAATATAATTACCTGAGTAATAACCTTGATATTAGTTGTAAATCTTGGCAGGTTCTTACTAAACTCAAAGTTATTTTCGTTTTTTAACATAAAGCTTCAAGCTAGGTACCTACGCAAAGGAAAGTCTATCTTTGATAACAATTTATGCCCAAAAATAGCTTTGACTTTAAAAGCCGTCAATTGTTTAATACTAGTATTAACTCAACGGAAACTGTCTAAAACAACTTGACATTTGGCGGAGCGAAGTTTATTTCTCTTTTACGTTCATTGTCTTCACAACTGGAGGTTTTACTAATTAATTATGGAAAATTCAGGCATTTGAGCTTTGTGTGAGCGTACGTACTTGTGCTCGTTATAAAAGTTACTTGCTTTTGTTTAGCCTATAGGGCTGTCCCACTGCTGGGCAAAGGCTTTTCCCTTAGACTTCCACGCCTCTCGATCTTGACTTTATAAAAAAAAATTATAATCATATTATTACTCGCCAGCCTGTTACGTTAAATAGCATGGTTTGCACATGATGTTCACGCAATACATTTCGGTACGTGGTCTCCCAAGATGAGCGTCATTACGATGGACCAACGATAATATAATGTGGATTCCAGGTAAACGTTGGCAGTAACGCACGAATATTGAATGTGGCCACCTCATTCAGTGCTAAACCATTGACACAGAGAAAAAAGACGGTAATGTATCCATATTTAAAATAATAATCAGACATTACATGTATCACAAATTTAACAGAGCTAAACTTTGGACAAGAAGAATTTCTAAGTGTTGTTTATGATACTCGTATCATCAACAGAGACCATTAATAAAGCTTGTATAATAAAAGGTTTTTTTACAAACGTAAATGTTCGTCGAAGACATAGCGAAGTAGAGAAGGAAGAAGTAGTAGAGAAGTATGAAAATCTGACCCCACCACCATGTGTCTGCGTCCTTTCTTCACGCTTAAGCGGAGAGGCCAATTAAGTACCTACACATATTTTTGGTTAACATTTAGCTAGGCATCCTTAAATTAACATAGGTTACTTTTAGCCGACTAGAATCAAAGAAGAAGCTTATGAATTTACTTCCGCACGTACAAAGTTCACTAGCACCATCTCGTATTATCTAATATGGGTATAATTAGCTAATACGAGAAAGTAAACATATTTTTGTCGTTATTTTCGTCACAATACAATATAATTATAGTAAAAGAGTTCATTATCTGTACGCACCCGATCGAGAGCCTACGACCGCCCACGATTTACGAGCACGTTTTGCTAGAGTAGGTATCCCCGAAACATGACAGCCGCGATTCAACAACGAAAATGCTCCATAAAGCGGCTGCCAACTCAAAAGTTCACAATGAAAGCACTTGATAGCTTCAGTGGGCCTTTTTCGCTAAGTTTTGAGAGTTTGAAATGTCTGAATCTGGTTGGAAACGTGAAAATGTTTTATTAGTAATGGAGTACGAGTGAGACACTGGTAAGTGGTAAGGCTAAGATTAACTAGAAGAGATCCCTTAAAGGACTAAGATTTGCCTTTTTACTAGTGTTATTTGTCACCATTATCATCATCATCATAGCAGCCGATAGACGACCACTGCTGGACAAAACGGTCTTACGCCGCCCTCATCCAATTTCGGTCAGCGATCACCTAATATGTCACCACCTTTAGTTAGGACTTTATAGGACAACACCAATATTTTTGTCATTAAAGCATGAGCCTTGGCACACATGTTACTTAGGTGGACTAGAGTTGAAAACGCCCGGGAGACGAGCGCGGACGCCCCACTGGTGGGGAGGGGGAGGGGGGGAAGTTACGTTCCGCCACGCGTTCTTTCGGTCCTTCTATCATCGTATTTATAGAGACTATGGCAAGTTTGGTATCGTTTTCGGATAAATTGAGGACGGCCAATCATTTTCTGGGACATTAATAACATGTTTTGATAGAAAAAAATGGAAATAAAGACAAAACCCAGAAAATCTTACTTAAAAAAAATTCTTTCTGTAACGAGTACGTGAAAATGAGCAACAATTTGGGCATAAAAAAAATACTATTATAAAGCCACATTTATGTAAATTTCAAAAACATATAATTTATTATAACTATTATGAATGGCAAATACTAAAAAAAAAGTATTTTGAACAGGCGACTCCTCAAAATATTACTTTATAAAAATAAGGACCCAAAAACAAATGTTATAAAGGTTGGGATATGTAATTTAAGTAGCTTAATTGTATATTACGTAGTTTAAAGCTATATTTACGTTTGTAAGCATGTGTATTATATTTTAAATTGCGAATAATATAACCGTTTAATGACTTCAAATGACTGCTTCAAAATAAAACTAACAAGTCACAGATCTGATTATATTTTATTATTGTCAACCTGTATATAAATACTTCAATTAGTACATATATTTATGTAAAACATGCTCCATCACATGCACACAACTCGGTGCATTTTAATTTTTATTGGTTACACCTGCATCTAGCAGCGCATTTATTTTTGCTGCACCTGATCATTTCCATGCAGGCTTTGGGCTCGACACCTACTGGCAAGCTAGTCCATGTAGGCTCCCATCTCTCATCTACTTTTGTACATCCCCAATCAGATGGACTAGGAATATTTTGGATCGGTAACATTTGACCCCATACATAAAGTGCTTGAAAACTGCCCGCAGGAAATGCTGGAATATTTTTCAATTGGCGGTCTTTTCGTAAACAACTGCTTTCCGCAATCGTTTACAGCAGAACTGAGCTGGATCTAAATGATTTTTTTAAATATGCACTACTACCCTTTAAGTGACTCATTGTTTTATGAATAAAGTAAATACATGACTACAATAAACTTTTCCACGATCGCCATTACATCTTCAATTCTGCTGCCGTATGCTGTCAGGAAACTTTATGTGGTATTAGGGACTGCATTCCAGGCTTCGAATGCACTCTTTTTTTCCCTTTCCGTTAAAGAAAGAAACTGTCACGACCTGCGAAGGCGTACACAAAACCCAACTCGGAGACCTGCCCGCCTGCGACTGACAACGACTTGATTAGGAACCGGACATACTCCGATCGGAAGCTCCGCTCTTAGATCACTTAAGGTCAAAAAAGCTTCCGGACCCGATGCAATCCGATCCTTTTACACATGATATGCAATAATATCTGGCGTACTGGAGAGTGGCCCAAAGATTGAACGCATTCTGTCGTTCTGCCTCTTTATAAAAAGGGATCGATGCTCAAATGTGATAACTACCGCACACTCGCGCTACTCTCACAATCACATATGCTAGCAAAATACTGCTCCACATAGTCAACCGTCGCATCCGGCATTTCCTGGATTGGCAAATTCCACAGGAACAGGCAGGTTTTGTTAAAGGTAGAGGCACTCGTGAGCAAATCTTTAATGTTAGACAGCTGATTGAGAAAGCTTACAAATTTGACACGCCTATCATAATGGGCTTCATAGATTACAGCAAGGCCTTTGACTGTGTTGACTGGAGAGTCCTGAAAGAACTTGGCGTGCCCGCCCGCTTGTCAGCGCTTGTGCAGAGGCAGTCAGGAAGTTGTTCGAGTTGAGGATACGCTACCTACGCCTTTCATTTATCAACCTACGGAGAATGCATCATGCGGAAAACATGTGACCAATGGGAGGGAGGCGTCAGCAGGAGCAGTGAAGCTCACTAATTTGCGGTATGCCGACAACACCACCATTATAGCGGCAAATGCAGTTGAAATGATAAACTTCTTGGCAAAAATGGAGCGGATTAGAAACAGACTTGGTCTCTTCATAAACAGGTCGAAGACCAAAATCATGGTGGCGGACCGAAGTCAGAAACTGAAACTCATTGGGAGATTAAATGTTGGCACGGTCCAGACTTTCAACTACCTGGGTTCCCTTATAGCTGACAAAGGCTCTTGCCAAATGGAAATTCGGCGACGTATGATGAAACGTGGATCCTCAGAGCAGCGGACCGTTAGCGTGTTGACGCTTTCGAGATGTGGTGCTGGAAGTTAGATGCTTCGCATCCCCTGGACTGCGCACAAGACCAATGCTTCCATTCTTGAGAAACTAAAATTTACTTCCAGATTATCGACCATCGTCTCACAAACAGTGCTCGATTTCTATACGGCTGTAAACGATTGCCGAAAGCAGTTATTTACGAAAAAACCGGCCAAGTGCGAGTCGGACTCGCGCACCGAGGGTTCCGTACAAACACTTTCCATCCCTAAGTGGTTAAGTTAAGTTTGCACCTGGTATGTATAGCGCCCCATATAAATTAGGTGCAAAGTTAGGTATTAAAAAAAAAAATTATGGTTTTCGTAATTTTTCCTTTATCTATGCTATAAGACGTTGCTTCATACCAATTTCAAGATTCTGAGTTCACGGGAAGCACCCTGTAGGTTTTGATTCCCTTGCAAGTGTCGAAAATTTGCGGCATAAACGGCTGTATCTTTTGATTGCGTTGGCTTAGAAGTTTGATTTTTTCACAGCTTCAAGGGACAGTAGACTTGAGTAATTGATATAAATTTCAGCTTCATACCTCCACGCGTTCCTGAGAAAAAGGGTCTTGACAGACGGACAGACGGACAACAAAGTGATCCTATAAGGGTTCCGTTTTTTCCTTTTGAGGTACGGAACCCTAAAAAGACCGCAAATTGAAAAATATTCCACCAACAAATGCTACATTGTACCAGCATTTCCAGCGGGCAGTTTTTCAAGCAGTTCATGTATGGGGTCAAATAAAACCGATCCAATATATTCCTAGTCCATCTGATTGGGGATGTACAAAAGTAGATGAGAGATGGGAACCTACATGGACTAGCTTGCCAGTAGGTGTCGAGCCCTAAGCCTGCATGGAAATGATCAGGTGCAGCAAAAAGAAATACGCTGCTAGATGCAGGTGTAACCAATAAAAATTAAAGTGCACCGAGTTGTGTGCATGTGATGGAGCATGTTACCCATAAATATATGTACCAATTTAAGTATTTATATACAGATTAACAATAATATATAATCATATCTGTGACTTGTTAGTTTTATTTTGAACCAGTCATTTGAAGTCATTAAACGGTTATATTATTCGCAATTTAAAATATAATACACATGCTTACAAACGTAAATATAGCTTTAAACTACGTAATATACAATTAAGCTACTTAAATTACATATCCCAACCTTTATAACATTTGTTTTTGGGTCCTTATTTTTATAAAGTAATATTTTGAGGAGTCGCCTGTTCAAAATACTTTTTTTTTAGTATTTGCCATTCATAATAGTTATAATAAATTATATGTTTTTGAAATCTACATAAATGTGGCTTTATAATAGTATTTTTTTCATGCCCAAATTTTTGCTCATTTTGACGTACTCGTTGCAGAAAGAAATTTTTTTTAAGTAAGATTTTCTGATTTTTGCCTTTATTTCCATTTTTTTTCTTTGAAAACATGTTATTAATGTCCCAGAAAATGATCGGCCGTCCTCAATTTATCCGAAAACGATACCAAACTTGCCATAGTCTCTATAAATACGATGATAGGAGGACCGAAAGAACGCGCGGCGGAACGTAACTTCCCCCCCTCCCCCTCCCCACCAGTGGGGCGTCCGCGCTCGTCTCCCGGGCGTTTTCAACTCTAGTCTACCTAAGTAACAAGTGTGCCAAGGCTCATGCTTTAATGACAAAAATATTGGTTCCCATACATTGATGTCCTATAAAGTCCTAACTACTTGTTGACCTTCCCACGTTGCGTCTTGCGGTACGCGGTTACCATTCAAGTACCTTTTTGCCCCAACGGCCATCGGTTCTACTAGCAATCTGTCCCGCACACTGCCACTTAAATTTGGGGACTATCTCAGCTATATCTTAATACATTCAAGGCCTGGGCAGTGTTGCATTTTCTCCAGCGGTGCCAAATTGACTAAATCACCAAAATATTAATTACGTCATTCTCAAAAACTTCGAAGATCGCCAAAACTTGCTATTGGTATTATTAGTAATCCCATTTTCAATTCATTTATTAATACCCTTGAAATCTGACTCACAGCCCTATTACAACCCCATAAAGCTTGAATCATAACTAACGCTAACAAAATCTCACTAATATCATTACGTTTATGAGAGAACAATGTCTCCCATTATTTTATAGAGGTGCGAACGTTTCCTCCGAATTTGACGACAATAAATCAGTTTAGCCTTCCGTATTATTAAACGTACCCCTTAACGTGTGGGGGAGAGTGGAACTGCGAAACATGGAGGAGGCATTCTATTGTTAAAGGATTTTGTAGGTATCTTGCATAGCATCCGTGCTGTTGATGATGAATATGAATAAAATCAATAAATAAAGCCTTTATCAATTCCTTACATTACTAAATTTTGACATTTAAAAAGGTTTAGTACATTACAGCAGACGCCGGGAAAGAAGGGCCGTTTTTTTTTTTCATTGCATATTTTTGAGAAACTGTGGCTACTATTTTATCTATTCACCTTTCTTTAGGCCTCCCTCTACTCATAGATCCTCTCGGGCCCTGCCATAAAGTGGTAGTTTCCGCCCACCTTCGCTCATCTAGACGTGCTGTATGTTCGCACCATTTCCATTTGAGCATTTGTGAGTATGAGAGAGCGTCTATTATACCCGTTTTTATCTCATGTCCATGTTTCTTCTCTTGTAAATCAATTTAAAATTTAATACACTTCTTTGCATAGCTCTATTTGTTTCGATAGATAATTGAGTATGATGATGAGCAGAATACCTCCAAGCGATAGACAGCGGTTACAAGCTCAATCTGGCGTCAATTCAGTTCATTAGTCTGGTCAGAATGATCGTGTTATCCTCTTGGACTGACGATCTGGACTGGTGAGTGAATGACGGAAACTAACAGTTCAGAATTATAGACGCAACTGACCATAATGTCCACGTTAACGATGTCATATCCATCAGCATCGTAATTCGTAGATACTTTTGCCAGTCACGATCGTCCCCTTGAAGCAAAATCATCTTACAATGAAGGGGAAAATTCTCGGAATTACACCCTCACGACACCCCATTACTTATTGTACCATTCGCAAAGGGTGAGATTTTTGCCATTTGTAAGGAGAAAAGATTTGTACCCAGTCATAGTGTTTTCTTAAGTGTTATCGATGGACACGAAAATAATCTAATTAATCTACTTTGGACAGCGACTGAGCCTCTCCATCCAAAGAGGCAACGCTGCCAGCCTTCTGGGAACAATATCTAGTGAAGGTGGTAACCTTCATATTCTTATTATATATGTATTTTAGTTATATAAAAATTAGTAAAATATAAATTATTATCATTAGAAACGTCGAGTTTATGTCCAGTTTAGTTACATCAAGCCGTAACACCTGCCAAACATCATAGTGACTACTTCGAATTGAGCATATCGCTAAAGTAGACATATAGAAGGATATACTCATACATAGTATAGCCTTCATACTTACATACATACAAAATTATTATTAATTAATTATTATTAATAATTAATTAATTATTATTCCTGTATGTCGCACCCGCTCACGGGACAATAGTGTCCCGGACCTTTGGGAGGCGTGCACGGAGCCGAAGCCAACGCGTAGAGGCCCTTTCGACAATTTAATGAAATGCAAGGTGTACATCGAGCGGATGCTGTCCCTATCCGTGTCATGGGACGCACACAGAGACAACGCCCGCTAGGTGCAAGAACTATTGATGGAGACATGGAATCTAAATACAAATTGGGCTATGATGGGGATGAAATGGAGGACTGGCTAATTGGGCTATGGGTTGAGACTATCGGGCGTCTACCAGCAAGTGTCTCATAGCAAAAATGGGACTGGTAGACGATGACTCGCCTCCCGCTAGATGGGCCCGCACAAAATAGCGACACATAAAGTGGCCTAAGGGCAACACACCGGTGCGGAAGGCTAAGGGCGGAGAGGTGTAATACTGGGCTTTAAACCAAAGCCAACTAACCCCTTACGTTTCCACATCCACCCCCGAGCCGAAACTCTCACGACTCCACTCTGCCCGGCCGGTTAAGGCAAGACAGAGGCGGAGGCCCCGACCCATCACCCCCCGTCAGGATCCCCCAGGAGCGCTCAGGTACATGGGGTCGCTACCCTCCAACAGCTCGCCATAAGCTGCCCTGCGTGACTGATTGCGCTGGTAAAACCAGCGGGCGATGGGGTCGTCACATCCCTACGCCATAATTATTATTATTATTAATTAATTATTTATTAAAATAAATGTCGAATCTGAAACCATATGCCAAACGTTTTAGATATTAATTAGAACAGTCGATCGCTGAATATCGCATAATAATAATAATAATTGGCTGAGGTGACTGCCATGTGGGATATTGATTTTAGTAATTTTATATCAATTATAGGGCTGTATTTGATAATTAAGGTTCTGGATTATATATTTTTAAATATAACATATAATCTGAAATCAATATATTGGAAATCAATCACAAAGAAAATTGGTAACAAAATAGGAAAAATATATTGAACTTCAATTGACGACTTCATTATGTACAAACTCTGAAAAATACTCAGCTAGCAAGTGGTCAGTTTGTAGGTATAGAGCGTATCACTAAAGTAGACAAGGCGCGAAATATCGGACATATGTCATTAAATCATTGAACTAGGACTACGTTAAATCTTTAGTAGGTATATGCCAAATGCACTCCGCAAACTTAAACTCAGACTAATTTCGAACTATTCCTGTAAACCCAGGTGCCTCCAGCATAAAACGATGTCAATCACTTGTCGCGTACGGCGATATAATATTTCAAAGGGTTTGCCCTCACGTGAGGGTAACTAAGTTATCGGAGCCCTCATCAGGGCTAATGAAAACATACATGCTCGGAATACCTTATGAGGGTTTCAGTTATAGATGGGGATAAGATTAAGATAAGGTCAGAATGGGCATATCATATGAAACACTGTTACGCCACTTTCAGACTTAAAAAAAACTGGCAGAAAGGAATACCTAAGTGCCACGATGTCGATTGAGGAACCCTGAAGAATAAAAAGCGACACGTTAATTAGAACGAGGGCACTAGAGAATATCAATGACCATTCCGGTATTTTTTCTGCTATCGTTTCTAATTATTACATACTCAATAAAATTCCTTCTTCTAGATACCATATTCCGCATAGGTACTCTACATTATTCCGAAGTATCGTTTGTTCGAAAGCATCATTACTGTTGTTTCCGAATTTTTATAAAGTCAAAAACAGCCTTCTATTTTTTTTTTTGGATATATTTCAAGTTGTAATATGTCAGGTCAGGTTAGGATTGTAATTAACAACCCTAACCTGACCTAGTTATAATCTGTAAAAAAATGTATATAGCAACAAAATTTGGAAGAACGTTGCACTTTGACAAATATAACTTGGAAATTGGGTGTTTTCATATCGTACACCTACCTAATCCAACCATCCTTTCCTTAGTCTCCCTCTTCTTAAATAATCATCCACATTCTTAATCTATGCTTTTCTTAGCACTCTTGTGAGTTTTATCTTTTCATATCTTGTGCCCATATTGTAGGATTTTGAGCGAAATATGAGCAACATTAAAACCGAGATGAATTGCACAAAATGACATCAGCGCTGTGGCTCCAAACGGCAAAGAAAACTACGATTTCGTTCCATTTCTTACACATCTCACCGTAAGAGTGAATTTTGGAGCTAAGTGTCTTATCTGTTTATTTCTTGATCTTTTAGGGGCATGTAGCGCAAAATCCTGAATGATTTTATTCATTTGGCCGCGCGTGCGTGCAAGATCCTGTTTGTTCTATTTGAAATGGTTTCGGATTTGCAATTTGATAGAGATTTTGATTTACATTTTGAGTCTACAAAGATTTAAACCTAATACATATTTATGTCCGTTTTAATAGAGTAAATAGCTAAAGCGTTAGAAAACTAAAATTAAGAAATCTTAGAACCCGCTTTTTTTTTGTCGGTTAAGAAGGGAATGTTACGCGAACGGAGTTGGAGACACTTTCTGGTCATTTAATAATATGTGTCAAAAGAAATAGCGGCCTAGCTATATTAAAATAATTATGCTAGCGTTTGTACCTATAATTATCATTAAGAAAACTACTATGACAGGTAGGTATGTATTATTTTGCTGTATGAAGTGATATTTTCTTTAAACATCAGTATATACATGTTTATTAAAATGCATAGCACACTAAACAAATTACAAATAGTCTGGTCGCTGACGCTCTTTTAGATTGAGGAACTTTTCAAACAATTATAATTATGGATATTTTCGAAAATGTAAAAATGTGGTAATATTTAATATTGTTAAAAAGCCTGGTAACAAATGAAATATTGCCAATTGGATGATATTTCCATTTGTGGGTTTGTGCTCGTACCTTTAGTTTAGTCAGTTGATGTTGTAATAAGTGACAGTGTTTGGTAAAATGCCATGGAGACCAAATTTGCTTATATCAATAACTTTTACAAAAGACTGTGACTAGTTTTTCATATAAAAGAATAACGGTCTCCTTTCCTTCTTTTATTTTCAACAGTCTTTTTTTTAACGACCGGCCATCTTACTCTGCATATCTTTGTAAATAAAAATAAAATAAAGTTCTAACCTTTTTTTAAACAGACCTTCTGCACTTAACACAATATCGGGCTTAATATCCAAAACCCTCGTCATCTTTGATATCAAAAATCCCCTTGTTTTAACCCTATCAAACTACAAATTGTCCCTCGCCCGTTGAACATTAACTACGGAACCCTCTGTTTAGTGGTTAGAGACCACTAATTATTCAGGGTTCTGCATATTGACCAGCGGAATACCAAATGCATTGGCGACCAATTTATAAGGACCTTTTCACTGTCCTTTTGAATAAGTGATGGAAGGGAAATCTGTGGAAGTAACAGGTCAGTGTATTCTGGCTGATGTATAATAACTTTGACGGCAAGCTTGACATTGTTGACAAATCTGACGACATGGTTTTGATGAATAATGTAAACTACTTAATATGTTGGGTATAGTAGGTTGGCCAGAGGCTATAGAATATTCAGGGAACTCTGCAGTAAACGCAAGATTAATGAATGGATCAGGGAAACAGCAACAGCAAACTCCAGTCTAGCACAGGGACCGGAACCGGTTACCCTAACAAGGGTTTTTGATGAGGTTATTTTAGAAGTTGTTTTTAAAAACCCTTACATATTGTTAACCCTATGATGTGGTTGTTTCAATGATACGGTTACTGTTTTGTTGCAGTTAACGCGGTTACCGGTTACCTTAACTAACCTACCCCGTCCCACTAACCGAGTCTTTAGGGTATTGAACCGAGTTAAAACGAATGTGATCCTTAAGTAATGTGTTATTAGTTCAGTTTTTGAATATCAGTTATAATAACTACTAACCCTAACTTAATAACCTTAACGTAAGGGTTTTTGAACGAGTTCTAACGAATATGATCCCTAAATTATGTCTTATTAGGTCAGTTTTTGAATAACAGTAACTCAGTAAATTTCTTATCTCTTGCAAGTCATAAACGTGTTTGGTTTGCGAGGTTTGTAACAATATGCTATAAAGCGACAATTCAGTCAATATTCAACTTTAAGTCTTTGGTGTAGAAATTTCTTATGTTACCATGGTAGCGTTGCTTAGCTCGAGCGGCGAAAACAATGTGTTGTTTGTTTTTTTTCATATTTCATCTTTGCCTTTGCGGCTTGACAAATAACTGTAAGACGGAAAAAATAAAAGTTATTCGTTTATTTTTGCCGTCACCATTGTTATCACATATTGGTTTATCGCAAAAACAATTAACTATCATTTCCTTCATACCCCGTAATACAGATTAGTATTGTTTCGATAAAAAAAATATAACAATTAATGCGGCATTCAGTTAAGGCACAACTGCATTTTGATTATTCTTAAAACAATAATAAATACCGCGTCTCAGTGTGCAGTAAATGCCAATACCCCGATAACAATAAACTAAAAATAATTCTTAGCATTTCACTCATCCCTTTTCATCTAAGTATAATTATATTTAGGTTGATGTATGTGTCAATAACGAACTTCAAATTATTTTAATCAAATTACACCCTTAAATTGTAAAGATAAGCAATATTAATGATGGTTCTGTGGATATTCTTATTATTCAAATTGATTTGAACAAGAATATTTCTTGTACTCTGTCTTGATTAAATCATGATCCTTTTTTTTATTAATAGTTAAAAACGTAATAATTATAAAAACATTTAAACATTAAAAAAGTTTTAAGTAATTAATTAAAATGTTATTTGAAATAAAGTTAATTTTGTTATATTATGTATTCTATAACTTTTTTTTTTAACTATAGAAAGAAAATTCTTTACACACAGACAGATGTCCTTTTGTCCGGATTTCCGGCTGGTCTCGCTTAGGGGTCACATTTCTCAACCGATTTATGAAGTTTTGTGAGGTCTAGGTTAGTTAATTATATGAAATATTTGTGTCGATAAAATTATCCGAAACTTGGTTCGAATAATTTTATCGACTTCGATTTGTAAACTAAGAAAAATAAAAAAAAAACATCCATTTGGAAGAAAAAATTAAACAATTTAAATTAATAATCAATGGCATTTATTTGTATATATCAAAAATCCAGTTTACTGTTCTATCAACACACAACCAATTTAAAAATTATCTTTACATTAAACGTTGTTACAGCAGTAATCAGAAAGTAAATTAACATATTATCATAAAATAAGTTGGCTCACTGAGTGGTCAAATTAAAAAACAAAAGAAAACTTGAAATCAAGCTAGCTTACGCACACAAACCATACATATTGTATTATAAGATATATATATGATTTCTATATATATAACACATATAATATTATAAACAAATATGAAATATTAAAATATATACCTAGGTACCTTATTAAAATTTCAACAAGGGTCAATATGTTCTGCCAGCATCAACGCGATTTCTATAATAATACCTTTAAAAGTATTTACCATATTATAATCATGCTATGTTCATAAAATAAAATAAAATTTGGGTGTGTAAATAATTTACTAGAATAGTCATTTTTTTATCAGATAACAAAAATAGTAAGTTTAATTATACTACTAAAACCATAAAAATATAATCATCACAGTTTAACATGCATAATCAGTCTTAATAACTACCTATTCTTAACAATTAATACTTATAACACCTATACATTAAAAACACCATAATAAAAAAAACAATGACATAAATCAGCAATCAAAAAATCAAATCACTTTAAAATTAGACCTTATCAAATATATTACTAAATTATGGATTACTTATTATTTACGTAATTTTGGAAAGCCGTATGATACAATTCTGTCATAAATTTTACACGTGCCCACATGTCCTTCAATTTATCGTCCGGTGCATCTTCTAACAATTCATTGAATTCCGCTAAAATTTCTGTACGTTTTTCATAACCTTCCTTCCTCTCTTGATTTAACTTTGAGTCTGAAATAAAAAAATATATACTTAATTTGGCATTTCATTTTAAGTTTAGTAAGTAATACGTCACTAATATTACATTTATATATTAGAAATGTAAGCGCCGTCCAATAAAGTACAACGTTAAATCAAATGCCTATTTTTTGTTAGGAAAGCTAAACTGGCAGCTCTAAGGATACCCGAACATTAAAATTAAATTGGAATAATGCAATATACATATATATATACTTATGATTTTTAGCTAAATGTGCCAACATATTCTGAATAAAATGTATAATAAATGAAAATGCACAAACACACATTTACGAAATGTCATTGTAGTAGATATTCCGAATTTGTATAATAATTAAATATTATATATTTACATATACATTCATTTAAACAAGTTGTCTGAACGCCTCATTTCATGGCAAAAGGCCGCCATTTATATCTACGTTTTTGTGGAATGCAATGTGCAATTGACTTTAAATAAATAAATATATGTACGTATAGGTATATATATAATTAGAATATGGTTGAAAATAAACAAACATACTGCAGATACTATTAAGGAAAAAATATCAGTTCGAGTACCTTTAAGGTCGATAGTATTTACAAAGACTTAATGGTAAACAAAATTGAAATATCATCATAATAAGAATGCATAACTTACCAGTCTCTGCTGTCTTTTGCCTGTTAAGTTTATTTACAAAGTCACTATATTCCTCGGGAAAGTTGCATGGCAGTGGCAGCAAGCGCTTTTTGTTGTCCATTTTAAAGTTTTTTTTTAATATTCGTTATTTTATGGCACCCGTTTTTAACTGACCAGTTGGACGATTTGGAGGATACTGAGTAACTAACGCTTAGCATCCATGATGCTTCAAAACAATACTAATCCCATCTCTTTTTTACATTTTTTATCTTATCCGTCATTTTTAAACAGCACGTTGCATACTTAAAAATACCATGCTGCAAGTCAAACTCTCTTTTGTTCTTATACGATGGTTTTTACTGTTATCAGGTATAATGCTGGTAACGCAGCAAAGTTGCCGATCGTTCTTCGATAAGAAAAAACTTTAGTATGAAAATTATAGTTACTTATTATTAGATGTTATTACTTTTTTATTAGCAGAACAATCACATCAAATTATCAACTAATTAACAACATCAGTGTAGGAGAAACATATAAAAAGCGAAGATAAAGTACTTATTATCTTATAACAACAACAAAAAACAAAAAGTCAAAACAAAACTAGTGTAAAAAAAACACGGCAAAACGTGAACATTCTGCCAACTCCGCTCATCTATAACGATCCTTCAAGGTTCAGTTCCAAACCCTAACGCGTAGGGGTTTAGAGTTAACTGCTATAAAAAACCCTTACGCGTTGGGGTTTCAACCGTAACTGTGTAACTGTGTTGAGGTTGTAGTTAACTGTTATGATATGGTAACCTTAACATAGGGTTACCAAATGAAAAGGTTACCTTATGTTATGGTTACCAAATTGTTGGGGTTACCTTATCAATAGGCTTAACTTTAAAGAGGGGTTTTCCGGTCCCTGGCTCTAGCACAGCCATGTTAAATATGTTCGTTCTAGCTGCGCCCCACGGAAACACAAACGGGATAAAAAGTAACCTGTGCGTTATCCCGGGGTGTATTACCTCCATACCAAATTGTATCAAAATTCGTCCAGACTTTTGAACAGACATAGAAACTCACAAACTTTCGCCTTTATGTATAATATTAGTGTGATAATTTAGGGAATTTGTAGCCGAGCAAGCTCTGTCCGCAAGGTTCAACATTTATTTGCAGGTGGATAAAACACACCGAAGTGCATTACAATTAATTCAAATGACACCAGCCAAATTTGATCATGTGCGGAGTTTATTTAGATTTCAGTCTTTTTTAAGGGTTCCGTACCCAAAGGGTAAAAACGGGACCCTATTACTGAGACTTCGCTGTCCGTCCGTCCGTCCGCCTGTCACCAGGCTGTATCTCAAGAACGGTGATAGCTAGACAGTTGAAATTTTTACAGATGATGTATTTCTATTGCCGCTATAACAACAAATACTAAAAATAAAATAAAATAAATATTTAAGGGGGGGCTCCCATACAACAAACTTGTTATAGATGGTACGGAACCCTTCATGCGCGAGACGGACTCGCACTTGCCCAATTTTTTAGATATTTATTTGTTCGATGAATTTTTGTTGTTCGCTAAAAATTTTAATAAGTTAGAGGAAAAAAGGTTGCAGAAATTATTATTCGAGAGATAATGTTGTACCTACTTCAATTTAGCTCAAAATTCAATAGTAAGTGAACATTTGTTTACAGCCACAAACGTAAATAAGAAAATGTTAGTTATGAAGCAAAATCTTAAAAGTAAACCCGGTACTTATGATATCGCTATAATTATATTTATAAACTATCGTGTGTCAAGTCAAGACAGTCTGCTGTCAGCGCAAGGCGGGAATAATATCGCATAATCGAGTTGAGCTTACAGCGTCTCGTCAATGGGCCCTGATTGAGTTCTGTAAC
This sequence comes from Apotomis capreana, assembly GCA_947623375.1. Classification (NCBI taxonomy): domain Eukaryota; kingdom Metazoa; phylum Arthropoda; class Insecta; order Lepidoptera; family Tortricidae; genus Apotomis; species Apotomis capreana. The sequence continues at coordinate 14,125,422 of OX392516.1, forward strand.
GACGTTACCGTCACGGGACTGATGAACTTTGCCGCCTGCGGTGTGTGATGCTGGCGACAGCGTTTATATTGTCTATTGAAAGGCTAGCTTTAGCGTTTATATTGGCCTTAAAGTAGAAACAGGCCCTAATATACAACCCTGTAGAACACCGGAGACATCAGGAACATCGAGGATCTCCCAGGAATATTAGAGGGATGACCTTTTTGAAACCAAAGACTGATCAATGAGTTCTGTAACGGGACGGGACTGATGAACTTTGACGCCTACGGTATGAGATGCTAGCTATAGCGTTTGTATTGTCCATGGAACTCCATAATACACAACCCTGTGAAAATCTGGGTATGGAAGTCACGTAACTCTTTATTTTTCAGTGAGCTCTGTCATGATTAAAAGACAAAGACTTAGTTCAACACGTTACTCGCTTACGCGATAGGTAGTGCAGTAGTTAACCGAGCAAACTTCTATTCCAAGAATAACGCTTACACTCAGATAGTAATGTCAAACTATAAACACGCGTTTGGTTTAATGAGTCGAACCGAAGGCGAGATGCTAATGCACACAATTTATACTATTAAGAATAAATGCCATAATGTTTTTAGTCATGATTTTGCATGGCATCTATGCCATGCAAAATTTTATTTTATTTACTAACGATCCGAAATTTTTATTTACTAACTCTTTGCGAAGGATGCATTTCTAACCTAACCTAACCAGCTTTTCTTGTGGCAATTTAAGTATGCCAAGGTAGATTCGGAAAATAGATAATATGCCAAATACCATTATGCTAAACCAAATTATTCATAAATATAATCGGCCTAAACAATAGTATGCGAATACAAATTCGCACAAACACATTTTCGGTAAGTTAGAACTTATGCCAAATAAGGTTTCTGCCACATTACCATTACCATTCCTCGAAAACTTAATATGCCAAGTCTGTTATGCTAAAGCAGTTTCGGACAAACAAAAGTATGCGACATAGAGGGTACCCAAATATTATATGAACACCGGTGGTAAATTGAATGTTATCAATAAGAATTTCCATTCGTGCCTTACACCAAACGCAACCGATGGTTCAAATGACGCTGTCTGCAAAGTACGGACAAAGGTGAATTAGTGCGCGAACAGAAAGACGATCCGACATTGATTCTATTACCGGCACGTTAAATACGTAACTTGCTTAACGACAGGTAGTGCAGTAGTTAACCCTTTGAGCGCCAAGCGGCAAAGCAATTCACCGTGCCACTGACGCCAAACCCAAAAAAAAAAGTGCTCCAAAATCAACAGAGATTGAAAAACACAGATAGTGGTTTGAATTAGCATGTTTTTGACCACTGAAATTTTGACGTCAATAGGCGTCGTTGGCGTCAGTGGCACGCATTCCCGATGACGTGATTTGCCGTCTTTGGCGGTCAAAGGGTTAACAGACGTAAACGTCTGACAACTGACGTTTTTTATGCTTGTAAATTTTGCTACACATTTCAATTTTAATAGTTTACGAAATCAATATATCACACTTTTTTAAGGCGAAAGTTTGTGAGTTTGTTACTTCTTCAAGCTCAAACGGCTGGACCCTGGTTTTGATAAGATTGGGTATGGAGACGGAGGTAGCTGGCACCCTGGGTCATAGGCTACTTTTTATTATGATAAAATGTACTTAGTAGTCCCGTGGGATGAGCGGGTAACACCATTAATAGCAAATTAGTATAGTGGCTCATTATGGCATGTGAAATTCGAACAAACAATACAGAAGCCATAAACTGGCTTGACAATTCTAAATGTACTCGTGTCTTCACTTTCAAACAATTCAAACTTTACATCAAACAGGTGTGAATATTTCTCTGAAACTTTGTACAAAATTCACCCCTTTGCTTATTCTAGCGTGACAACCACAAAATGTCATATCTCTAACATAATTTCAACTACATTCGACATTTTAGAATGCTTTCGTTTGCCATAAATATGTATGTTTCGAGTAACGTTCTTCTTTGAAGCGTTGTTTGGCAAATGGGGTGTTTTTAGAATTCGTCAGCGTAAAATATACTCTTTATATTATATATTTAAAAGTAAAATATTAAATATAAAATATTATTCCAATCCAGTAAAATATTATATATTTTTATGAGACATCTTTGCTGGCTCGAAAATTATGTGGACAATAAGTTTAAGAACAGACATGTGCCTATCGCTCTATCATTAGAAAGTTAACAACTTTAAGACGTATAAAGGCGCGTTTTGACTGACGCGTAAGTAGTTTTGCATAGCGGAGTGGAAAAGAGCAGTGTATAGGGATTTTTTATGTCATAATTATGGCACCAAGATGTACTAAGTAGTAAAATATACTAAGTAGTACATCTTAAGTACACAGTTAAAATATAAGATTTTTATTTACGCGTCTCGTATCTCTCTAATTAAATCATGAAGAAGCAAAAACAAAAATAATATTAAAACCTATCTTATCTAATTTGACAGGAAAATTTATCCTTCTAACTACACAAAAAGTTGATCACGATACACAGTAGGTATAATTTTTTAATACTTACAATGACAATGACAAATATAAAGAGAAAAAGAAAAATATAGATGTGTCGCTATTTTCAGTTTTTAACAACACAAATCTAAAAAGGCATGATGACCATTTTTTTGAGGATCGATCATACTTTCGGTCCTATTTTTATTGGAATTAAAGGATGTGGGCATGCCTTACTTACTGTCATCCCTCTCCCACTCTTTTTATTAATAGCTGTACTCATTGTCCTGTGTTGTCTGTGCCATCTATAACACTCATGTAGTTTAGGTTCCCTACGTGATAATATCCTCTGGGATATGCCTTAACGTGGACATTGGCGAAATACCTCTGGCCAAAACAGCCAGAGATGAACGACATTAAAAAAAAATAGCTCACTATTTTCATTCATATAACAGTATCGTGAAGAATTTAACATCAGTCATCAAACTCAAAATTAAATTAATTTACAGTTTGTGTTAAATTAAAATTTGATACCTACTCAAAAGCAGGCAAGTAGTTTGGTTCCCACGCCTCTTAACGCGGGTGGCCCTAAGAGGAAGACTGGGATTTGTGAGTCTTAAGGGGATGTACATATTTACCGGTGAAAACTTGCACTTTGGAAATTGCAAAGACTTTGCTGCAAGATGGTGGATAAAGAGATAATAAGCACTGAGCTTTGCGGGAAACTTGAATATACTAAGACTTGCCAGTGGGAAACAGTAGCAAGCAAACAAGTACCTTAAATACGCTTAGGACAAAGGAAGGTGCTTTTTTTTTGTTATAACCCTCTTCTTCTGTTTCTTACAGGCGGGTAAGAAAAATGTGCTCACTGTGACTATGATTTCATTCATTTCGTTCGTAGTCGACGAGAGAGGGAGTGAATTTTTAGTACCTAATCACTAAATTGTTACTGGTGGTGGCGGAAAACATTGCTCGAATAAGAACCGATGAAAGGTTCTCGTGTGACGACCACGTGCTAGACGACGCTGCGTAGGGAAAACCACTACAAAGTGGATCAATGATCTTGTGGAGGTCGTGGGAAGCTCTTAGATTCTTGTATAAAATGACTGTTCAACGTATCGCAGAACCGGAGATAGTTGTAGGGCTTATTCTATAAGTTTACATCGTTTGGCTAAGATTTAGATTTTTTAGATTCTTTTACACTATTCTATTATCTTATAAAAATATAACTACTAGAAGGTGTTCACAACTTTGTCCGCGTATTTTTTTACCTCAGTCGAATAACAAGTATCTACTCGTATAACCATTTTTGGATGTTCAGCTATCCCTATTCCAAAATTGGTTAAAATCCGTCCCGCGGCTTTGGCGTGATGAGAGGATACAGAAGTATTTAACAACAGATGGCTCTGTACCCTGTGCGCCCATGCAAATTCTCCATTGTTCTGACTCTTCCTGAAATTCCAATAGACGAGATGAAAGTTAACAATGTCTTACAATCATCCAAAGCTCAAATCTTGTTATGGAAAACTACTCAACCCAACCAAAATTCATAACTAATTACATAACTCCAAAGTCCAGGAATCGAGCGTTTCACCCATAAAATGCGAGGTTTGCCGAGTCTGTCGAACTTGCCCGGAATAGCTATGTGTTCGCCAATATCTTGCGATGGGAATCGGGGTTTACAATTAATTTCAGAGAGGGCCTGCGGTTGCTTCCAGATGTGGTTGGGTTGGCTTAGTCCTCTTGCAACCCATGAATATTGTCACCAAAATTCTTTGAAACTGTTCAGGCATTTCTTCAGTTGTCAGGATTACTTCGATTTTAGTATTATTAATAATGATTTTAGTAGTAGATTTCAATATTAAGGAGCCCCGGAGGCCCTGCCGAGGTTTTCCTCGGGGGCTACAGTAGGTATGCGTTTCTTCAAGAGGGGAGTAAATAGGTTCTTAAAGGGTCGGTAACGCGCGTGTGATGCTCCTGGCGTCGCAAGCGTCCATAGGCGCCGGTAACTGCTTCACATCAGGCGAGTCGCATGCTTGTTTCCACCGTCGTAGTAGAAAAATAAAAAAACCGGTCAAGTGCGAGTCGGACTCGCGCACCGAGGGTTCCGTACAAACACTTTCCATCCTTAAGTGGTTAAGTTTGCACCTGGTATGTATAGCGCCCCATACAAATGAGGTGCAAAGTTAACGCAACCAATCCCGTTTGTTGTATGGGAGCCCCCCTAAATATTTATTTTATTTTTAGTATTTGTTGTTATAGCGGCAATAGAAATACATCATCTGTGAAAATTTCAACAGTCTAGCTATCACGGTTCTTGAGATACAGCCTGGTGACAGACGGACGGACGGACGGACGGACGGACGGACGGACAGCGAAGTCTCAGTAATAGGGTCCCGTTTTTACCCTTTGGGTACGGAATCCTAAAAACTTATGACAATATGTGATGGGGTTTAGAAATGGCATACACTCCTACATACGTAGTCCAAACAGAAAGTTGGCAGGGGTTCTCAGTCTTCAAGATGAATATGAATTTGAACAATAGATTAACGGACTATGCGGTTAAATCTATACTGAACAACTAAAACAATACAGCATTTATCTCTTATTCTTCGGAAAATCCAACTGTAGGTATTTTATTTATGATCTGTTTGCATAAAATGCGACTCAATTGTACATGAGGCGTGGGGACGCGACCGTCTGATGCAACGATTATCTCGCCACTAGACACGTAATGCGAAGCCAGACACCGTAGTAACAGACGTAGGCTCCTAGCCTAGCTGGGTATTAGGAACGTGACCTGAGATCAAAAAAAAATAATTAAATTTGTTGGTATTTAACACAAGTATTATTATACTTACCAGGAGGGTCCAGCTACTATATTATTTATTTATTTAAACTTTATTGCACAAAAGAAAACTTAACGTACAAAAGGCGGTCTTAACGCCATGGGGCATTCTCTACCAGTCAACTAATGTACCAATCAAGTATAAATAAGGTAGGGAGATCAAGGCAGACTACTTGTAGTAGCGCAACGAAATCGCGGAATCCGCGCTTCTCTTTACTAACAAGGTGCACTGTGGAATAAACCTTCACACAGAGACACAAATGTGTAGGTCCAATACAAATGGCGAATCGGCCGCAGCCAATCAATTATAAAATGGAGTGCCTCGCAACACACAGCTTTGTTTGCTCTAATGTATGACTGCTATAATTTAATTGTTTAATTAACGTTTCGATCGATTGGCTTTTGTTATTTCGTTCCGATACAATATACTGCAGTATTTAATACGTGACTGGTTTGTTTTTCAGCTGTTTTATAGATTGAACAAGGTTTTAATAGAAAACTTTATTAATTGTTCATTAAAATAATACGAACGATTTGGGTTTGGAACCTATTGGTATACGTTTATCAGGAAGAAGCAAAGTGACCGCCATAGCTTATAAGAATCCATGGCTAAAGTGGCATTGGGCGGGCCATGTAGCTTGGAGATCAGATGGTCGTTGGGGCATAAAAGTCCTGGTGTGGCGACGGCGGCGTATAGGAAAGTGAAAGCGTGGAAAAGCTAGATGAACGGATGATTTCGTGAGTCCCGTCTTAACGTTCACGAACACCGTGTAGATAAAATATAAATATTAAGGGACAATCTTACACAAATCGACCTAGTCCCAAGCTAAGCAAAACTTGCACTATGGATACTAGACGACGATATACATAATATATAAATACATAAAATCCATGATCTGAGAACAAATATTCGAGTTCATCACACAAATATTTGCCCTGGTCGGGATTCGAAGCCTGGACCGCCGGATCAGTAGGCAGGTGCACTACAAACTGCGCCAACCGCGTCGTCAAATACATACAGATACCGTTTTCGGTTAAATTGTAGAAGTCGTAACTTTTTATAATTATTATAAAATTGAGTTTGACTAATTGGCCAATATGGCGTAGTTACACAGTAATACGACGGGTACAAGGCAAACATAGGAGCTCCACCCTGTGGCCAACCGCGGAACTAAGGCTTACGCAGACGTGTTCCGAACTTAGTGCGCCGAGATTGATTTAAAACGATCTGGGTCTGCCAGCCATTACTAATTCCAACTTGCGCCAACTTCGAATACGGACTTGGGGAGTCCGCAGCAAGCTCGATTCTTCATACAAACGTAGTTACGTCCTTATTTTAATATAACATGTCACATTATCATGAAATTCTCTAAATATAATGAGATAAGATATATCTAGGGCTAAAACTAGTTTATGACTCTTGAAATGTTAATAGAAAGAAAATAGAGCGAGTACAAGTTTTGCATTTTTAGACCCCAGAAAGTTGTTCAGTTTGGCGGCATACTACGACCAAAATATAGTTTAGATTGAAGTCAAAACCTATTTCCGGTGTCGATTAAACTATGCAGTTTGATAAGAAAAAAGATTTATCAAAATTGATCTCGTAGTTTTAAAATGATAGCGTAACTACGAAAACCTTAAAATACATTACAAAAAATTGTTGCGAAACTGCAGCGAATTACTCTAGCGCGGGGAACGGTCCGGGGGGGCGGCGGTAAGCACCGCCCGCCGCTAGCGCGCTCTCGCTTTACTGCTAGCGCCCTGTCTTCCTCTAGGTGAAACAACAACATTTTAAAGCGTAAGCGCGCGATCTCAACGCGGAGTTGAGCGGACCTTGCTGCGGACTCTTACCAGCTGTAATTATTGAGAATAGTAATAAAAAATTGTGAATAATTAATGTCTCATTATTTTTAATGTCTACATCTTGGATGAAGTACCTATGGATTCGGCATATGCGTATACCCGAAAGGGACAGCAGCAAAGTACATGACTACCACAGGGTTACCAGGTTCCAAATAATTCTCCCCTTTTTCCAGTGCTAGTTGTAAGCGGTGTGAATTAGTTTTAAATGTATTATTATATTGTATGGGACAAATTATAAAATAATTACAATAAAACTACAAAAAAAATTGTCAAAATGTAATGGTAAAATATATTTATTTACATAAATTTAATTACAATTTCGAGAGAGCAGCAAGATAGGAGGCATGAGGCAAGATGTTTACTGTCCTTTAAACAAAATTGTCGTGAACATATACAAGTATTTTTGGTTGTTTCCCAATTCGATCGTCCTGTTGCACGTATCCAACATTGGAGTAAAGCAGGATCATGTTTTGGAAATCAAAAAATTGTAAAACTCCATGAGTTAAGGGTAATTTACCAATTCTTATGCTGGTATCCCTTAAAATCGAATAAAACAAACAAATTAAAAAACAGTAAAAAACGCGGCGGAACGTCAAGTAAAGGCATGGACCTAGTAAATACTATAGTATACCTGGACTGCTCATTGCTTCGTTCGAACGAGCCAAGTAAGAAAGCCGCCAAGGGGGCAGTTTGTCCCACTCTGCTGGGGTAACCAAATATTTAGCAATAAAGAGGGACTCATCCTTACTCCATTTTATTACAAGTTTGGCTCGGTTTGTAGACACCTGCCTACTGAGCCGGCGGTACCGGGTTCGACTCCCGGCCGGGGCAAATATTTGTATGATGAACTCGAATATTTGTGCTTGGGTGATGGTTGTTCTATGTATTTAAGTATATATTTATCTATATAAGTACGTATATCGTCGTCTAGTATAACACAAGCCTTCTTGAGCTTAATTTGGGACTAGATTGATTTGTGTGAGGTTGTCCGATATTTATAAAAAAAAAATGAAAAAAATTAAAGTCTAAAAATGTATATTGGCTGGCACTGTAGCTAGAATTTATTTTATATATACCTATGGAAACTCATAAATAAATATAGTGAACGTTAGCTACTATGCCAGCCAGCTATACCACACTTTTGGCTCCTGTTATTTTAACAGAACGCAGCAATCCCGTAACTGTTAATTTGATTTGATAAATGACAAACTTCGTTAAGTCATACTTAAAAACAAAACAGACAAAAAACATATTCTGATGTACGTGGACATGAACTCATTTATGAGGATATAAAAAAAAAGTGGTTATTTGTAGGGTACCAAAAATTAATTAGGGAGGTAAAACTGTAAGTATACCGTTATTTTATAAACTACCTGTATAACTCTGTTTTACCAATGCAAGACTACGCAATACTTTTTATTAATGTACTAACGGTTACTAAGTATATGGCGAAATAAAAAGCAAAAAAAAAACCGACTTCAAAAAAAACTAAAAAGCTAAAAATAACCCATTTAAGTACAGATTACGTTTGAATCACGTTTTGAAGACGATGCCAAACCACTCATTTATTATATTTTTATATTATATAAGTATATTTTTTTGTTTTTAGTGATTCATATAAAATACTTATGGCGGGGTGATCTGGGAGGTCTTAAAGGCATACATCTCGTTTGAGTTATCTCCTAACTTCGGCTCTACGATTACTACTATGTACTGCTACGATTACTTAGGCGGGTAGTAATGTTCTAGGTGGGCTCGCCCTGCGGGCCCGTGGGCTCGCGCGCTACGCCGTCTCTGGGACGCTCCGCACCTTTGGTGCTACACGGAGCTCGGCCTGCGGCCTCGTGGGGGGACGTTCGCCCTTAAGCCTGCGGCCCTCGGTCGAACTAAAATATTAAAGTTTGTTGTCCAATATTCTCTGAATTTGACCGAATTTTTTAAATTCGATTTCAGATTCCTACTCGGGGGCCCCAAAAACTGCCTGAAATCGAATTTCAGCCCCGTCGGACCAATATGAAATTTTCTGGGTGCCCGACGTTTCATATAACTTCACTTAATCTATTTTGGTTTGATATACCATTGCTTTGTATAATGTAACGAATGGTATAATATTATTTTAGATAATTTTCAAATGATCTAATGTAACAATTGATATAATGGTTTAAAGGTATAATTACTTTTAGTATAATGTACATTTACTATATTTATTACTTGGTATAAAACGAATTCATCATAATGACTTACTTGATATAATTCGTCAATGCTATAAACTACAGAAGATATAAGTTGATTTTACTATAACCAAAAAAGGTGTTTCCCACTAGATATATTAGGCTGTCACCCCCTATATCACCTTAAGGCAGGTCCGACTTGGCTTAGGTTAGGTACGACGACGAGCGAAGCGAGGAGGAGTGTTAGGTTGAACTGCGACCGTAACGAGCGAGCGAAGCGAGCGAGCCGCGCAGGTTCGACTTGGCTTACGATTCCTAATATTACTTATTTCACCTTAAGGCAGTATTTATATGAAAACGCTATTATTCTAAATAGTATGTATGTTAAACAAATTTATGTGATAAATATGTTATACGAAAGTATAATTATGCATATTGTCAATTATGTCATTTAGCCTATTATATCAATCGATAATTAGAGAAAAGCAAAATATACGAAAAAACCATTATATGAAACGTTATATTATATGAAACAACTTTATATCAATCGATTGTATATCAAGTGTATGTTAGTTTATCTGACATTATATGAAACATTACGGACCCAAATTTTCTCCATACAAATCTTGTTTTTCCGATATTTTCCGAATTTGACCGAATTTTCGGACACCGATTCCAGATTCATATTTGTGAGCCCCAAATTCCCCCCGATATCGAGTTTCAGCCCCCTAGCACCAACTTGAAATTTAGAAAAAAAAGTCGCCATTTCGATTTTTTTTTTTCACGACTGTACTCGGGTGGAGGCCCCCTATGACATTTGGTCGAGCACCTCCCACCTGAGCCAACCGTTTACGAGATACGGGCCACTTAAAAAAATTGCCATACATTTTTTTTTTGATAGAAAAAAAAACTTTTTTGGAATCAGGGGGCCCAAAGCCCCCTACATACCAAATTTCAGCTCGCTACGACCATTTAGAAATTTCGACGCCTATTAACCACCCTTAGATAGCGAAGGATTATCGTAGTATAGTTAAAACGACATTACTGCAATAGTGCAATGTTCAGATTGTTTTTAGTACGAATAATATTTTCAAAGTAAAACATAGATCGGAATTATCCGGTAATTTTGTAAATTCATTGTCACTCTTTTAGTACTTTATCAAAGTTTAACATGCTTTCATATTAATATATGATACCATATATTACCTGAAAAAATATACTATAGCCACCATAAGATTTCCTTTTGCAACCTTTAATTCCAGTTACCATGATGCAATTATAAGTATGTAATTTTTTAAATAATCATAAAATATACCATTAAGCACTGTCAAAAATGCTGAGAGTTTTCAATTATATTAATAAGATTTCAAATTTAAAGGTTTTATCCTGCCCTAACATAAAATTATTTTTATATACTAACGGATTGTATAACTTTCATAATTTTTTCCGTTAGTTTCTTTGGCGACGCGTAAGAAAGTTTAGCGAATAAAATATTTAATTATTTGAAGTGAATAGTGTTAATTTAAAGAAAAGTATAAACTACTAATAACTACCATTTTATTTGAAAACTACTAATTATTACTATTTTTTGTGACTGGCAATATTAGAAAGGGACACACTACCTATCTGCGAGCTGTCTCTGTCTTCCCGTGACCCCTTCACCCGTAAAATATACTTTATGTATCTACACTAAGATTTAATTTTGTGTGAACACTTATTCTGAGTTCGCACTCCTGTTGTCTTAAATATAAGCTCCTTGAGTAAAGGTTAAGACAAAGAGTAAAGACAACTGACACTGACAAGACGTAAAGACTATTGAATTTGTAGGGGTAATACCTAAAAATAAGATATTACAAAATGAGATTTTAAGCAGATTTCTGATGTTTTGATATGATTTTGCTGTGCTATTTATCGTATAAATAATTATTAAATATATTTTTGCAGAAATCAAGCAAAAGCAAAGTCGAAACATAGCACTTACCTATGAAAGCTCATATTTTCACTTTTTTGGCCAGTGTCGCTTTTACAGCCAATTATGGAGCAACGCAACATTGTTTTACAAATCTACGAGTATAGCTAATAGCACTCACTATTATTCATATATAAACTTTCGAAATGTTAAATTATCCACGATATTCGTTGTTTTATAGAAGGCTACAACGCACATTTGAATTGCCCGGCAGTGTTTAGCGGAGCTCTGTCAATTTGACAATCATCCGCTAAACAAAAAAAAGCGGAACTCTGATAAGGACAAAACATATTGTCTATGTCTCTGTCGCTCTCAACGGTTTCTGTAAATAGTTGTCCCGTTCCCTCCTGGTATTATTATTTGCTTGTCCTGTCCAGAGGTTACTTGATCCATGGTCTACATGAACACACAATTTTAATTTCAATTCGAAAGTTTTTCTGGCGTTAGTGTGATGGAAAGGTTAACACGTTGGACTGGCAATCCAGAGGTACCGGGTTCGACTCCCAGTCTCTTCCGCCATTCAATTTTTCTTTGTGTCATCTTTGTGTAAATGGTACGTAATATATGTAACTAGTTGTGCCCCGCAGTACCCGCTCATCCCACGGGAACACTAAATTTATTCGGGATGAAAAGTACCCTATGTCCTTTCCCGGGTCTCAAACTAACTCCATACCAAATTTTATCTAAGTCGGTTCAGCGGTTTAAGCGTGAAGAGGTAACAGACAGACAGACACACTTTCGCATTTATAATATTAGTATGGATTTCAGAACATCATTTGTGCCAAATCTGAAACTAAAACACGATTTTGGTAAAGCTCGTATGGCCGGCCATAGCCATACAGGCGGCAGAGCGGGACATACGTTGTGTGGGATGTGTGGTGGCTAGGCTAGATCTGGTTAAAGACCCACCCCAATACGGTCTAGTGCCCACCCCAGGATTTTGGGCTACCCATAGAAATTCATGACTTCAACTCATAGGCCATGACCAGGCCCCAACCCAGGACCCATCTGAAAATTAATCTTAGATACGCCAATGCGTCTACCCCCTAAAGCCCATTAGGTTAGGATTGGTTTGTTTGAAAGTGAACTGTTTCTGACAGAATTAATGTTATTGAGTAAAAACACTAACAACAATTCTGAAAAACATTAAATTCTAAAACAGTTTTATGGCAATCTATAAAACTCCTCCCTAAACCATATCACAACCTTAGTTCACACTCGTACTAATTACATTTATTTTGCCAGTGAAATTTAAACCACAGAGTTATGCACTAACGTCCTAATTGCAACTACTTTTTCCGATTAGTACGATTGTGCTCTTAAGGTATCGATATTTTGACCACACAACTATGTTTCTTAATTGACCAAAAACTTGAGAATATTGTTATATTTCTAGTTTACTATAATTTTATTTGCCTGCAAATTATACTTACACCTCACTTGGGTCACTGCCGTTATGAAATTTCCTCTACGCTTTTTATTTCTTGCAAAACCGTTCCTAGCACCCACAGACAGAGATGTGCCTTTGCAAAATGTTATCGAGAACATTCTTTCCCCATATCACATCCATTAGTACAATAGGTAACACGGTAGCGTTCAAGTCAAGTATGCGAAACTGACAAAGCACTTTTCCACCCCTTTATGTCCCTAGACATGAAATATTATTACGTCTACCGTTATTAAACCGCAAGCAAACGAAACATTAGTTAATTCTCACATTATAAGTTAAAACCTCCCCTATACCCTGTTATTGCTAGGGTGCGTTATCTTTGTTTGTACAGAACAATATGACAAATAACGTAAGTGTTAACAAACATACAAACATGTAAATACGGACTTACATTTGTTACAGGAAATCTGCGGGTGAATTAAGGAAAACGCAATTTGTATGATATTTTAGGAGGGTTGTTTGACGTGGTAATTATATTTACCTGATATATGTTTGTGCACAAATATAACGTACTTATACATAATATGGATAGACATATGCTGACAGCGTCTTCGGAACGGTTTCATATTTATTTATCAATTTATTTTTGGTTTGATATTTACATTGTGTGTCTCAGCGTGTGTCTCTGTTTCGCCTTTTGGTTAACTTTTAGCAAATATCTCCTGGCATTAAGTCCGCCATTTGTACTCAAATGGCGGACTAAATGCCAGGAGATATTAGTTAGGTAGTTTAATTAAATTGTCAGCTACATTTGATAATGACGGAGCCTATTCATAAATTCGTTCATAATTTAAGAGCTTCACTCTTGTCGGTAATCACCGCTCTTCCCTATTCCTTGCGATTTCTTGGTCTGCTCACCGGACCTTAAACTTTATTGAATAACTAGCGGCCGCCCGCGACTTCGTCCGCGTAGATTTTTGATGATGACAAAGATATTAAAATAGGTAGGTAAGGAATTTTATTCTTAGTTAATTCACCCCCTTAGGGGCAGAATTTTTTAAAACGCTGAAATTGCTTTTTTTTATTTGATTAAGTAAGCTTTCCATAAAGTTTCCAGTCTCTAGTTCAAAAAATAAAGTTTCTCCCATATAAATTATTGGACCCCTATTTCACCCTCTTGGGGGCAGAATTTTCTAAAACGCTGAAATTACTTTTTTTCTATTTGATTAAGTAAGCTTTCTTCAAAGTTTCAAGTCTCTAGTTCAAAAAATAAAGTTTCTCCCATATGAACATTGCATTCCTATTTAACCCCTTTAGGGGTGGAATTTTCTAAAACGCTGAAAGTACTTTTTGTGTATTTGATTTAGTAATCTTTCTACAAAGTTCCAAGTCTCTAGCTCAAAAAAAAAGTTTTCCCCATACAACCTTTGCACCCCTATTTCACCCCTTTAGGGGCAGTTTTTTTTGAAACGCTGAAATAACTTTTTTTGTATTTGATTCAGTAATTTTTCTGCAAAGTTTCAAGTCTCTAGCTTAAAAAAAAAGTTTTCCCCATACAAACTTTGCACCCCTATTTAACCCTCTTAGGGGAGGTATTTCCAAAAATCCCTTCTTATCCCTAGCCCACGTTATAAAAGTGACCTACTGTGCAAAAATCAACTCTCTGACATTAGTAGTTTCGGCTGTGCGTTGATGAGTCAGTCAGGACTTCTTCTTTTATATATATAGATAATAGATAACTAGCTGTTGCCCGCGACTTCGTCCGCGTGGAATCTTATCTTGAACAGTTTACATCTTTATTATATTATTTTCAGATCTAAACAATGTTGAAATTACTTTTCTTTTTTTGCAAGTTGATGATTTTGATGTTGGTTACTGTAATTCAACAAAAAATAAATAATAATAAATATTGAAGTGCTGCTCCCATACAATAAACGTGTGTTTTTTTTTTCCATTTTATACGTAATGGTACCGAACTTCGTACGCGAGTTCGACTCGCTCTTGGCCTCTTTTTAGTTTTTTTTTCGGCTAAATTGCTCTAATTACGCGGAATCATTATGAACTCAGGTTTCAAGTCCCGCACTCAAAATAAATATTTGATCTTTAAACAAATTTTCAACCCCTTTTTCACCACCTTCTGGGCTGAATTTTCAAAAACGAATTCACTTTTCTTGTATTCTGATAATATGCCCTTATACAAAGTTTCAAGTCCTGCGCTCAAAAAAATGTTTGATCTCAATACAAACTATCAACCTCCTTTTTACCGCCTCAGGGGTTGAAATTCAAAAACGCTGAAATTACTTTTTTTGCTTTCTAATTATATGCCTTTATACAAAGTTTCAAGTCCGGCGCTCAAAAAAAGGTTTGATCTCCATTCCATTCCAAACATTCAACCCCTTTTTAGGGTTCCGTACCCAAAGGGTAAAAACGGGACCCTATTACTGAGACTTCGCTGTCCGTCCGTCCGTCCGTCCGTCTGTCACCAGGCTGTATCTCAAGAACGGTGATAGAAATACATCATCTGTGCCACACTCAAAATTTTTTTTAATCTTCATACAAACTTTCAACCCCTTTTCACCACCTTCAGGGCTGAATTTTCAAAAACGCTGAAATTTCTTTTCTTGTATTCTAATTATATGCACTAATACAAAGTTTAAAGTCCCGCGCTCAGAAAAAGGTTTGATCTCCATTCAAAGTTTCAACCCCTTATTTACCAGTTTCAGGGATGAATTTTCAAAAACACTTAAATCAGTTTTCTTTTATTTTATTTTAATACCTATTTACAAAGTTTCAAGTTCCTAGCTTAAAATTAAAATTGAACCCCGAGACAAACTTTCATCCCCCTTTTAACCCTCTTAGAGGTTGAATTTATAATGACGTTAAATTAATGTTATTTTGTTATTATTATATATGCCTTAGTCAAAGAATTTGTAATGAAATCAAACTTTCAACCCTTTTTAACCATTTTAGGGGACGAATTATTGAAAACGCTGAAATAACTTTCCTTGTATTTTAATTATATGTCTTTATACAAAGTTTAAAGTCCCACGCTCAAGAAAAGGTTTGATCTCCATACAAACTTTCAACCCCCTTTATACCACCTAAGAGGATGAATTTTCAATAACGCTGAAATCACTTTTGTTCCATTCTATTTGCATAACTTTTTACGAAGTTTAAAGTTCCTAGCTTAAAATGAAATTTGAACCCCAAGACGAACTTTCATCCCCCTTTTAACCCCCTTAGAGGTTGAATCTTTGATGACGTTAAATTAATGTTATTTTGTTATTATTGTATATGCCTTAATAAGAAGTTTCAAGGAATTTGTAATGGATTCACACTTTCAACCCCTTTTTTACCCTTTTAGCGGACGAATTTTTGAAAACGCTGAAATAACTTTTCTTGTATTCTAATAGTATGCCTTTGCACAAAGATTCAAGTCCCGCGCTCAAAAAAATACTTGATCTCCATACAAACTTTAAACCCCTTTTTTACCCTTTTAAATAAATAAATAAAAATAAAAATAAAAAACATTTATTTCGACCAACTGGGATCATAGTGCTTACAAAATAAGTTAGTAACAGACTGAAATTCTTATCCTACGGTTAGTATCTCATTATTATTAAGGTGTATTATAATATAGTTTGCATTTAATAAATTCGCTCAGTACTTACAAGGGCTTGAAAGGCTTGATTGTCAGTACATGAACCATATGGCAGTGGTTCAAATATTGACAATCAAACCTTTCGGCAAATACCCTCAGGATGCCGTTAGCGCTAGCCCGCACCCTGCGCGCCAGGGATGTGCACCGCTTTCTCATGGTTGCATAAAAGCAATCAACCCCTGCTTCTGCGAACATCCCAGACGCACTACAGAAACGAGGTAGCCCCATCAGCACCCTGAAAGCATTGTTGTACTGCACGCGTAGAGCATTGAATTGTTTTTGCGTGTAAGAGACCCACAGACTGCTCGTGTAAAGGGATGTACAGAAAGCTCTGAATAGCGTTATTTTAACCTCAGCTGTACAACGAGCAAATCGGCGGGCCACCATGTTCGCTCTGACAGACAATGCTCTTCTCTCTCGCTCAATGTCTGCATCGTCCTTCAAATCACAGGTTACCACGTGCCCTAAATATTTAAAAGAATCCACCTTCTTTAGAGGCGTGCCGTACAAACGAATGGGAGGTACAGGCGGCAGATCTTTTCCTTTGACTCGAAAGACCATGCATTCACTCTTCTTAACATTATATTGCAAGCCATGACTCAATGCAAACCTCTCACATACTGCCAGCAGCTTCGTTAGGCCACAGGGTGAGGCACTCAACAGCACCATGTCGTCTGCATAGCTAATATTATTAAGACATACATCATCAATGTGGCAGCCGACATGGGTATTGCTGAGCTCCTCTATCAGCGCATTGACGTACAAGTTGAAGAGCTTAGGCGAGGTTATTCCCCCCTGCCTCACCCCACACTGCAACCTGTACGGCTCGGAGTGTGCGTTTGCGCATCTTACCACATTCACCTGGTTACTATACCAAAATTTAAATATTTTGTAAAGCTCCGTGGGCATATTGGTGGCTTTTCCCATAGAACGTCGTAGTTAACCAGGTCGAACGCGTTTTAGGGGTCGAATTTTTGAAAACGCTGAAATGACTTTTCTTGTATTCTAATAGTATGCTTTTACACAAAGATTGAAGTCCCGCGCTCAAAAAAATACTTGATCTCCATACAAACTTTCAACCCCTTTTTTACCACCTTAGGGGATGAAGTTTCAAAAACCCTGAAATTAGTTTTCTTTTATTTTATTTTAATATCTTCTAACAAAGTTTCAAGTTCCGAGCTTTAAAAAAAACTTGTATCCCATACAAACTTTGCACCCCTTTTTAACACACTTAGGGATTGAATTTTTTAAAATCGCTTCTTATCTCTAGCCCACGTTATAAAAGTAACCTACTGTGCAAAAATCAAGTCTCTAACATTAGTAGTTTCGGCCGTGCGTTGATGAGTCAGTCAGGACTTCTTCTTTTATATATATAGATGATGACTTTATTGATAAAAAATCATGCTCGACGTATGTACGAAATTCCTTTATTTATTTTGTCGAGGTACAAACTATAAAAAGTTAAAATGACCATATTTGGACGTAGTTATGCAATAACGTTCCAACCCACAACTCGCCCAAAATTGAGATAACACAACCAGTGAACCTTTTTCCACATATTAAAATCATCTAGGTAAAAGGTTCCAGTCCTTATAGCTTATTTTTTTAGATAAAATTTGGCCCAAATGTTCCACCCCACACTTTTACCAAACAAGGATATTCATATAGAAAACAAAACATCACATGTAAATTGAAACAAATTTAGTAACCAATATTCATGAATATTATTACCTTATAATGTTTCAATGCTCTTGGAACATTTCTATAAAACGCATACTATAATTTTGGTTATGCAAAAAATGTTTCATGGACTTTGGAACATTATTGCAAAACACATATGATACTTATTGTTCTAGCTAATACTGTTCCATGCATGTTAGAACATTTTATCAAAATTCATAAATTCTCTTTTTTTTTGCAAAAATGATCCACATCTATTTGTAACATTTTTGCTATTCGGTTGGAACGTTTTCACAAAATCCATATTTGTACATTTTCTTGCAATAAATGATCCACGTCTGTTTGTAACACTCTTGGTCTTTAAAACCGTAAGGCATTAGCGATCCAAAATATGTGGAACATTTTATTTTAGACCAAAATATACATTAAACAATTTTGCAGGAGCAATTGGTTTGCCATTAGGCCACAGCAAACAGAAATCAGAATCGCTTATGTGCCTGGTTTCCCCTTTTATTTTTATTTTTCAATAGACAACTCTTTAAAATCTTCTTCCAGTCATGATCTCATTAAGATAGAATGCATTTTATCATTTTTTATTTGAATTTCTTTTGCATGTAACCAACTAACTTTGCTTTTGTCAGAAAATTTCTTTCGATTGGTTATATTTTTTCTATTTTGCTTGAACTATAAAAATCAGTCTTCTCCATTTTATATACTTGAAGTGGTTTCACTTTCTTACTTCGTTTAATTATATCGATGTATTCTTCAGCTATATACACGCGTTGGTGGTGTTTGAGAGCTGTTTCTATTTTAGAAAAATCCGTGTCGTTCGGTAAAAATGTATGGCCGGACTCAAGAAATCGAAATGAGACGGTTTTCAAAGTTCGATGGGAGCTCAAAATTGCTTTCATCATGAGAACGATTTTGATATTTCTGTTCTGACCACCGCAACAATCGCTCCGTAAAATTAAGTGTGTGACAGTAAAACTTAGCTTCTGGTTTATATATTTCTTAAGGCATGATCCAACTTCCTGGGCTCCTCTTCCTGCTTCTCCTTCTACCCATACATAACAGTGCCCAATGTCATCAGATGCACTATGAATACCACTATTGTAGAACCACAATTGCCTTTTATAAAATGCTACATTCGTTGGTATGCGGGGCAAAGGTAATGTCTTCTCTAAATCAAATGTTAAGCATTCGACTAACGGTGAATTTTTTGCTTGCACAAAATCCAGCTTCATTTGGTTTCTTAGATTAGTAGCCCTTTCTAAATGTTGTGTCTTTTTTTCTGTAGCTTTTTCTTTTTCTTCGGTATTTTTGGCATTATGAATTTCCACCTCTATTATCACACGTGTTACAAGTATCTTTGTTTAATGTTTTACACTTCACTCATATATCGACAGGCGTTTATCCAAAAGTATGGCAAAGACCGCAAGTACACTTCTTTGAACTATGTGAAAAAGATTTTTTATTCCAAATTTAACCTGAAGAGTTTATACAGCTGAAAAATACATCGATATAATTAAACGTAGTAAGAAAGTGAAACCACTTCAAGTATATAAAATTGAGAAGACTGATTTTTATAGTTCAAGTAAAATAGAATAAAATATAACCAATCGAAAGAAATTTACTGACAAAAACAAAGTTAGTTGGATGTAACCAGCTAACAAAAGAGATTCAAATAAAAAATGATAAAATGCATTCTATCTTTATGAGATCATCACTGGAAGAAGATTTTAAAGAGTTGTCTATTGAAAAAATAATAAAAGGGGAAACCAGGCACATAAGTGATTCTGATTTCTGTTTGCTGTGGCCTAATGGCAAACCAATTGGTCCTGCAAAATTAGCTGACTTGCAATCAATGTACCACCAATACATACCTGAAGATTGTCTTCAATTTTATAAAGCTCTAGAGTGTTCTGAGGATATTCTCGATGATGTTGATGGATTCGGTGGGGTGCCAGATTTTGATATAGAAGGTTATGAAGATGAATAAAGGTTATGACTTACTTATTGCTATTTTTGTTGCTTTTATTTATATTCCTAGCAAACATTCACCTATTTATTGACTTTTTTTTTGTTAAGATTATAATAAAGTAATGTTTCATACATCGTGGAACGTTTTAGCAAAATCATTCCGGATTAGAGTCCATACAAACAACCATTTTGTAAAAACGTTCCAATTCCTATTTCTCTAAATACGTACCTTTATACTATATAATTTAAAAAAAATATGTCATCATCAAGTACCGAACATATATTTCTACAAAAAAACACATACTACACGTATGTACTGGTTACAGCAAAAAAGTGTACCACTGAAACCTAAAGTTGCATTTATCTCAAAATGAGGTCGCTGTGGTTTGGAACATTATTGCATAACTACGTCCATTTATAAACAAAAAGGCATAGGTCTTAAACTGCCAAAACGGAAGTTGAGTAGCTACGACTTTCTTAGTTGCCTCAAATATCTTATGGCGTTTTCTGAAGAAAAATACACTTCTACTGTTTTATTAAAAAATAATAAAAAGGCGGCAAAGCAAGAATTCAGTTTTGACATAATATATTACACAAAATAATACACATAAGTTTTATTTGCCACAAATAAAACTTATCTGTAGTTATTTTGTTTTTATGTACCGTTTTTGAGAAACACACTATATTTGTCTCAGTCGGAAGGGCAATTGCTAGCTTCGTATTAAATAAAATGGACTCCCAAGGTCGTCCGCTTGAGATTAATACTCAGTCAGCAATTGCCTACGTCTCTCGCTTCGACAGTACTGTACTTAGAAACTTTTGTTTGATTGAGAGCAAACTTAAAAAAGTGGTGGAACATTGTAGCAATTAACCCTAAACTAAAGTATACTTACGCCTTCATTTAGGTATTACCGAATTATTTGAGCTAAGTGGTCGTCATCAGCAGACAATTTAGGAGACAGAGTGGTTGCCGATATCCGCGGTGACAGGACACCTTAGCCTCTTTAAACTTGATTGTCTTTTATGGAATCTGCAAGGATTTACTAATATATTTCTGGACATGGTACTTATAAAACAATTTAAGTTTGTTTAGTGCATTTAAATTCTTAAGCTTGGATTAATATTAAATTGATGCCCTTCTGGCACATGTGATTGAAATCTGAAATGAAAAAAAGAAATCGACAGCAAAATAACTTAGGTACTGCTTATCTGCTTTGACAACTTATCTGCCTTGCCCGATGGTTGACTGGTAGAGAATGCCCCATTGGGCATTAAGTCCGCCTTTTGTACGACCTGTTTTTCATTTGTGCAATAAAGATTAAATAAAAACTTAAATAAATAAATAAAATAAAAAATTGCCCCAATTCAGATGTTTTAAACATGTACTTTTTTTTCTGTATGGCTTTCACTAAACATGTAGTTTGCACAAAGGGTGCATTGACAGGGATAATTGTTTTTTTTTTACCCCCTGTTACCGAGCTAAAATCTTAAAGCTATGAAGTTTCTGCAAATAAATATTTATTATAATAAACGATATAATTCGTTAGCTTTTTTAAACCACTCATTAACCTACATGGGAGATCTCAATCAAAATAATGATGTAAATCAAAACATAGACCAAAAGCATGACAATATTTTCGTATGCAATTTGACATAAATCATTAGTTTAATTGACAGCTAATTTTGATGCTAACCGTACATTTATAAAATCCCAAATAAATACAAATCTACTTCTCCTATTCTGACACACCCTAATACTCTCAACTAAGTCGGCTTTTAATTAACCTGATAGATCTTCAGATCTTTTACCGTTAAACCTCTTCTATAGGTAACTACGGAAGAGTCTATAGACTTACCTCGTCCCTTATTTCGTACATCGGACCAGCTGTCATTTCGGACCATTGAGGCGAATTGACGAAGGCTCTTAGTGGAAATTGTGTCGTCATCGCAAGTTTAAAGTCACCCCGGGTTACAGTTTGACAGCGAATTGAAAAGTTTCAGGACGTGAAATTTCTTTTCTGTTTAATCGTTAGAGTGCCGTTCAGCTTTACATTTTAGGGATAGAACAGGCTTGGAAATTGGAATATAATAGAGGCTTTCAAGCAATAGATGGCAGAAGGGTAAAATGTTACCTAAACTTGCTTTTTAATTAGCTGATATGCGTCGATTTTGGGAGGATTAACAAATAATAAATAAATATCGGACAACCTCATACATTTCTTTCACGGTTTGCCGTGAATTTTTGTTTTGATACCACGTCACTGATAAGATTTCATAAATTATAACCACATGGGGTCCCATGATGAACAACGTGATTAAACCCGATTTGTGGTCACAAATCGGGTTTAATCACGTTGTTTAAGTCGAATGTCGTTCGACATGTTTCGAATCGGTTCGTGATTCAACATCAGGAGCTCGTTGTCGACAATTTAACCACTTTTTAACAAAAAATATTACTTTAAGTAAAGAAATCCTATGGTTATTCTTAAGAGAGCATTGTTACGTTAAGAAAACAAGGACAACAATTTATACGAAAATACATAAAAAAAAAAATAGGTAAAGGTTACAACAATTTAGAAGCCCTGTCGATTTTTCATGAATTCACTTTATTCATTCACAATAGGAATGGCGGCCGGAGGGTTCAAGTTTTTGTCCCAGCAAGCGAAGCGTCTTCGTATCAACTTGGACAAAAAATATTTAGTATGTCCAAATACAGGATGGTTGGGTGTCCAGATTCTCGTGACCCATAATATATTCAGGATTTTATAAACATCGTTTTATAGAACTGTTTGTTCTATAATATTGGCGAAACGTTACAGCGGGGAAACAAAAATCACGCGATAAATAAGTGACAAAGCATCCGTCACTTTTTGAAAAATACGAGTGTGAGTGACAGATGCTTTTTCACTTATTTATCACGTGATAAACGCAACCATCATAAGCCGCTAGGTCTATACGTGTGAAACTAAGCAACATACTCTTAAGTCGTAAGGAACTTAGGACTGCTAAATATCTTGCGACGAGCACAAGCGGTAGACAAGCTTCATTGTTCTATAAGCAGCTTAAAGTCTATTATTTAGGTGTCTATTATTATGTGACGTCACTGTGAAGGCATTGCGAGCTGGGCGAATATCATAGGCAGCGGGTATACGTTCATTTTGGCGTCGTTACAGTCCTTCTGTAATTACTATCATTCATTCATTTTCACCAGTCCGAGTACGAGATCGCCCTTACTGACGGACTGACGGCCAGGAGGGAATGATCGGGTAACCCTTTACCCGATCATTCCCTCGTCATTATGACCCGCCCGCCTAGCACAACGGTGCATTTCGAATCTTGTCGCGCGACATAGCGTCATCCGTCACTCTGTCACTTTACTGCATAGAAAGGTAAAGGTACCTAATTACTAGCCATCGGACTTCACATAGCACGGTAAGAATTTAGAGAGCTATGAAGCCAATATAATTCGATAATACAATTCGAGGGGTTTCAGTATATTAGTCGTGTCTTCTCTAGACCGTTCGCTGAAATGACTTTAATATACCACTAGGACAAGGAGGTGCCCGCCATTTCGTTTACGTGTATTTTTTTTTCTTTACCGTAGACGGGTAAAATGTACTTTGTGCTGCCCAAGTGAATGAATTCATTAATTATGGGCCATGCAATTCTGCAGCTTCTTATACCTATCATATAACCATCTTTGGATGCCCATTAAAATTTGTTTAACAGTTTCAGCGTGATGTGATGTGAGGACAATGTAATTATGACCAACAGATGGTGCCAGACTGGTATACCCAATAATATGTCACCTTCGGGAATGATGTCACCCGATTTACGTTTAATTTCAACGGACAACTTCATTACAGACAAACAAATAGATAAAGAGGCAACAGGAAAGGTAAAAGGAAATAAAAGCTTTCAAAAGCTGTGTCACAAACTATGTTAAACCTTGGTCAGGTTGAGCCGCCATTTCCTTTGGCGTTCGATGCTCAATGCTAATCTTCCGATTGACCGTACGAGGTTATCAAATTTGCCTTGCACCCCGCATCCGACGGCGGGGCTACCATTGGAACACACATGTCTGCCAGTTCAGAGATTCGAATTCAAGTCTGGCAGCAGCACATCAAAAAAAAACTAAGAAACATCGTTATAGACCCGTTATAACTAGGAGCCTTAACCTTATACGTTCAAAAATGCTGATTGTTTTAGACATTTTTCTCTATAATCTAACATGTTTCTTAGAGCAGGGCCCTTTTGTTTTATTCGTATATATTTGAAATCTACAGTTTGAACTTTTCATTGATAATTGTTTGAAAAACTACTCGAATTTGGCAAAATTCACGCATAAAACTGCTTTTTAGGGTTCCGTACCCAAAGGGTACGAACGGGACCCTATTACTGAGACTTCGCTGTCCGTCCGTCCGTCCGTCCGTCTGTCACCAGGCTGTATCTCAAGAACGGTGATTGCTAGACAGTTGAAATTTTCACAGATGATGTATTTCTATTGCCGCTATAACAACAAACACTAAAAGTAAAATAAAATAAATATTTAAGAAGGGCTTCCATACATCAAACTTGTTTTATGGTACGAAACCCTTCATGCGCGAGTCGAACTCGCACTTGCCCAATTTTTCAGCTTATTTTCAACTGCACGCAATGATATCATGAAATAACTGTTGCTTTTTAGAACTCAGGGAAAAATATTATTCACTCCAAAAAGTAATGTTTACCTATATCAATAATAAGAAATCGGACAGTTAATTTAAAATTAAGCCTAAACAGATAAAACAAAAGAACTAAAATCTAAAATAAATTAAATTAAGCTAAAATAAATCTAGAAAAAAGTTGGTTGAAATTATCAATACATTTGCCGGAATTATGAAAAAATAAAAATAAAGAGGAATAAGTCCTCTTAAGAAACATGTTTGATCATAGAGAAAATATCTAAAACAATCAGCGTTTTTGAACGGAGGATAAGTGAAACCTTGGTAGCACTGCATATACATAGCTATAGGTGAATATAGGCGCCTGGCGCAGGCACACAAACTGCGGAATTATGCAAAGCGCCATGGCGTGCTGTGGCGTTTGTTTGGGCCTTCCGTAGCGGCTGAAATTATTTATGGACACTTGTGTAGCTTTTATGGATTAATGGGTGTATGCTACATTTGTAATTGAAGAGGACATTACAGTATCAGACCTCAGAATTACACTTCAGGGCGCGTTGCATCGACTAAGGGATTGATTTTCGTTAAAAACTGTGGTAACAGATGTCATTCCATAAAAAAATTACGTCACATCCCATATTTCATGAAGTAAAATTTGCAGGGGGTTTAAAACATGCGTAGTGATTCTGGGTTACCGAATAGTCCTGCGCTGGTAATTATCTGAGGTTTACTGTATACGCTAATTGTATTGATATTGGGCAAATATTTGTGTGATGATCTCAAAATATTTGTGCCTGGGTCATGGAGTCATATTTGTATTTAAGTATGTGTTTATCTATAAGGTCTGTTTATCGTCATCTAGTGTCCATAACATAAGCCTACTACTACTGAGGGACTAGATCGATTTATGTGGGGTTGTCCGATATTTACTTATTTGGGCCATCTTTTCTAAAAATGTACACCACACTTTTTTTTCGATATTTTGGGTACTTTCTACTCAGAATTACGAGCTCTTTCGATCTTATTAGGAGAAAAAACTATCCCAAAATATTCATACATTTTTTGTTTTTCCATTCCGTTACCGCTGTAGTAGGTTATATGGAAATGGTAACGGAATGGAAGGAAACACATTGAGACACTCCTCAGTAAAATGTCCCTTTTATATACTGTCTTTCCTAATAGGCAACCCAACCTTACGCCCCATGTAGGAAAAATTGCATTTTAAGACCCTCTTTTATAAAGCTTTGATAGACAAGACATGTAACGGGAGTCTTTATGAAGCGCCCTTGAAAGAAGAATCCGTCTAGTTACTGAATTTCCCTTGCAAGTAATAGAGCTTAATATAGGAGATGTTCAAAAGAAAATTTGAGACACTGCAACACTGTTTTACACCCCGGTATGTACCACGAAAACTGTGAATATAATATGAACTTTTTTTCCATGTTTTTTATTTATTTCTTCTTAATATTTTGCTATTTAATTTCAATTGTACACAATCACTAAAAGTTTACCAGTAAAATTTTCTAGGCTCCCATTAGTAAGACAAATTAATAATGTTTTTTGAACACTCTTTATTGCCGATTGCATTTGCTTACACAACCGTTAAATTGTTTATCAATCAAATAAGCCCAAACACTATGACTTTATCTTTTGCTATTTTCGAAGTTCTCTTCTCCTTCCATCCCCATCATATCATAACATATAATTATGCAATATTTAATTTTGGTAAGACAATTAGAATCGTGGCGTCATCTTCAGTGGCACGGAATATAGTTGACAACCACAGCCAACTGTAGCGAAAAAGGTAAAAAAACTAAGTCACAAGTCTCAGTCTTTTTAATTTATTTTATAAATTTTAGGTGTGTTAATATTTGATTTACAACTTAGTTAAAGCTTTTTTTTATCGTGTTGCACTTGTATATGTCATATATTTGTAAGTTCCTATTGAATAAAGAATTTCTCAAGTTCTCACACATTCAGGTGTAACCTCAGCTAGTTAGGGTACAAAAGAGCCTCCCGATTGATTCGCCAAAGGTGCGGGTGGTCGGATTGCTCAGAGACCCCGAACAGGCGTTCGTTAACTATATTTGGTAATTCGAATGCTTTGAGGGATTCGTGTAGTTTTTTTATTGTTATTCCATCTCGCAGAAGCCCTCTCTATTGAAACTTGTTAACGTTCACTGCCAGGGGGCGTGGCCTAGGAACTTACTTGTATGAAGGTGAACGCATATATGCGTTGCTGGCAGTGAATGTGTTAAGAGTGTCATCGTGAGTGACCGCTGAAATAAAATAGATAAAAATATATTTTTTTATTTAACGTTTCGACTGTAGGTATAATTTTCTTGTTGGTATGCAATAAAGAATTTTTGTATTGTAGTGTAGTTTTTGGAAAATAACAGACAGAGCGTTGGCGCGCAGTGTTCGCCGCATCTGACTCAAGCTCCTGATGATGAACCTCGAACCGATTCGGAACATGTCAAGCAATATTCGACTTAAACGACGTGAGTAAACCGATTCATATGTATTTTAATTTAATATGTCTGAGACTCACGAATTTTCTATGTAAAGTAAATTGGTTAACAAAATGAAGTGGGTAATGTGCAGTGGGTTAGCTCGCAAGCGCACACTTGGCCTAGACAGCTGTAGTCTAACCCTCGAGAATTACCAACGACCGATGTACGTGGCCCAAGCTTTGAGGCAAGGCTGTAGTATTATTGTTTAAGCGGAGCGGTTTAATTACTGCTGGTTCCTTGAAGAACAAGTCAATGTTGAGTGTGAAAAAAATATATGGGCCCAGCCTGGGGTAGTGGCTAACTGCCTAAAATCCTTAAGTAAGCTAATTTATTGGAAACCATTCTATTAATAAAAAAAAAACACTGTGTTTTTTAAATCTCCTGTTGTCAGCTCATTCTACACCCTGTCTTCACCCGCTGACGTACGTGGGTTATAACACTAACAATACAATACTTTCGGGGAACAAATTATTTACAATCAAGTAAAAAATTGAAAATTTAATGGTTCAGGCAGGATTCAAAGCTGATACGAGATCCATTGAATTTTCCAATCAGTTGCTTCTTGCATGCATTAAGGTGGCATCGTTTCGGGGAACACCCGGTTGTTAACGTTAACAAGAACTTTCGTTCGATCGTAGGCAGGATCTTAGGTAGTGGCAGTATCAAACGTGGAAACCTTTGAGGCAAGGCTGTAGTATTATTGTTTAAGCGGAGCGGTTTAATTACTGCTGGTTCCTTGAAGAACAAGTCAATGTTGAGTGTGAAAAAAATATATGGGCCCAGCCTGGGGTAGTGGCTAACTGCCTAAAATCCTTAAGTAAGCTAATTTATTGGAAACCATTCTATTAATAAAAAAAAAACACTGTGTTTTTTTAAATCTCCTGTTGTCAGCTCATTCTACACCCTGTCTTCACCCGCTGACGTACGTGGGTTATAACACTAACAATACAATACTTTCGGGGAACAAATTATTTACAATCAAGTAAAAAATTGAAAATTTAATGGTTCAGGCAGGATTCAAAGCTGATACGAGATCCATTGAATTTTCCAATCAGTTGCTTCTTGCATGCATTAAGGTGGCATCGTTTCGGGGAACACCCGGTTGTTAACGTTAACAAGAACTTTCGTTCGATCGTAGGCAGGATCTTAGGTAGTGGCAGTATCAAACGTGGAAACCTTTGAGGCAAGGCTGTAGTATTATTGTTTAAGCGGAGCGGTTTAATTACTGCTGGTTCCTTGAAGAACAAGTCAATGTTGAGTGTGAAAAAAATATATGGGCCCAGCCTGGGGTAGTGGCTAACTGCCTAAAATCCTTAAGTAAGCTAATTTATTGGAAACCATTCTATTAATAAAAAAAAACACTGTGTTTTTTTAAACCTCCGGTTTCACTCATTCTACACCCTGTCTTCACCCGCTGACGTACGTGGGTTATAACACTAACAATACAATACTTTCGGGGAACAAATTATTTACAATCAAGTAAAAAATTGAAAATTTAATGGTTCAGGCAGGATTCAAAGCTGATACGAGATCCATTGAATTTTCCAATCAGTTGCTTCTTGCATGCATTAAGGTGGCATCGTTTCGGGGAACACCCGGTTGTTAACGTTAACAAGAACTTTCGTTCGATCGTAGGCAGGATCTTAGGTAGTTGGCAGTATCAAACGTGGAAACCTTAAGTCTATAACAATGAAGTAGGATAGTCTTCAAAAAATTGCCCCCAGAGCCTCAGCTTCACGTTAAACCTATTTGCAAGGGATACCTTATAAGACTATTGCCTTACGATAATAATAATAACTATGTACAACTTTTAAACACTCTTCCCTCACGGCACCCAAAAAACCGTAGTCTGTTTTTTTTTTCACTACTTAGTTAAAAATTTCTTAAAATAGTTTAGATACTATAACAACTTCTAGAGGCAATTTTCCAAGGCTATGCTGATATTCCCTTTGTGATCGCTCACTCATTGCAAGACCTGCCCCTACCCGCTGTCGTACGTGGCCCGTCGTATAACACCAACAATACAACACTTTTGGGCAACACCCGGTTGTTAACGGTACAAACGTTAGCTTGAATTAAAGCTAGCAATAAAACTGCATTGCCTGCCGTATCAACACCACTACCTTTTGCTTAGACTTAATGCAGAGACATTACTTATTCTAACCTCTTCAATAAAACTAGACCGGATAAGGAACGAATTATGTCCGAGGCTCTAAAGTAGCTCCAATACATAAGAAGCTTCTTGAAAATCGGTTGCGATGGTACGGCCATATTCAGCGAAGAGGAAAGGATCTTCTGGAACAGTCGAGAGGAAGAGGCAGACCAAAATCCACATGTAGGTCCAATATTAAAACCGATCTAAGAAACCTGAATATTGAAAAACAGACGACCCAGAATCGGCCACTCTGGCAAAAGCTGACAAGGTCACCCGACTTCAGGGTAGGTGAGATAAACAGAAAGTTAATAAGTGTGTAAGGTGAACAGATAAAATAGGTATACAAAGAAATAGAATACGTCAATCCCACACGGCCTTCGTTTTTTTTTTGTTTTAGCAGTGCAGTAATAGTAAATTACATACCTAAAAAATATGCGATCTGGGGATTTACGAATTACCGCCCGAGGTTTGTCTAAAGATTTACGTCTTGCCTCGGCTAGGAAGTAACTTTGAATGTTCTCCCCGCGTAGCGGGCAGAAAAACCTACTTACGGCCCAGGGTGACGTAAAAGAAATATCATAGACATCATTTCATATCTGAAACCATACAATAATTTGGATTGCTATTAAATGCGTTGTTGTGAATGCGTTAAGAAGATGGTGTTGATTCAACCACTGCACTGTTTGCAATCGAGTTCCACTAGTATCAAGCCACGTGCCGTAATAAAACTACATTGAAACTAAGACAGCTTAGCGTACACTCACGGCATGTCTTAATTCCAGCACGTCAACGACGAAGTTTCGTCTATGTGCAGCATACTTTTGTTAGTTAGTTAGTTAGTTAGCCAGCTAGCCACGTAAATGCAATTTAAAATGTTTATGGAAATATCTCTCTGGGACGACCTTACTAAAATTTATGTAGGTATGTATGTAAACACTTTACTGTACACAACAACTGGTTATAAACCCATTAGTAACAAATAAAACATGTACAAAGGCAAACGTATCCCTATTACGGATCTCTTTCAGTTAACCTATATTAATTAGTTAATTTACCTATTCTTAATTAATTAATCAAAGCTTATATTTACGTACAATGGAATTTGAACGAATGATATCCATAACGACTTGTTATAGAATTGTCTACAAAGATATGTTGTGTGCTAGAAATATAGGTACGATAATAAATATAATAAATATCGGACAACCTCACACAAATCGATCTAGTCCCAAATTAAGCTCAAGAAGGCTTGTGTTATGGGTACTAGACGTACTTATATAGATAAATATATACTTAAATATATAGAACAACCATGACCCAAGCACAAATATTCGAGTTCATCACACAAATATTTGCCCTGGCCGGGATTCGAACCCGGGACCGCCGGCTCAGTAGGCAGGTGTTTACAAACCGAGCCAAACGCGTCGTCGAAAGTAAGGAAGTTATAATTTATTGACAGCATGTATTCAGAAGTTTTATAAAATATTTGTTCTCTGTGAGGTTTTTTCCAAAAGAAAATCGTACACATATAAATAAAGGTATAAATAAAACAAACAAGACTCAGCAACAAGCATTAATGCTCACCAAAACTAATATTATAATAGTGTAAGTAAGTCCTTGTTTTGATTCGAACCTTGCCTGGATTCGAACCCAGAACCGCTGCTACGCAGGGCGTTGTACAACCATCTCAATTCAACAATATGTCAAGTGCTTTTTTTTTTAACACGCCTTTACCCTGGATCCAATCACAACATCGAACTGAAATAAAAATAAGTTTTTAACATAAATAATTCGAAACACAAGCATTCCAAA
Organism: Apotomis capreana; assembly: GCA_947623375.1. Taxonomy (NCBI): domain Eukaryota; kingdom Metazoa; phylum Arthropoda; class Insecta; order Lepidoptera; family Tortricidae; genus Apotomis; species Apotomis capreana. The sequence continues at coordinate 14,156,598 of OX392516.1, forward strand.
ACGTTTCTCTTTGCAGTTTGAAAAATTAGCTTTGATTAATTATGTAACAACCCAGAGCAAAGTTGAGACAAATCTGAATTTCGGTAAAGCGCTATGCCTCGGTTTGCTGGGAAATTTTGCGCCGTGAGTCTACACAGTTCCTTAACTATCAGTATAAAAAAATACTACGTATTTAATAAAACAAAAACAAGTCGGAAGTCGGAAACAATGAGTTATTTTTGGTTTGAGTTTCAATGCAATCGGATCCTGTGTCTTTAAATTACTTAAACATATCATTTAACAATGTATCACTCAGTTCACATAATTATTATTATTTATTGTATGGCACATATGTGTCACTGGATTGCATAAAACTACTAGACCGTGTCCGCAACTTCGTCCTTACATATGAGGAATCGGTTTTTATTCAAATTGCATTGTATTCCCTCAATCTTTTGTTATATTATGTCGTATTTCTCTGAGATGAGAGAGATGTATGAGTGTATGAAATGAACTGTATACCAATAGTTGAAATCCGTCCCGCTGTTTTGGCACGATAAAGCCGCTCATCAACACGTTTTTTTTTAAGTACAGCCATCATCATCATCCTCATTGGCCTCTCGCATCTATAAAAGATTATTTAAAAAATTAAAATAAAAAGAATATTAAATATTAAGGGACAATTATACACAAATCGACCTAGTCCCAAACTAAGCAAAGCTTGTACTATGGGTACTAGACTACGATACACATAATAATATAAATACATTATATATATAACATCCATGACCCAAGAACAAATATTCGAGTTCATCACTTAAATATTTGCCCCGGCCGGGATTCGAACCCACGACCGCCGGCTCAGTAGGCAGGTGTCTACAAACTGCGCCTACCGCGTCGCAGCTCATGATAGATACATTTTTGTGAATTGTGCAGAGTCAAGACACCTCAGTATAAACTACGGGAAACTAACTCAGAACACGGTAATTAACCTTAAGTTAGGTAGTTACGTACTGTTTTAATATTCTGCTGTGAATGGCAGGCAACCAAAACTATTCCCATTGTAGCTCATATAATATTCTTCGGAGAAAAAGTTTCGACAGCTCCACAGTTCACAGGTTTTTCAGAATAGACGACGTGGGACATTCCAGGAATAACATATTGACTGGCCAAGGATAATTGACTTAGAGACACATTAGAGTTGTAAAAGTTATTTCAGTGACCTACTTGGATTTAGAAATCGGTTGAATGGAAGAAACGAGTTTTGCATTGAGAGTCTTAATCATATCTATTAATTGAAATAGTGTAAGTACAGTCAGGAAATCAACTTCATACAATATTTAAAAAACACTTATTTTTGTTTACCATCTGTAACGTTTCGCCAAAGTTTCATTTGTCTATTTATTCTAAAACTGCAAATTTTTCTGAATAATTATGAAACAAACCTACTCTAACCTAATGGGTGCTTTAAAACGATGTTTATAGAATCCTGAAAATATTACGGGTTTTAGAAAAAAACTACTTTCGGACAAATAAAAAGATGGGAAAGTTTCAGAGCTTAGATAGGATATACCAATTCAAGCCATGTCAACGGGACTCGTAGCGACAGAAGGTCCTTTCTCTGGAAAAGCCATCTAATTATTTTTTGTTTTTGTGAATTTTAATGCAATTGGTAGGACATGGCGAAGCAGCGGTCTGATATGTGTGCTATGACGGTGCGAATGTAACCAAATATTGGGAGTTATTTTTGGTTTGAGTTACAATGCAATCGGCTCCTGTGTCCTTAAATTGCTTAAACATATCATTTAACAATGTTCAAATAATTATTATTATTTATTGTATAGCATATATGTATCACTGGATGACATATAAAAAGAAAAATGTATGGCACCCTATAGTTAGAATTTTCCCCTTCCCCGGTACGCGACTGCTTCTTCTGATAGAATCATAAAATCGTTTACATGGCCTGCGTATCTAGTAAGGAGCATCAAGTTCATAGAATTGCGTAGTGTCGTCAAGTACATCCAAGCATAAACTTTGTCCCAGACATAAATAACGTCAAAATTCAACAAAAGCATACTTCCTCCAAAAGATAAAGGACATTGCAGTACGTAAACGAATAATGGTTAAATGTAGCTACCGCTCCAAAACTACCGCATTGTTGAAACTAATTTACAAGAGATCGCTCTGAGAAGTTCAGCGGGCGGGTACCAACTTCACCTTCAGTGTTATTAAACGAGGTACTGTATTTTATATGGCATTTTTTTGCCCGCATGAAAAGTGTTTCTTTATTGTCTTTTGGAAATAATTCTATTGAATTCAAGTGTCACTCTTTAGTTCGAATTGAACTTCTATTTGAAAGATGTCTTGACCCTATCACGAATATAAGGAGGCCGATATTGTTTCTTTATGTCATTAAAAGTTTTGAATTGAATCCACATGGGATCATGGGATAATGGGATCACACAAGTGCTTTATGACATGATTATGTACGGTTGCATACACAACTTTATCTACACTCATATATGAATATCTTATCATAGATTTTCTTTGACGTAGATACATATCAAGTAGGTAGGTACTCAGTAAGTACTAGCAGTAACTCCCGCGGAGAGGAGGAATAACCTCTAATTTGGCAATGTGTGCCAAGGATGAACAAACTCATTGACTGTCTTTTTCTATTTTTTTCGAACCAGAATTGTTTGCTCTATTCAACCTTAACGAGGCTCGAACTATCAACCTTCGTATTCTTGTCAAATTAAGGCACAGACGAGGCGACCCCGTATAACGCAAAAAAAACTTTATTGTAAAAAAAAGTCAGCACAAATCCTCATATGCGATTATGTTCCTAAGACTACCCCGCTGGAGATACCGCAATCTTATGAATAATCATCTCTAATTTTGGTATTCCATGCCCCATCCCCATTTCTGCTTGAGTAATGTAAGTATTCATCTATATTGTATCTGAACTTGATATAGTAATTTAACAATATGGGTGTAGATAAAACTTATTATGCTCTTATTCTATCATGTCTCTATGGCATACTGTTATCAAACTCCATTAATCATCATTAACTAATTGGTCGAAAGCGGAACAGCCCTCGTGTGTGTGGCGTTATTCATTTGCCCTCTCTTACATGTCTGAGAAGTTCCGTTGTAGTTCCTGAACAGTTTCTGAGACGCTCTTTGTCAGTTCTTTGCAACAATAACTTGTTTACACCACTATAAATTATCTCAAACTTAAGCAGGGCTTGCGGCTTCCTTTGGTTTAAGATAGCGCTGAAGAGATGTAAGATACAGCTATAAGACGACGCGGTTGGCGCAGTTTGTATAGACCTGCCTATTAAGCCGGCGGTCCCGGGTTCTAATCCCGGCCAGAGCCCGGTTTGTGTGATGAATTCGAATATTTGTGCTTGGGCGGTAGAAAGTACTTTATTTTGTGATCCTCGCCTTGAGGGAAAATTAATCCTTTAACGAAACTGCGGACACTGCCAGCTTAGGTTCATAGTCCCTAAATATCCAAAATGCTCAGCAAAAGTGTTAAAATAGCCCTTTAGTGCTAAGTTTTCAGACAGAAGGTAATTAAGACTATGTAAATGTAAGTGCGCAGTAAATATAGATTGGGATATTTAGCTCTCTCATTAACATTCTAATGAACTGTTTACTGACTTTAAACTTCTTCAGTTTTGTTGAATTTTTCATGAATTTTCTGGATACTTGATTGAGTGCTATACAATTTTATGAATAATATGTATTCACTTACCACAGTATGCTATTCTACTAAATCCCACTAATTATAAAAGCGAAAGTGTATGTCTATGTGTGAGAGTGTAAATTTGTTACTTCTTCACGCCGGAACGGCTTAACGGATTTGCAAGAAATTTGGATCAGAGATAGTTTATACCCAAACCTAAACTCAAAGGCTACTTATTAGTATTTGAAACCGCAGGCAAAAACTGGTTTGAACATATTTTGTGTAAATGAGTAAATTACTTTGCAAAATGTGGATTATCACGCATTTAAAAATAATAATAATGAGCTGGACGCCCTGGATACGAGAGTCCGTCAGCTGCTCACTACACACCGCATGAGGCACCCACGCTCGTCAGTTATGAGACTGTACATCCCGCGTAAGTGTGGAGGCCGTGGCTTTTTAAACGCCAAGGACCTTCATAACCGCGAGGTGTGCAGTCTTAGGGAGTATTTCCTAAACAACGAGTGTGAGATTCATTGCGATGTAGTAGCAGTTGACAAAGGCCTCACCTCTCTCTCCTTAGCGAACAAGAACTGGCGCAGACCAAAGGTGCTTAGCACCGATGACCGCAGGGCTGTATGGAAGAGCAAGGAGCTACACGGGCGGTTCTACAAGGCCCTTATGGGGCCCGATGTAGATCTGCTCGCGTCGGTGAACTGGCTACGCTTCGGGGATCTCTTCGGGGAAACCGAAGGTTTTGTCTGTGCAATTGCGGACGAAGTAATGATGACGAACGATTACCGGAGATATATTCTGAAGGACGGTACGGTCGACATTTGTCGGGCATGCCGCCGTCCCGGTGAGTCACTCAGGCATATAATCTCCGGTTGTTCTCATCTTGCTAACGGCGAGTACTTGCACAGACATAACCAAGTAGCCAGGATCATTCACCAGCAACTTGCTCTTCGATACGGTCTTGTGGGGTCTGAGGTGCCGTACTATAAGTACGCACCGATGCCAGTTCTCGAAAATGGTCGTGCCACGCTCTATTGGGATCGATCTATCATCACGGACAGGACTATTGTAGCCAATAAGCCTGATATCGTGTTGGTAGATCGATCTAAGCGCCAGGCAGTGCTCGTCGACATCACCATCCCGCATGACGAGAACCTCGTGAAGGCCGAGAAGGACAAATTCAGCAAGTACCTTGACTTGGCTCACGAGGTGACCGCCATGTGGGATGTTGACTCGACGATCATTGTCCCGATAGTCGTTTCGGCGAACGGTCTTATAGCGAAGAGTCTCGACAAACATCTTAAGAGACTCTCGCTAGATGGCTGGATCAAGGGTCAGATACAGAAGGCGGTACTCCTGGACACGGCGCACATTGTCAGGAGGTTCCTCTCTTTGCAGCCCTAACCACCGGTAGCCTGGGCCCTGCCCCGCTGCCGGCGGCACCCTAATAGGTGTTATAGTAGCCAGTCTATTATTGTCTATGTTCATATATTAAGTATTGTCTTTGATACATTTGTCATCTGGTCCGTCTTATACAATATATTACTGGTGTCATAAAGTCAAGTCTTTTTATTAATATGTCTTAGCACACCACCTCGTACATGGTGTCAGAAGTCGTGAAGTGGTGCTGCAGTTAATAAAACAGTCGTCATGGCAGAGGAATGTAAAGTTCAAGTCGCGCAAAGAAAAACCGCAATGGGCATGGGGTGCGCTCCCATGAGTACGGTAGGCAATATGGCGGACAACTGGAAAAGATTTTTCCAATCCTTCAAATTATACCTACGTGCGTCATCGTTAGATGAGGAGTCGGATGCAAGAAAAGTGGCACTTTTCCTTCATCTCATAGATGAACGTCATCACGAAAGTCACCGAGCCGACTGAATGGGTTAGTTCTCTCATTGTCGTAGAAAAGAAAAATGGTCAGTTAAGGGTGTGTCTTGACCCCAGGAACTTAAACCTAAGCCTGAGTCTACGTACTCAACACCATGTCTGACAGAGGACAACCAAGATACTGTGCAGGTATACTCTAGAGCGGGCAGTTTAATTAAGCCGCCTAGACGTTTGAATTTGTAAATATTATATACGTTGTATTGTTGGTTATTCTGAAAAAAGGGGATGTTATAGTAGCCAGTCTATTATTGTCTATGTTCATATATTAAGTATTGTCTTTGATACATTTGTCATCTGGTCCGTCTTATACAATATATTACTGGTGTCATAAAGTCAAGTCTTTTTATTAATATGTCTTAGCACACCACCTCGTACAATAGGTTAGGATTTTTATAATGTATTTATATTTTGTAATTACTTTATTGTATATTAAAATACTTAAACGGGTTTACTCACGTCGTAGAAGTCGAATAACGCTCGACATGTTTCGAATCGGTACGCGATTCATCATCAGGAGAGACGACCAGTCGCGACGGCGGCCAATCGAACACTACGGGCATGCGCCCTGTCCGCGCGGCTGCTCGACACGGGTGTCACCGGCGGAGGCGCAAAACTACCCTCATCATCACGCACAATGCCAATTGTCGGGTTGCACACAACACTCACTACGTCATTTGCTAAGGTCTCGTCCACACTAACCACCGATGTAGTATCCAAAACCGAGCGTTATTCGACTTCTACGACGTGAGTAAACCCGTTTAAGTATTTTAATATGTCTGAGACTCACGATAGTTTTCTATGTAAAATACTTTATTGTATTTTACTTTTTATATAAATTTGACGGCGGCGTCGTCGTACTCGCATTTTTAATAAATTACCGTACGCGGGAAACAGGTGTAAACAGCAGCTGCGCCTGGCCAGACCGATCAGGCCACTGTGACGTCACGACCTCTGTCGATAAATTTCCCTACCAGGGTTGGTGGGGATCATTCTTGCTTGCGCCCTGGTCGTGTGCACTTGTGGTCCAAACCATTGAGTAGTATTGTCGTTTAATTATTTGTTACTTATGGAGATTACTGTTGTTTTAAAGTAAATGTAAATTACGTGTGGTAAAATAAAACGAGGTCACTAAGTAGACTGTTTTTCTATTTGACGAGGTAACCTTTTAACACCTATATCGGACCATCTCCGATATCAGAAGTTGGGATAGTTCCTACGGCCAATGAGCGAAAAGATGGAACACAAAGCGAAGAAAGCGGAACAGCCAAAATTTGTGGCGACTCTTCGAAATACAACGAACCTGACGGCACTAAATCAAGGAACAGAAACTACAAGCGTTTGCGTCATTAAAACTCAAAGCTAACACCGTCACAGATACGAAACCGTATGAAAACAAATGATGTTTACTACGAACATGAACAATCCGATAGTTTACTTCGTATAAAAGAAAAATCATCGGGGCTGCAACCACCTCGGCGACAAAAGCCAGCAGTCAACGACAAAATACATTGAAGTTCATTGTTTGCTTCAAGAACAGCGGGACACATCGTCAGTCGTAGCACCAGTGGAAGTGACCCAGAAGCGACAGTCAACTACGAGCGACGCTTGGACATAGCGTAGGCACCATGGCCTCACCGACAGATTTTAAAATCACAGGTCAGTCGTTAACTTTTCACCACGATTCCGATATAGTGTTCACTAATAAGTGTAGCTAGATGCTGGGGTAGACTTGAGTTACACTTATTCAGTTTAGTGGGTATTTGTCAAAATGAAGTATTACCAGTACCCTCCAAGTAAAAGTTGAATATTGCGTGATAGAAATTAATAATCATTTGAAAGAAAGTTTATTGCACGTTTTTGTAACGATTGTTTTCATAGTGATGTTATGACCGGACGCGAATTTTGCTACAGAGATTAAGTGTTGATTAATATGATCAATGTACCTACAGTTTACCATTATTAAAGTCTAGGATGTAAAAATTGCGCTATGAGGGTGCATCAATCATACACAGTACTTAGTTGTAGTATAGAGGCGGCTGCGGTAATAATCTACCCTCTGTTCATGATTTTCCAATCGTTCTGTAGAATTTAGTTTGTTTTTGAATAGTTTCTTACTCGGTGTACTTTAGCTGGTGTACCTAAGTTTAGTGTCTATAAATTCCGTAAGAACTGGTGAGCTTGAGATTCGTTTAGCCGATCCTAATGTTACTTTTAATTGTGGTGATCGCTTTAACCTAAAATATTTAAACTCGAGACACTAATAGAATTAGGAGAATATTAGGACACAAGAATTTGAAATTGAAGTTTGATTTTTATCTTTAATGTTTCATAATCTGTAAAGCCTCTGTTGTCCAAAAAATATCATACAAAGTAAAGATTGTTATTTAAGTGCAAAATAATGTTTTAATGAAAACATTTTCTTGTATCTACGTCGTGGATTAGATGTTCTCATTAACGAATCATAATTTAAGTGTAACTTTGTTAGATTGATTTGAATTTCCTTTTTTTGTTGGATTTAAGGTTAGAATGACCGAGCTTTGTGATACTGTGCTTGGAGTTTTTGTTTCAGGAAAAGATACGTGACCTCAGCAGCTAACAGCGAAGCCATGAGTCGTCTGCTTCAGCTGCCGCGGTACAAGACATTACGCAAAGAACTGCTCAAAGGCGAGCAACAGGGCGCCTTCATCTACCGGGAAGAGGGTTGACGTGTGAAGTCACCACACCATATGAGACAATCCGGTGAGGAGTTCTCATTTTATTGTGATTTGGTTGCCGAGTGATCGCTTACAGAAGAGTTTAGTTCCAATAAGTTCTATGGCAGACGGTTGTATCATTCAGTCAGTATGCCGTGTACCAGTCTAGCTAAAATTCTTAGTACTGAGCAGTAAATAGAGTTACTGAAGCGAACCTATTAGAAATGTTGACATACAGTATTGTTACACGCGCGTACTTGCACGATAGGTTGAGGGAAATACCCGGTAGCCCTGTACCATTTTCAGTAGACAAACAAGATAGTGAAACTGATAGGCAGGTTCTCAGCTCGGCTGGTCGACTGTACCAGTCACTTCATCGTAGCCGTAGTCCGGCAGAAGTCGGCATCTGCTCTGAGCAGTCCGTAGATACGCGGTGCGCCGTAAGTGCTGGGCGAAGGTCGGGTCTCTCTCACAGAGACCGTAGAGTCATAGGGTTGACTCGGCGACCCGTGGGGATGTGCGTAGTGGGTAGCTAGATTAGCCCTAGGCCACGATACCTGATGTTTTGTCGAACGGATTTTTGTTGATTTAAATGTTTTGATTTTGTCAATAAAGCGAACCATAAGGAGGTTAAATGATGGTACATGGTTCCTCATGTGTTTTCTAAGATATAAGCTGTTAATAGTTAGCATGCCTCATAACACCTAATTAACAAACCTTAAAAGAATCAGTAATGATTCAATTGGTATTGTTGTAGGATAAGATAATTCGATTTGTAATTTTTTAAATATTGCGGTTATTAAACAACTTAATTTACGGTTAACAAAAACTAACTTTGTTGTCAAAATTATTTTTGTGATAGTCTAGTTTTGGTCTATTTGATGAGAAAGAAAATTCTTTAGTCTTATTATTTTGACGTGTTTTGTCAGGAGTGACCGAGAAGATACTGTTTTGGTTGTTGATTGTTTCAGAGTAACACACGAGGACGCGTGTCATCGCAGAATGGCCGTGACGGCGACGGTCATGATCAACGAAACCGGCGCGCCATTGGAAGGCGACAGTAGCGCCTCCTTGAACCAGTTTTGGCGCGGAAGACAGTCTTTTCGGTTCACTTAGCAAACACCCACACTCGAGTTTGGGTCACCATTGATGCACTATTATTTAATAAGTTTTTGATGTGGGTCTAAGTAAGCAATGGGGAGTTGTTATTGACATGATTGAAGGGCTTTTAGCTGGACCAATCTAACAGCTATAGGGACAAAAAAGAAACTCCGGTCTAGCTGACGAAGCTATAGCTATAGGGACAAAAAGAAAGTCCGGTCTAGCTGACGATGTTATAGGGACAAAAAAGAAGGTCCGGTCTAGACGACGATGTTATAGGGACAAAGAAGAAGGTCCGGTCTAGATGACGATGTAATAGGGACAAAAAAGAAGGTCCGGCCTAGCAAACGAAACTATAGGGACAAAAGAGAAGGTCCGGTCTAGCTGAATTTCAATAGAGATGATGGTTTGTCATTACCACCGGCTTGAGATCCTGTTGTACATCTTATCAAGGATCAAGCAAGACACAAGACTGGATACCTTGGGCCTCGAACGGTGTAAAACAAATTAGTGTTAAAAGTAGTACGTATATGTAGAGTTTTTGTTTAAAAGTATTTTATAGTAATAAATAAGGCAATCTGGGAGTTTTCTTTGGCGGTTCTTTCTCCTCAGTAAGCCTTTAGTGAACCGCTGGTAGATATTTTAAATAAAATAATAAATGCCCTTCTGGCACATGTGTAACTGTCTTTACACATTAGGCCCATCTGGCATGTATGAACACCTTTATTTTAAATTAATATTTATAAAATGGGTAGTTTGCACAAATGTAACTTTGACAGAGAAAAATTGTGTTTTTCTCAAACAACCTTTGACAACGGTATCTGTAAAGGTACTGAAACGTCAGGGAGGCTCAAATAATTAATATACGCGATATAATCCTTTTAAATTGTGACAGTCGCGGAAACCGAAGAAAACTCTACTGAAGGGTCGTTAGATCTGTAGGGCCCAATAAGCTGGCGGGCCGGTCCAGACTGAATTTGGCATTTAATCAGGATGAACGAACTGACCATTGTTTTGCCTTCCTCTTGTAAAACAGCGCGCACGAGGACGTGCGCATGTCAGCATGGCCGTGACGGCGGCGTCGTCGTACTCGCATTTTTAATAAATTACCGTACGCGGGAAACAGGTGTAAACAGCAGCTGCGCCTGGCCAGACCGATCAGGCCACTGTGACGTCACGACCTCTGTCGATAAATTGCCCTACCAGGGTTGGTGGGGATCATTCTTGCTTGCGCCCTGGTCGTGTGCACTTGTGGTCCAAACCATTGAGTAGTATTGTCGTTTAATTATTTGTTACTTATGGAGATTACTGTTGTTTTAAAGTAAATGTAAATTACGTGTGGTAAAATAAAACGAGGTCACTAAGTAGACTGTTTTTCTATTTGACGAGGTAACCTTTTAACACCTATATCGGACCATCTCCAATAAATTTATTGTTAAAAACCTAGCCTAAGAAGAAAGATTAATAAAGGAGATAATAATAATAACAATAACGTAAAAACTATGGAGTATATCTTCGTCTAGTGCCATAACATAAGCCTACTAAATGAGCTACTGTGGGACTGGATCAATTTTATGAGGTTGTCCGATATTTATTTATTATTCGTCAATGTAAGTCGAATAGGCCCCTTAATTTGATCTGACAGTACCGTATAATGCAGGGTCGAGTTTTCTATTGTAATATAAATAAAATTCCTTATTTAAATATAAATACAGAATTCAATTATCTATCCTACACCCCTCTTCTTTGAAAACTCGTTCAATCGCGATTACCCATTAACCTTAAATTTTCACGAAAATTCCCAATACCTTCTAATCTTGTTATCATATTATCCTCGAAATCTTAGCCAGAATATCAGTGTAACGAACAATCCCGTGTCTCATCCCACTTCACAAACGCTCTCCAAAGCTATGCAAATTCTGACAAACATCTTTAGCGTAAGTATCTCGGAATCGTTTCGAATAACTCGATCCCAAATTGCCCTGTTAATCGGCCATTCGTTCAGAAATTGCGTTATTCTCGGGTATAAAAGCGAGATCACCTGAGTCGGTATTACGTATCGATTTGATCGCTATCGCTATTACCAAAATCTACTTAGAGTCTTTTCCATTCATCCCTCTGTAACTCATTCTACCACAACGGTGGAAAAAACACTTATGTACATTCACAATATATTTATATTCCCAATAATTACAGAAAGTAGTAAAGGTACTACTAAAATGTAAACCATATGAACGAAGCATTCCTCACAAAACTAAAAAGCTACCCTAAAAATAGCAATCCCAAGATAAGATAAGTGAAGCAGAACCACATATCTCATCGTATCAGCTGAAAGATGTCACTGCTGAACAAACCCCCAAGCTTCTCCACGACATCGTCATCATGCGCAGCCCTCATCTAACGAGTTCCTACGATCCTAGCCAGATCATCGATTTTTTGGGAGACTCCCATACTACGTCTTCCGGTACACAGTTGCTACTCAAGGACCTGCCTTCGATTCTACGGGCAAAATACCCTGCCCACTGAAGTCTGGCAAATCTCTGAGCTATATCGACGATCTTGGTTCTTTTGGAGGAGATCCTCATTTCTGATTTGATCAAGCAAAGCTTTCTCCATTGCTGTTTACGCTCGATTGAGCTAGAACTACTCATATAGTGCGACCACCATCTGCCACAATCTTCACACACAGAGCACTCGAACGCACAGACACTGACAATTGTATGTTGCAGCGTGAGAGTTGTAGTTCCTAATTTAGACGTTTCACAGATAAGTTGGTCGCACTATAACCTCGCAAGTATACAATAACTCAAAATAAACTGACATACACCGTGAAATTTTAGTGGTTGTTTTCCCGCGGCAGGGCGATTTGGTATCGGTAGTACTTTCGAATTATAATAGACAAACTCAAAAAATAAAAACTTGTCTTTAAAAAAAATACAAAAATAATATCCTGAACTCGAACTTGCGAAAAACAATAGTAACGCACTAAAACTGCAAGTAAATGACAGTTCCCGATATTGTAGGTAAACAGATAAACGAATAAACAAGTAAACACGATTAGGCACAAATAAGTCGTAGCATGTCAGTAATAAGGCGCTCCCGCAGCGAGCAACGCGGATACTCCCCTCTCACTCTCTCAGGGATTACCAGTAGTAGATTAAGGCGCCGACGCGGCGGGTAGCCGGCTACCCTTCTTTTCAGTTGACCCGTGACAGGCGCTTGCGCATCCACCCTCGTTTTGCGCATGCGGAGTTCACAAATCACCGTAAAATGGATCGACATTACGAATATTCAAATTTAGAGTACGTCGCGATGGTGCAGCTGTACGCTGTACGCCAGGGCTAATTACGACAGACCCGGACCTAACTCCGTTGGACTTTTATTTGTGGTCTGAGCTAAAGCGCCTTAGTGTACCAGCGGGAATACGAAACTCGTGATGCGTTAATAGCGGGAATAACGGACGCTTTCGATGTTGTTAGACGTGATAGTTACATTAATATCATTGAAAAACAATCAAAGTAAACGTGCCCGATTGTGCATTGAACGTGGCGGATTGCAGTACGAACAATTGCGTTATCGGGAAGTTTTAAGTGTGAATACGGGACGATTAAAAATTAGGTAAGGCAATTTAATAATCATTGTAAATAAGTTGATTCCATTTTTCAAATACGCCTTAAATACGTTTTTGATCATTTCAAGCTTGATCTAAACTTGTAATTTTTACTTTTGAAGATCCGTAAACTGCCCGTAAAACGTATTTAATGACGGTCCTAAGCCCGTAAAAGTATGAAGGAAAAATGGCACTACTTTTTAGGTTATTTTGTTTTATTCACTTGAAAGAAGTACGTACTACTGCAGTGCTACTACTGGTGTTAGGTCATTTTCGAGTTTCGTTCGACGCTTTTGCAAATCTGTCATTTCTTAACATTAATGAAAAAAAAGATAACACACGGATTGTACGTCCATGGCAAAATCATTTCGTTGCGGGAAAACAACCACTAAAATTTCACGGTGTATAGTGCCCCTCCTGTAAGAAGTCAATTTTGGCACCTATCATCGTGTCATCTCAATACATTCCATAATTCAAAATCGATTTAAGATGACGCGTTTAATAATTTGAACATCGGTGACGCCCAAAGATCACAAGAGCTTTTTTAAATCCACCTTTTATGCCCTCTCCAAAAATATTAGTTATTTATGTACCTATAACTGGCGCAAGTAGGTATACAATTAGCTCAAAAATAGACTGACACTGTGTCGACAAGATTTTAATAAGTTAGTCAAATAATATCGCCGATGACTTCCTCTGTCAAACGATAGGAATACTGATAGCAATATGATATACACAGAAGCCGAGCGGAGTGCTAATACAGACGGGGTGGCAATAAATATGCAAATCGCCTTCAGACTCGGTCCGAGTGGTAAAAACAAGGTGCTAATGCAGTCGCCCGTTCTGTTCTCTATGGTTTCCCTAATCCACCTAATCTTGGGAAGTTTAAGCTTACGACGTAATGTGGTCTGAAGAATGTTAAACATAATGACTAGTAGCTTTGTGAGTTGTAGACCTCGTGAATCTCTTTGGAAATAGCTTAAATATATATTTTTTTACTCAACCCCGATATTTCCGCCATTTGAATTTTTTTTAATTACTGGCTCGACAAAATCAACAACGAAAATTTCACGAAAATCGGTTGAGGAATGCGACTTGTACGAGAGAACCCGGAATTCGAAGATACGAAAGATTTTTTGGCCAGGCTGAAACGGTAATTTCTAGTAATATTTATGTTAATTTCATACTTTTCTGTGTAAACACGCTCCCTTCAATTTCTTGGCGCTATCTGTTTATTATCCATTACGTAGCCATAATGTCGCTTTTGATCAAGTATATCGCCACTTACGTACGAACACGTCTAGCATAACTGTGACACGCTACTCTTTCTCGTGCGAGAAATATTACTTATCTCTTTCTTACCTGTACTGTGAGAAAGTGACGGACGATGCTACGTCGCGGGGCAATAGTCGCGAAGCGTAGTTTTGACAAGCATATATGTTTAATATCCAACAAGCATATATTTTTAATATCCAATTAAGCGGTGGGAGCCTAGTGGTTAGGGCATGCGACTTTCAATCCGGAGGTCGCGGGTTCGAACCCGGCCCGTACCAATGAGTTTTTCGGAACTTATGTACGGAATGTGATTTGATATTTACCACTCGCTTTTCGGTGAAGGAACACATCGTGAGGAAACCACCTAAGCCCAACCAGGCCTAGTTTCCTCTCTGGGTTGGACGGTCTGATGGCAGTCGCTTGCGTAAAAACTAGTGCCTACGCCACATCTTGGGATTTAGGTAGCCGACCCCGATTGAGAATTCACTCTCTACAAAGATATGGGACAAAGGCTAGGAGGATGATGATATATTATGTTTAATATCCAAAGTCGATGATACTATTACCCTGCGCGGCGAACGATGATTCCTATGATACCTGTCATCTCAGTACATTTTTCCAATTATAGGTTATAACATTTTATAAGATGACAGGTGTCATACGAATCATCGTTCGCCGCGCGGGGTATAATCACTTATAGTGCGACCAACTTTTCTGTGAACCGAAGGGTGTCGCCTTCACTCACAGATCACTCGAACGCAGAGAAACTGACACTCGTAAGAAATTTCAGCATGACAATCGTAGTTCCTAATTTTACGATCTCACAGATAAGTTGGTCGCACTATAATTCGGCTTTTGAACCGTAAACACCGCGATTCATTGACAGAAAACGGCAATATGTCGGAGACGTAGTCGAGAATCGAGATATTCCTTTTTCAGCCATACAGGGTGTTGCCTGTAATAGGAGCAATATATTATAAAACATAGATTCTACTCTTTAAACTGAACAACATTTGTTGTTCAATTTGAAAGGCAACACCCGGTATATCAAAGCACACTCGTATTTGCGCCCTTGACTATCTATACTATTATATAGTAAAATCTGTTGTTGAATAGCTGAACATCCAAAGATGGTTATAGAATATTTTTTGACTGACTACGGTACAGAAAAAATGCTCGCACGAAATTGCGGGCACCTTCTACTGCATAGTTTCTAAATAAAATTTTATTGAGTTCTTCGCCCGTTCTGACGTACAAACGGAAGGTTCTCATTACCTGCTACATTACCATAAATCGCCGGCGTCTGCCGCAGACGCGCCTCCATTGTGCCCGCAGATAATTAGGCCATTATATGAGGAATCTGAAAAGGAAATTGACATTTTTCATAAGGCACGGTTCAGCATTGTCTGATAGATGAGACTGATACTGAGCCGACGGTCATGGGTTCGAATCCCGTCGTAGACAAATATTTGAGTGATGAACTCGAATATTTTGTTCCTGGGTACATGTATTTTGTCTTTATATGTAAGTTTTGCCAGTTTGGGACTAGGTCGAATTGTGTGAGATTGTAAAAAAAGCCTATTTTCATTTGTCCAAAAGTATTTTTTTCCGGAAACCTATAATATTCTCAGGTTTTTATAAACATCGTTCTAAAGAACGTTACTCAAGTGCAGCATAGAAAAGTAAAACTCATTTGGTAATATTCTTCATTACATTACATTGCCCCTCGAATTTTCAAAATTTCAAACAACATTGATTGTATTTTGGAACTTAATTTTTTTTCCGTGAGAATCGGAAATACAGATTACTGTAATTTGCGTTTCTCAGAATTCATTTCACTTTCTATCTACTCTAACCTATACTGTTGAAGGGGTATTTGGAATTAAGCGAAATCGTAATCCAAAGCAAAAGTTTAACAACGATAAGTCTTGACTTAATGCTGTAATCGTAAAATTAGGGATGAAAGGGGAGAATAAAATCTACCCCTACAGTTCAAATGAAACGGCTCTGATTAAAATTACCAAATGTTAGCACAGTTGCAGTCGGTTCGACGGAAAGTGGCTTATGTGCGTTTTTATAAAATTGCTCCATAGAAAAAAAATATGACACTAATATTTTATATTATAAAGGCGAAAGTTTGTGAGTGTGTGTGTTGCTTCTTCACGCTCAAACGGCTGGACCAATATTGATATTCGGTATGAAGGTAGCTGATACCGTGGATTAACATAATATATAGGCTACTTTTTATCCCGAACAAATTTAGTGTTCCCGTGGGATGAGCGGGTAACACCGCGCGACGCAGCTTGTATTTAAATATATTTAAAGCTAATCTAATGGAACACATAATACAGCAAAATTTACTGCATTGCATTTACAAAATTTGAGGAAATTTTAATTTTCATACTCCTACGGGAACGTAGCCATAATAAATTGCAATTGTTTAGAAAAAAAAGCTAGTAACCATGAAAGAAACAGTCTGGTAAAAATTATCAAATAGGAATTACACAATATCTTACACTAGAGTCGTTTGTACGTGGTTAATACGTGGTTGTTGGTAGCGGGATACATAAATGATACAGCATCTCTCGCTATTCAATAAATATCTGATATTTTTATTCATATACCAAGACCTGATTCCACTTAAAACCACAAAAAGAAACGTATTATTTATATTTTTCTGACTAATTGCTATATGATCTCAGTTTTTCTACTTAACAAGTGTCATTATAACATTACAGTTCATATCCTCATCTTTAGTTCCGTTGTGACCGCTTAAAGACGTTCTCAATTGGTTATTTAAAATGAGTTTATCATTTATTAACATGTAAACACTATCACAGGCCCACGTAAGCCAATTCTCACCAAGCGGACTACACAACGCACTAGGGTTGTGCCCTAGGGTCCCTAGGGAAGGGGTTACAACAATAGACCACTTGCCAGCCCCTGTGATCTCGAGCAGTAATGACTGCTTGTGTTCACTCACGGGGACATTTTTGTAGGTATTCGATGTACCAACTCGTAAACTTGATGCGTTTTATGACTTTTAATTATAGTTTTTCCATAAAATTATGATTTACATTTCAGATTATTATTTTCCCGAGACCGGTGGCAGGCACTTGTTTTCGAAGCCCCGACTCACTTTGGACGCACCACAGCTCTAAATCACAGTAGCTCGTAGTATTTTATCTTAAAAATTAAAATAATATGTGGAATGCCGTAACATAAAAACCTCTAAAACAATCCAATAAGTTTCAAATCCATTCAGTGGACAGTGGTACTGAGTTCTGAGGTATAAACCTTACCTACTTTATGAAGTTTTTTTTATAATTGTTAAAAATTAGCAGGTACCTACGCATAATAGAAATTAGTAAACCGTTACAGGGGGAAAACAGTTTATTTTTTTTATAATCCCTTGAAACTCTTCGCTTTTCGCGAAGATATTGGGTCTGTTAGTGATTTAACTACATTTTAATAAAGATAAAATTATAATATTTTACATAGAAAACTCGTAAGTCTCAGACATATTAAAATTCACTATGAAACGGGTTTAACACGTCGTATAAGTCGAATATCACTCGACATGTTTCGAATCGGTTCGCGATTCATCCTCAAATCAGCGTTCTTGAGGATGAATCACGAACCAATTTGAAACACATCGGGTCGATTTTAATATAAATATTTCTCTTAATCTTCATAATATCTATAGTTACTCCAACTCAATTTCGCAAGTAACCAGCTAGCAATCAAACTAAATAGCATTACTATTAGTACAAAAGCTGCGCCGTACAAAAGATGGAATAACTAATAAAGCAAATAGTTGGTTAGGAGAGAACTTCCCAGAATACGGTATCATTTTCCTGCGGCAAAATTTGACGTTACAAACGCCACACATCTCAAAGTCGTGGTATGTTCCATTCGAAGTAACCATTTAGTTTTTTTTCTTCGTTGAAATGAATAAATAATTGACCGAACGAGCGAAGCGTCTCCGTTCAAGCTTGGCCAAAAAATCCGTAGGTATATCCGTTTGTCCGGATTCAGGGCTGTTCTCGCCTACAGGCCGCATTTCTCAACCGATTCTCGTTAAGTTTGGGAGCAGGTTGAATAATGTTTTTTTTTTTTTTTTCAAGAGGGTTTTATGAAAATTTTCAAAATGGCGGAAGGATATAGCCGGCATCATGGGTAACCCTGCTGCAGAGCCATAATCTGAGGATATCAGTTCTAGGTTAGGTTCTCTTAATAGGCTAAGTTAGTTATTGTTGTTTGCGTTTGAATAAAGTTTATATTTAAGCATAAATTAACAACTAGCTTTTGATATTTATCGTTAAGAAAGTATTAGCAATCTCAAAACTTAACTCAGTAGGTACTATTACTACCTCGCACACTTTCCTTAAACCCAAAATATTATATACAATTAGTATCGAAAATGATCACCGATTTTTTTATTGAAGTATAGCAGTATGTACCTAAGCAAGTATTGCTCTGAGAATATGCTCATTTGGGGATATCGCAAAGATTCATCGAATCGGGCTCAGTATCGTTTTCTGCCTCTGCCAATAAAAATCAACTGGGATATAATAATTTATCTGGCGTCTGTAGTGCGACCGTGATTGGATTGGTTAAAAAGCACTTATAAATCAGGATCAAAAGAGATTTTTATACGCTCATAAATTACGCTCCTGGCTTTACATAATTATTTTAATAATATAAGTAGGGATAAATGAAACTGTGTAAAGTACCTACACCTATTTATCGGCAACATGAGTAAAAATATTCTTTATTTAGTTTTCGCATGATTGTCATTGCCTAATTGAGTGCTGAAAATAAGATTGCTTACCAAATTACTGTTTAAAATATTGTTATTAAAGTGTTCAAATAAATATTACTGTATTTAATAGTACATGTCTGCAGACTCCGGGAAACAGGGCTTGCCAAGGGACGGGCTTCGAAAGGGGTAAGTAGGTACAGACGGCCGACCGTAGTGAGGCCGGATACTGATACGAAACCGGCAACATGTATAGTGCTTTTATCCAACAAATAAAATATACAAATACACCACTCAAAAAAAATACAATTCAGCTGTTTATCCCGTTCAAGGACACATACGCCATGTCAAAAATAAATTACTTACCGGCTTATGTCTTCAATTTTGTATGAAATTCCTTTACAGTTCTTTCGAGTTGTTCCGCCCGAAACGTGATACTTCGAAGCCTGTTACAGGAAAAACAAATTACAATCAAGAAAATCGAATAAATTATTTACATTTCTAAAACCATATGAAATTATATAGCAACTGTAAAATGGACACATACACACACGTACGCGAACATATTTCACATCAAGTTTGAAGTTTAATAGAGATTATGTGCTCATACAAATTTTCGACTCTAATTTAGCACTGTTATTAATAAATATCTTGTTGTGTAAAGTGTTGCTCATGTCCGGTTCAGATATCAAAGCTGTGTTACTGAAAAGTTTTATGGAAATCTGTTGCATAGTTTTTGCGTTTAAGTGGAACATACACACTTGCAAATATTCACGTGTATCCATAACATAATAAATATAGATATAGAATAATCTGAACCAACTTATCAAAGTTATTTAATTGCCTACCTAATAACAGATATATTTACTACCTAATTATTGTATTTTTAAGCGGTTACCGCTTAATACGATAATTAAATATGTCTCACGAAAGTTTTAGATATACTACCGTGTGTATTTGTATTCAAAAGGTACTTAGGTACTTACTTACATTGTTATCAACGGTTTAGTATCTATAGGCAAGTATAGACATCTATTGAACGCTGTTCTCAATATAGGGGAAATGTTATATGCTTATATGTTAAAGCCAAACATACTTTACCGGTGACATATACATTAACTATGAAATTACTAGTTTCAAGTTAAACTAAGTTTATCAGCTATTCCCTTGTCGTGTCGTATGTTTGATCTCATTTATCATTCCCTAACTTACGTCGTTAATGCCCTTAGAATTAAAAGGACTTAACTGGTCTCATTTTAAGACTGACATGTGACATTTTGTCTAAGTGGATTGAGTATCAAGTGATCACTTTGCCAACCTCGTATTTGACGAACACTTTTGATAAGAGAATTACCGATGATGCTATTATATTAGAGTATAATTTTGTCGTAATATTTTTTGGAATCGTAATTTAGTCATTTTAGTACCTATACACTCTACCTCAGCCATAGAAATCGCTGATGCCATGGTCGAGATACCATCAAATTTGTCCTGTTTTTGTTAGTCACAGTGGAAATATAGGGCAAAATTACCCATCGGTAGGTAGTTCATTTGTATACTATAAAAATGATAGCCTAGTTGACTCACAGTGTAATAAAAATAAAGTGCCTACTATGTAATATACATGTGGGTGATTACGGATTTAAAAGCTGATGTAAAAGGGGTGATGGAGGTCACAAGGGGTGAGAAACAACTTTCACTATAACACTAGTTACGAAATCCCGAACGAAATAATCTAATTAAAAGTGAATAAAATTGATCGTTAATTCGTGGGCCCTGTAACAGGAGCAATAAATTAAAAGATAAATTCTATCCCTCCAACTGAACAACATTTATTAAACAACTTTTAAAAATAACTTATTTATAATTTAAACCTGTAAAATAAAGTTTATTCAAAGAAGCAATATATTGCGAAACATTTGATATTTACTAAATATCAAATGTTACGCAATATATTGCTTCACTTCACTTCATAGCTGTCACTTTACTAAATATTATTTAGTAAAGTGACAGCTATGTCAATGATGTTGGATGGCGTACATTGAAAATGCTATTTACTGCGTACATTGAAACAGTATTTTTTCAGAACAGATGTTGTTCAGTTTGACGAGTAAAATCTATCTGTTACCGGACCCACCTGGAATAGAACGGTTGATTCTATTTCGCAATTTCGTGGTTAACCTCATTTTACTTTTTCAACCTCCGTCATTTTCAAAAAACCTACACAAATCGACAAAAATATTCTATATACTTATCGAACCTACACAAACAGAATTTTCATGAGAATCGGTTGATAAATGCGACCTCTAGTCGAGAACAACCAGACATACGAAGTTTTGGGCCAAACTGGAACGGAAACGGGCGGTAATTCGAGAATCGCCACCGAGTACCGTTCGAGATATCGCCAAACATCAGATCGCCATTAGATCTCAGTCATATCGCCTTTAAACTGTCATTAAAACGCGATGAGCTGCAAGTGACATAGCTCATCTCAAATTGTGGAGACACGAGGCGATAATGATTGTCAAAAATGCTATTCCTACCAGTTTGTGACAAACTTTCTTTGCGTGCCAAAATCGTGTTACGAAAACCAATAAAAACTTAGCAAGAAATCAACAAAGGGCTAAACAGTAATTAAGCATTACAACATCCAATACAATTAATAAAACCGGCAATCGAGTTTGTAAACAAGCCCAACTTCTTGTAATAACGGCCAATCTCAAGTATTAATGGGCAGCGCGAACTTATTGGGAAAATGAAGGAGAGTTGTTTGGAAGACACGAATACCGGTGAAGTGCGAGTCTTATTCGCGTACGGTGGGTTCTGTATGCCAAAAATGATATGCCGTGATTTTTTAAGATGCACGACATACTTTTTAGGGTTCCTTACCCAAAAATAAGACCCTGTTACTAAGTACTACTCCCCTGTCCGTCTGTCTGTATGTCTGTCTGTCCGTCTGTCACCAGGCTGTATCTCATGAACCGTGATAGCTAGACAGTTGAGATTTTCACAGATGATGTATTTCTGTTGCCGCTATAACAGCAACTAAAAACAGAATAAAATAAATATTTAAGTGGGGCAAAGAACAAACGTCATATATTACTTGAATATATAAGTGGGGCTCCCATACAAGAAACGTCATATTACTTGCGTAGCTTGATTGCTTAAGGAGTGTTTGTTGACATGATGAATTCTGTATGAGATTATCTTGCTTCTGTGGATATTGTAATTTCCAAATTTTCAGGTCGGGTAGCGGCACTAAATCGAATTATCCAGTCCATATGAGGCGACTATCGCGACGAGTCAGGCGGCAGTTAGGCCTATCTTAGCAAACAGTTTAAGGACAGTAACGCCATCTATTACCAGAATTTCCGAACACATTATTAACTAGATCATGAAATTTCAAAGCATTTTATGAAACCTTGGCCTTTCATGATTTAGCCACGTGACGCCTGCTTTATTGTTCATTGCTTAGCTCTGCTATGTTTAATTATATCGATTATTGATTAGGTATTCCAGATCACATGCCCTTCGGGCGTCTGACGCTACATAACAAATCTAACATCTTACGATCTGCCCGGTTCTCGCCGATCTACAAAATTCAGCTATTGGATATATCATGAAATAATCGGCCAAATCTCAGTTTACATTTTCAGCTCGGATAGCAGCACTAGATCAAATTATATCCGGTCCTTATGGGACGAATCAGGCGGTAGTTAGGCCTTGTTTAGCGTATAATTTAAGTCCAGAATGCCTAGATCCTAAATAAAAAATTTGAACTTTTCCGAATTTATACCAGCTGGATACACAAAGATTATAGGATACTTTTTACCCGATTACGGTAAAGAAAACGTTTTACGCGGACGATGTTGCGGGCTTTCTAGTATGGTACAAGTATTACGATGACGACGAAGACGAAGTTTCCAGTCGCCTGCTATACTGTATAAAAACTGTTTACTGTTCTAAAATGTAGGTTACTCAGCTTAGGCATATACCGTTAAATGATAACTGTGTCTTAAGCAAAATGTCAAAATCGCTTTTGGAGCTAGCTGTACAGTCTGACCAAAATAATTTCTACTTTTTTCTGTCAGACTGTAATTCGAATTCTAATCCGTGTAATTTTTTCTTGTGCTGTTAATTATTAAATATACAGCGTGTATATTTGATATAACCGCAAATTGTAGCCAGACGTAGATTTTAGTGCTAATAGTCTGATATTTATGACAATTATTAATTTAGCGTTAACTGCGACAGCGTAATTAATTTTTGGAAATCTTCTGAGCAGCAATGTATGACAGTTGTGACAACACGACGACATCAACAAACAATTACATTGCGTGCTAAATAATTTTTATGGAAAATTAAAGTTCGATTTATTAAATAATTTACGAATCAATATATTAATAAGTGCTAATATACTAAGACCCTATAAAGTTTGCGGTTATATTAAATATACACGCTGTATATAAAAAAAACCGACCAAAAGAATGTCGGGCAATGCATATGATAGTGCTGTCTCGGTCCCGCAGAATGATTTAGTACCTATCACTTATTACTAGCTACAATTGGAGTTACTTCAGCCATATGTCAGTTACACCCACGCCTTGAATTTAAATGGCATCGCGGCTAAAATTTTACAGCTGTGTTCCATATATCAATCAAATTAAGCCCCCAAAATTCGAGTGTTATAAAATAAATAAATAAATATCTGACACCGTTACGACAAAACCAAAATTTAGTCAAAGAATACGACAACTGTAATTAATGCATATCTTTTTTGTACGACTGGCGGCAAACTTTTTTCCTTGTAATTATTTTGTTTCCATAAAACGGCAACTAAACAGTGACGTCCCAAGTAGAACACAGGCTGCATGAGTACTTGCTTACTCTGACTTTATTTTATAAATATCTTGATAATAGTTTGGAACACGAAAGACGATTTCTTGAGATAAATTTGATTTATTTAACTTGATAGGTGTGCACACTTATAGAATAGCGAACATGAATTATGACCGTGAATGAGTAAGCATTTTATTGACTGCCGGTAATGCCGGCTCCAAGGGAGTCCCGATGCGACAAGGATGGCTTCATGAAGGTCGAAAAGAAGAAGAAGAAGCCAGCCTATCGAAATCAGTGCGGTACCGCACCGACTGGACCGAAACATTTGCTGCGTCCCGCTCTACCTACGACGCTGCTTTATGTGTCCCGGCTACATTACACTACGAAGGCTGAAGATATTGCAGAATATGTAAGGGTGAAGTCCGGTGTCATCCTGAGGGTCGTAAAATTGGAGTCTCGCCACGACGTGAGTTTTAATTCCTTCGTGCTGAGAGTTCCGACGGACCAACTTGCGACCTTCACAAAGGAAGAGTACTGGCCGAAGGGTGTCATGTTCCGGCGTTTCCGTGGACGGCTACCTGAAACATCGAACACGCGTAACACGTCGCTGTTGAAAAATGTGACCTAGTTTAGTTACTTATGTTTTTATTATTTTAATATGTAATATGTATGTTAGATTGTAAGGTATTTATCTATGGGCCTTTGATGCCTAAAACAAATAAATTATTATTATTATTCCCTTTATTCAGTTGAATACTTAGGCTAGGTTTTTTTTACAATAAATTTACTTATATAAAAAGTAAAATATAAAAAATACATTACAAATATAAACACATTCTAAAAAAAACCTAACCTAGGGTGCCGCCGGCAGCGGGGCAGGGCCCAGGCTACCGGTGGTTAGGGCTGCAGAGAGAGGAACCTCCTGACGATGCGCGCCGTGTCCAGGAGTACCGCCCTTTGTATCTGGCCCTTGATCCAGCCATCTTATTATTATTATTATTAGCACTTACACAGCCTTTATACAGCTTAAAAATGAGAGTTATAATCCATACTAATATTATAAATGCGAAAGTGTGTCTGTATGTCTGTTACCTCTTCACGCTTAAACCACTAAATCGATTTTGATGAAATTTGGCATAGAGATGGTTTAAGATACGAGGAACGACATAGAATAGTTTTCATCCTGGAAATTATACCTAAAAAGATTGAAAAGTGAGTGAACATTTCTGTTGGGGTGCGGTGACCCTGTAGGAAATGTAATTATTACACCAAATTTGGTCTAAAGCTTTGCAATTGTACTTTAAAGCACAATTGCTCTTACATTTGCTTAGGCGCTTTTAATAATCCCTTTTATCAAGTTCCACGCGTACGTAGTCGTCGCGGGCAAAAGCTAGTCGCTGTATAAGCTCTTAAACAGACTGTTCGCTACCTGGGGTAGAAAGTCTCACTAGCTGGAGTGTAATACCTCGTTTTCTTATACCATGGGTTAGCTATTCCAGATCCAAACACAACATTTGCAACAGTGAATATAAAACTTGATCCGTTTAAGGCTTCCTGTGCATGTTCGGACTATCCCAACTGTTTCAGGGTAACCATCTCAAATAGTTTAAATTTTTACAGCGCTATAAAACTTCACAGTTTTACGAGAGACCTCTGGACTGTGGATTGAAGTGTTCCGTGGAACTGATATGCTGGTGTTATTGAATTCAAAGGATTTTGTAGTAAAATTGAATTGTATCGATGTGTAGTAAATACCTATACGAGTTTTGTGTGTTTTATTCTGCCATTGTATGCAAGTTGAATTTATATTCTTCCTGACTTCTCCCGTACATTTAGATCATCATCATCCTCCTAGCCTTTGTCCCATTTTTTGAGAATGAATTCTCAATCGGGGTCGGCTACCTAAATCCCAAGATGTGGCGTAGGCACTAGTTTTTACGCAAGCGACTGCCATCTGACCTTCCAACCCAGAGGGGAAACTAGGCCTTATTGGGCTTAGGTGGTTCCCTTACGATGTTTTCCTTCACCGAAAAGCGAGTGGTAAATATCAAATGACATTCCGTACATAAGTTCCGAAAAACTCATTGGTACGGGCCGGGTTCGAACCCGCGACCTCCGGATTGAAAGTCACATGCCCTAACCACTAGGCTACCGCCGCTACCTGTACATTTAGATCATATTGCTGAAATTAAAAATTATGAACGTGAAAGAATGTACGTTTCTGTTAAATCTTAGAATAAATACTGGCTTCACTTTGGCAACCTAGCCAGCACTTGATAGTGAATCCAGTTTTAGTTAGCCTCGGGCTAAGTTTCGTCTGTGTGCGCATCTGTCACAACGTCAATGTCACAAGCAAAACGTCTCTATGATTGGTTCGTAGACACGCACACATAAAACCAAAAGCGACTTCATCTTTCGCAAATCTTTTGTATAAAGATTGTCCTTCTAGGCGTATTTATTCTAAGACTTCAATGCGAATACTACGTAATTTCAATATAACTTATCAATAATGTGGGACCGGAACCGGTTACCCTAACAAGGGTTTTTGATGAGGTTATTTTAGAAGTTGTTTTTAAAAACCCTTACATATTGTTAACCCTATGATGTGGTTGTTTCAATGATACGGTTACTGTTTTGTTGCAGTTAACGCGGTTACCGGTTACCTTAACTAACCTACCCCGTCCCACTAACCGAGTCTTTAGGGTATTGAACCGAGTTCAAACGAATGTGATCCTTAAGTAATGTGTTATTACTTCAGTTTTTGAATAGCAGTTATAATAACTACTAACCCTAACTTAATAACCTTAACGTAAGGGTTTTTGAACGAGTTCTAACGAATATGATCCCTAAATTATGTCTTATTAGGTCAGTTTTTGAATAACAGTAACTCAGTAAATTTCTTATCTCTTGCAAGTCATAAACGTGTTTGGTTTGCGAGGTTTGTAACAATATGCTATAAAGCGACAATTCAGTCAATATTCAACTTTAAGTCTTTGGTGTAGAAACTTCTTATGTTACCATGGTAGCGTTGCTTAGCTCGAGCGGCGAAAACAATGTGTTGTTTGTTTTTTTTTTTCATATTTCATCTTTGCCTTTGCGGCTTGACAAATAACTGTAAGACGGAAAAAATAAAAGTTATTCGTTTATTTTTGCCGTCACCATTGTTATCACATATTGGTTTATCGCAAAAACAATTAACTATCATTTCCTTCATACCCCGTAATACAGATTAGTATTGTTTCGATAAAAAAAATATAACAATTAATGCGGCATTCAGTTAAGGCACAACTGCATTTTGATTATTCTTAAAACAATAATAAATACCGCGTCTCAGTGTGCAGTAAATGCCAATACCCCGATAACAATAAACTAAAAATAATTCTTAGCATTTCACTCATCCCTTTTCATCTAAGTATAATTATATTTAGGTTGATGTATGTGTCAATAACGAACTTCAAATTATTTTAATCAAATTACACCCTTAAATTGTAAAGATAAGCAATATTAATAATGGTTCTGTGGATATTCTTATTATTCAAATTGATTTGAACAAGAATATTTCTTGTACTCTGTCTTGATTAAATCATGATCCTTTTTTTTTATTAATAGTTAAAAACGTAATAATTATAAAAACATTTAAACATTAAAAAAGTTTTAAGTAATTAATTAAAATGTTATTTGAAATAAAGTTAATTTTGTTATATTATGTATTCTATAACTTTTTTTTTAACTATAGAAAGAAAATTCTTTACACACAGACAGATGTCCTTTTGTCCGGATTTCCGGCTGGTCTCGCTTAGGGGTCACATTTCTCAACCGATTTATGAAGTTTTGTGAGGTCTAAGTTAGTTAATTATATGAAATATTTGTGTCGATAAAATTATCCGAAACTTGGTTTGAATAATTTTATCGACTTCGATTTGTAAACTAAGAAAAATAAAAAAAACATCCATTTGGAAGAAAAAAATTAAACAATTTAAATTAATAATCAATGGCATTTATTTGTATATATCAAAAATCCAGTTTACTGTTCTATCAACACACAACCAATTTAAAAATTATCTTTACATTAAAAGTTGTTACAGCAGTAATCAGAAAGTAAATTAACATATTATCATAAAATAAGTTGGCTCACTGAGTGGTCAAAATAAAAAACAAAAGAAAACTTGAAATCAAGCTAGCTTACTCACACAAACCATACATATTGTATTATAAGATATATATATGATTTCTATATATATAACACATATAATATTATAAACAAATATGAAATATTAAAATATATACCTAGGTACCTTATTAAAATTTCAACAAGGGCTCAAGGGTTGTTCTGCCAGCATCAACGCGATTTCTATAATAATACCTTTAAAAGTATTTACCATATTATAATCATGCTATGTTCATAAAACTAGGTCGATGCAGAGTCAGCCACCGGCTAAGCTTGCACCATAGATTGGAGCGGAGTTTTTTTTTTTCGAAATTTTCTGTTCGTCACGACCTAGCGAAATTTTATTTGTGCATTTTAAAACAAAAATTTCTAAAATCGGTTGGAACTCGCTGAGATCTGCGCATTGTTACAAAGTCCATTCGAGTCGATCCATGGGAGCTTCGCTCGCTTCGCTGGCTCCCCTCCAATAAAATAAAATTTGGGTGTGTAAATAATTTACTAGAATAGTCATTTTTTTATCAGATAACAAAAATAGTAAGTTTAATTATTCTACTAAAACCATAAAAATATCATCATCACAGTTTAACATGCATAACAAGTCTTAATAACTACCTATTCTTAACAATTAATACTTATAACACCTATACATTAAAAACACCATAATAAAAAAAACAATGACATAAATCAGCAATCAAAAAATCAAATCACTTTAAAATTAGACCTTATCAAATATATTACTAAATTACGGATTACTTATTATTTACGTAATTTTGGAAAGCCGTATGATACAATTCTGTCATAAATTTTACACGTGCCCACATGTCCTTCAATTTATCGTCCGGTACATCTTCTAACAATTCCTTGAATTCCGCTAAAATTTCTGTACGTTTTTCATAACCTTCCTTCCTCTCTTGATTTAACTTTGAGTCTGAAATAAAAAAATATATACTTAATTTGGCATTTCATTTTAAGTTTAGTAAGTAATACGTCACTAATATTACATTTATATATTAGAAATGTAAGCGCCGTCCAATAAAGTACAACGTTAAATGCCTATTTTTTGTGTTAGGAAAGCTAAACTGGCAGCTCTAAGGATACCCGAACATTAAAAGTAAATTGGAATAATGCAATATACATATATATATATATATATATATATACTTATGATTTTTAGCTAAATGTGCCAACATATTCTGAATAAAATGTATAATAAATGAAAATGCACAAACACACATTTACGAAATGTCATTGTAGTAGATATTCCGAATTTGTATAGTAATTAAATATTATATATTTACATAATATAAATTCATTTAAACAAGTTGTCTGAACGCCTCATTTCATGGCAAAAGGCCGCCATTTATATCTACGTTTTTGTGGAATGCAATGTGCAATTGACTTTAAATAAATAAATATATGTACGTATAGGTATATATATAATTAGAATATGGTTGAAAATAAACAAACATATTGCAGATATTATTAAGGAAAAAATATCAGTTCGAGTACCTTTAAGGTCGATAGTATTTACAAAGACTTAATGGTAAACAAAATTGAAATATCATCATAATAAGAATGCATAACTTACCAGTTTCTGCTGTCTTTTGCCTGTTAAGTTTATTTACAAAGTCACTATATTCCTCGGGAAAGTTGCTTTTTGTTGTCCATTTTAAAGTTTTTTTTTAATATTCGTTATTTTATGGCACCCGTTTTTAACTGACCAGTTGGACGATTTGGAGGATACTGAGTAACTAACGCTTAGCATCCATGATGCTTCAAAACAATACTAATCCCATCTCTTTCTTACATTTTTTATCTTATCCGTCATTTTTAAACAGCACGTTGCATACTTAAAAATACCATGCTGCAAGTCAAACTCTCTTTTGTTCTTATACGATGGTTTTTACTGTTATCAGGTATAATGCTGGTAACGCAGCAAAGTTGCCGATCGTTCTTCGATAAGAAAAAACTTTAGTATGAAAATTATAGTTATTTATTATTAGATGTTATTACTTTTTTATTAGCAGAACAATCACATCAAATTATCAACTAATTAACAACATCAGTGTAGGAGAAACATATAAAAAGCGAAGATAAAGTACTTATTATCTAATAACAACAACAAAAAACAAAAAGTCAAAACAAAACTAGTGTAAAAAAAACACGGCAAAACGTGAACATTCTGCCAACTCCGCTCATCTATAACGATCCTTCAAGGTTCAGTTCCAAACCCTAACGCGTAGGGGTTTAGAGTTAACTGCTATAAAAAACCCTTACGCGTTAGGGTTTCAACCATAACTGTGTAACTGTGTTGAGGTTGTAGTTAACTGTTATGATATGGTAACCTTAACATAGGGTTACCAAATGAAAAGGTTACCTTATGTTATGGTTACCAAATTGTTGGGGTTACCTTATCAATAGGCTTAACTTTAAAGAGGGGTTTTCCGGTCCCTGTCACATTAAGGTCACATTAAATGTAGCATAGGTATCAGAATAAGAGATAGGCTACAATTTAAATATAATTAATTAAAATGGTATAAAAATTATATTCTAATAGCCAATGACGAAATGATATTAACTATAAGAGATTTAATTTGATTAAATATATTATGTTATATTAACTTTTGAAAGTATAAATATGAATATGGTGTGTGTACTTTTTAGGTTTCATTTATATTCATTTTAGTCTAAATTGTAAACCATTAATTCTTTTTCTCTTCCTAAAATTTGCATGTCACTGCGTGACAAGATAGTTAGAGCACAATATTTATTTATAAGACCTTAAATTATGTGCCCTATGTTGAGCAAATAAAAAAACTTATGACTTATGTATGACTAAAGATAATTATATTCGTTCATAAAAAAGTTAAATAGGAGTTAAAAGTGACAACTTTCTGCTGAGAAGCCGCTCAAAGCAATCAATAATAAAATTCTTAAGTATTTCTTGGCGGTAATGTTATAGTGATTAAAACATACTATGTTATATTTGAAAAATAGGTACATTAAGCCTCCCCGCGCGATGTCAAAACAAAGTATACAAGTACAGTACAGAACAGACTTATGCTAATGGAAACCAATTTGTGCGCCTAATACCGCACTGTTTCAAAAGGTCATAAGTGTTTACAACTACAGCGGCTTATAATCTCTTCCCGTATTGAGAGGTAGAATACTACCCATACCGAACATTTAAGCCGGCGGAGGCTTTGGCCAAACACTGGCGTATAAGCTGTATAAAAAGCATACTAATTCGCTATTAACACAGTAAATAATAAATAAATAACAGACAACCTCACACAAATCAACCTAATCCCAAATTAAGCTCAAGAAGGCTAGAAGACAGTAAAATTATAACAAAGGTATAATAAAATTGGTCTTTGTTTTAGTCCTTGTAGATTGCTTACCGTCTTGTTCTGTAACCATCTTTTTTTTGTTTATTATTTAGGTTAGACTTGATGTAGGTAGTGTGAACCGCGGGTTTGGTCCCGATTATGAAAATAACACCACTTTTTATTAAAACAGAATGTACAATAAAAAATACACAGGTACAGAATGGTCTAAAGAAAATTAGTGACAACTTAAAACTGAGCGGGGTGAATATTCAGCGTTTATAAGGCGTATTTTTCGTCCTTCCTTTCTGTAAATATTGTTAAATTAATGGTTGGAACTGTTGGAAGTCGATTATTTATGTATCCCGATGTCACTCCGGAGTGCGATCCTAGTTATACGTAGATCATAATTAAAACGACTGGCTCTTCCGTTGCGTTCGGAGAATCACCCAGCGTCCAGTTTATTCCAAAGAAGTCGTCGTTTACAGGTAGGTATATTTAATGTTTGATGATGAAATTACCAGGACCACCGGATCGGTAGGCAGCTACACTACCACTGAGCCAACCGCGTCATGTCACGTTTCATTGTTATAATTTTCTAATATACACAAAGTAGATGATCTTATGAACACGAGTAGTGCTGTCGCCCACAATGTGGGTAGAGTTTGACAAGTGTGCAGCATGACGCGGGGATTAGTGGAGTGTTGAGAGACAGCGCCGGACGCAAGTGGTGAGAGATAACCGTAAATTCATTCGGCACTTCTCACCGCCAGCGAGGAAGCAATTAGCTTTAAACTATTTGCTCGCTCAAAAAAAGAAGAAAACTGTTGATCGCTAGCTGTTTACACTGGCGGTGAAAACTATGTTTTCACTGGTATCAAAAATAAAACTCGCTCAGCGATACTATCTTATCTTATGGTCTTATCCTTACGGATATATTTCGACCAGTATGATCAGTCGGATCTTTTGTGTAGTATCGGATGTATCGGATGATGGAACTCAAGAACAACAATGCCTGGATTTCCATCGTTTCAGGGTAGCGGATACCGAATTTCAAAATATTCTTCCGAATCAATGCCGCCGCCGGATCTGTGATAAAACAATTGCTTGTATTCTTCTTATGTTAGTGCGATGCAAACGTTGCCTGTAGTCCTTCAAAATATATATTATTAATACAATAATTACTTGTATGCAAGATTAACACTCGTAGCTACGTGTATAGCTAGAATCACTATCACTACGTAGTATAAAACAAAGTCGCTTCCTGCCGTCTGTCTGTCTGTCCCTATGTATGCTTAGACGGGATTCATACCATTTCATCAGTGAAATTAAAGATCTGGGACTAACTGATGATGAAATTATGGTTATAGTATGTATAATCTTGTTACTTGGACCACAGGCGACGAAGCACCTTGTGTTGATGCGACGCAAACTTCGCGTGGTGTCGCTTAAAATTATCGGCAGCGACAACCCTCAGCGAAGTTTCAGCGCCGCCTGCTCAGTAATACAACAATTGGGAGAACTTGGGAATTATTGTCGTATATTAGCAGATGGCGCCTCTGAGATTAGAGTTTAATTCTGATATGTTTTAATTGTTCGTCTGCGCTCGGATTTGAGTTTAATCTAGGGTTGTGTTAAGTTTTGGAGTATTTTTGTTAGATTAAGGAAAGACTTACTGTTTGGTTGTTCGACTTTTTTATTTGTACTTGTTACTATCTTCGTTCACAAGGACTAAATTCCTCTACGACTGCACTAGATTCGACTATGTAAACAAAACTTCGTAGTTACAACAGTAAACACAATGTTTGCTGCCCCAGTTACCTAATCCCTGTTCTAGATGCTATTGTGTATGCGTAATGTGAAAAAAAATGTAAAGTGCTCCACTGCAATGTAAGCAGGACTCGAAGCTGCGACCCTACGTTTCTAGCGTAGTGCTCTCCCAACTGAGCTTTCACATCGTTGCGTCAATCACACCAAATTTTTGATTCCATAATTTTACGCTACTGCCCTCTGCGTCATATATTTTTTGCTTAAGCGTATTAGCCTTACTTTAGGATGTGTGTTTACACACACAATCCCCAGTCCCCAGTACTTTACAGCAAGTGTAAAGACCGCGAGAGAGATAGCGCTATTCTCAATGTTTTTGTACAATCTTTACCTTCAATCAGAATTTCCCTTTAGGTCAATGTTTATAAAAATAAAAAATTGGGCAAGTGCGAGTCGGACTCGCGCACCAAGGGTTCCGTACAAACACTTTTCATCCTTAAGTGGTTAATTTAAGTTTGCACCTGGTATGTATAGCGCCCCATACAAAAGAGGTGCAAAGTTAAGACTGCACCGAGCGAAATGTGAAAAAATAGGCAGTTGCCGTTAAGTAGATAACGTCAACACTGATTGTTTAATCCATTTCTAAACTATATATTTAGCATTTCGAAGAACGTGTTAACAACTTCTCCGTGGAAAAATTATAAGATTATTAATATTTTACCCTAGAGAACTAAGTAAAGTTGGACGAAAATTGTAAAATCGTAAGCAGGCGTTAAGTGTTTTTTTATACTTTAACAATAGAAATCTATTCTGATTTTCAGTTAAAAAAAAAAAGATGAATGTTTGCATTACAATTTGTCCGCATCAAATATTTCAATTATTGTTTGGTATTTAAGGTCCAGATTTATCAAAAAGTGCTTTTAATTCTCCATACATTTTTACTATGGCGGCCGCGCGCCGCCGATTTAAATACGCATTCCCCGCGCTCTATGGTTCAGTCGCAAACGCTCGGCGTCCTCTTAACGCAACCAACCCGTTTGTTGTATGGGAGCCCCCCTTAAATATTTATTTTATTTTATTTTTAGTATTTGTTGTTATATATATAGATATATATATAGTCCTCCTCATCGATTTCGAAGACGGCGACCCAATGCAAGAACTATGGACTTCATCTATTGTGGGCTCTGATATGGCTAGCTAAGCCAAATTTTGTTTTAAACTCTCTTTTGCACGTGTGGCAGTAGAGTTGGCCAGTGGAATTATACGTGTACGCGTAGGAGGGCTTAGGTCGTTCTTTGCGTAACTGGCGTTTTACGTCTAGAGTTGTGAGGCGATTTTCCTCAAACGTTTTTATACGGTCAAAGATGGTAGATCGCCAAGATGACCTATTAGCAGCAAGCTCCTCCCAACACGTAGGATTGATAGCACAAGCGTTGAGATGTCGTTTGAGCACGTCCTTAAAGCGCAGGTGTTGGCCGCCATGCTTCCGCTTACCTCTCGCTAACTCAGAGTAGAGCACAGATTTAGGTAAGCGGCTATCGTCCATTCGAAGGACGTGCCCACTCCATCTCAGCTGCCGTTGCATCAAGAGAGCTTCCATACCCAACATTCCGGAGCGACGTAAAACCTCGGAATCAGGAACACGGTCCTGCCATCTGATCCTTAATATAGACCTTAGGCATCTTAAGTGGTAAGTGTCCAATTTCTTCACGTCTGCTTTGTAGAGGCACCATGTCTCTGCTCCATATAGAAGGACAGGGATGATGAGCGCCTTGTAGACAGTTATCTTTGTCTCCAGCTTGAGATCATGGGACTTCCAGACGCGGTCTGTGAGTCGTCCGAAGTTGGCAGCGGCGTTAGCAATGCGCGATGGTATCTCCGAAGCTAAGGTGTTGTCATGCCGTATAGTGCTTCCAAGATATTTAAAGCATGAAACCTCACCCAGAGGTTTTCCATTTAGATTGAGCGGTGCTGGATCAGCCTCAACTCCTCTCATCTCTTGTTGTTATAGCGGCAATAGAAATACATCATCTGTGAAAATTTCAACTGTCTAGCTATCACCGTTCTTGAGATACAGCCTGGTGACAGACGGACGGACGGACGGACGGACAGCGAAGTCTCAGTAATAGGGTCCCGTTTTTACCCTTTGGGTACGGAACCCTAAAAAGTGATACTTCCACATTAAATAAAAGCAGAATCAATAGAAAGATTCTATTAAAATAACGTTCGACCACGTTTGAAACGCCTTTGAAAAGCAAATTTTGCTACTAAGCGCTTAGCGCACTTATGCATTAGACAATAATTTGTAAACGTTCATATCTCGCTAAATGAACACGTCGGAATAGAAATCCCAATCGGCGTCACAGAGCTAGAGGCGGCCTTTGGGAATACCCATCACAAGTTGATACGCAGACCGGGTGGACTTCCAGCTGTCGGGAGACCAACTTTAATTGGTCTGCGCATGCAATTTCTCTGGCCAACAATTGTCTTGTGGAATGGAATAACGCAGCAATGCGTTTGAGTTTAGGTATACTAAGAGTAAGAGGGTACGAATATTGCTAGTTGTTATTATAGAGCCACATATTATCCATAACAGCATGTACGGCAGGGAGTTTCATGTACCTAACTGAGATGGTGGACTGTATGCCATGCCAATAGAGTCCAGGTAGGCCTAAATTTACTCATACATCACTTCTGTGGCGCGGAGATAATCCCATTAGCGGGTTGTACTCCCACACAAAGTCACTACTGGTAGTGAGGGCTAAACAAACAGCCCTGATACAGTTCAAGTCATGTAAAAAAATAAACTAAGTTTAGAAGCTGCGTGAAATCTTGAAAAGCTGTGCAGTTTTTTTATGCAGCCCTCTGCTGGGTGTAGCTCTCCTTTAGATTATTACACATTTAGCTAGCCGGTCACAGTGGAACACGCGTCCTTTCATGAATATAATCATGCATTTTCAACAAAAAAGATCTACAGGTACATTTTAGCATACTGTTTAGTATTAACCTTTATACTGATTCATTTATAAATGGCGGGGACACTGGCCGCTTTGCTGCCCTCTGTATAAAAATGTAACTAGACTTCAGTGTCAAAATTAGTGTCTGCGAAAACAACAAGAATTACAGCTAAACATTATTTATTTAAACCGTGTGATCAAAAAGGAAGCTGACGGAGGCCTCCGAAACAGAACGGGCACATCAGCAACGGTAAATCCTTGATATTTATTCTTGGATCAGTATAGAGTATTTTTCCTGACTCCACACCAAGATCCTCCCTTCGTTACCTACAGTCCGCTAACGGCTTTACGCCACATTTTCTGGTCTTCGAACCGCATTTTCAAAATTTTGAACCGACCTATTTTTTTTGTTTAATTCCCCAAATTATAATCTATAATATACCTAACCGTTGCTTCCGTCGCGAATCGTATTCGCTATAAAGCTATTCCCTTTTCTCACAGATTTTCAAAAATATAATTCAACCAATTCGTCATATTTTTGTCCGTGACAAAAATGGCGGAAGGCGAGGTGCAATCTTTATTGCAAATTAGCACTTTGACAATTAAAAAAGAATATTTGTTCAATAAATTACAAAAGGTGTATGATGTATCCAAAACTGTTAAATTGGATAGTCTAGACTCGGTACAGAATTACATGGTACAGTTTTCAGAACTTGATGACGCTCGTAGCGATTTCGAAAAAATTGTCATGGAAATTATCATGCTTGAAATGCAGTCAAACCCCAAGGCTAAACCTTCAACAAGCGCGTTAGAAAGCTTCGACGAATTATATTATGTTTGCAAAAAGGTAGCTTTGAACTGCACGCGTATAGTCCAGGAGCCAACCGAAAAATATTCAACTGCAACCAAGGATGATTGTCTAGCTAGGCCGGTCTTACCGAAGCTAACGTTATTTGAATTTGACGGGCAGGTAGAGAACTGGGCTACATTCCATGATACCTTCGTGTCTTTGGTTCACAATCGCAAGTTCGAGAACATAGATAAATTTCATTATCTCCTATCTTGCGTCAAAGGTCCAGCACTGAGCATTGTCAGAAGTCTTCCGATCACGTCATTCAATTACCCACTTGTTTGGCAAAGCTTACTTGATAAATACCAAGACGTTAGGGCGTTGACCGGCAGATATCTGGACAAAATGCTGAACTTTTCGCCTTTGACAAAAGACAGCGTAGCGAATTTAACCTCGTTCGTGGAGACTTTTGATCATTCGTTGAAAGCGATTCACGCCTTGCAGATTGAGAATTTGGACGACTATCTATTTTGTCATTTGGCATTACGTGGGTTAGACAGTCATACTCGGAAATTGTTTGAAGAAAGCCGCGATCAAAATAAATTACCGATTTTCGCGGATTTAATAAATTTCGTCAACAAACAAATTAAAGTTTTGGAACATACATTTCCTAGTGCCGGCTCCCGGACTATAAACAATCAACAAGTCAAAGTGAAGTCATCTGTCAACTTCGCACAACCGAGTCATAAACCGGCCAATTTCAAATATTCGAACGCAACTTCGTCTTCACAAAAGGTTGGATTAGCTGTTTCGCGTTTTGATACTCAAAATAATTCGAACCAAAACAAACTGACTTGCGTGCATTGCAACTCAAATCATCTGATTTATCGTTGCGAACAGTTTCGTAAACTGTTAGTTCAAGACAGGATTGACCGTGTCAATGCCTTGAAACTATGCACCAACTGTTTAAAAAGTGGTCATGAAACGTCAAGTTGTAAGAGTAACATGACTTGTGGAGTTTGCTCTCGGCCTCACCACTATTTACTACATCGGGATGCAAGTGTTCTGCAGGCAACGGCCGTGCCGACGCCGCAGACGCCCCGTGCTGCCGTGCATGCAGCGGGGCCTTCACTACCGCGCTCCGTGAGTGTGGCTGTGACACCCGATCCAACCGTTACTGAGAATCTTCATTCCGTGACTGAAAATTCCAGTTCTTACGGTATAGTACTGGGGACTACGAGGACTCTAGTCGTTGACATCACTGGTCAATATCAGAACTGCCGTGCCGTTCTTGATTCTGGAGCTCAAAGCTCATTCATTACTTTGAACTGTGCTCAACGTTTGGGCTTACCTCGCAACAAATGCCCTTACACGGTATCAGGGCTAGGAGGTGAACTAGTTAAAAACTTTGGCATGGTGACATGCGACTTAAAGCCGTGTAAATCGGACGTTCCGAGTTTCCGGCTAGAACTGGTCGTAGTAGAGAAAGTTTCATCCGAAATGCCAAATGTTTCGTTTCCACCGGAAGTCGTGGAAGAATACAAGAATTTCGATTTGGCTGACCCATTGTTCTACGAAAAGTCGTCGGTAGATATTCTGTTGGACAACGGTGTCGTGTCTGATTTGATGTTGGACAAGCCGACTAATGTCAAGCCGAACATACCCAAGGTGATTGAGACGGTTTTCGGTTATGTCGTAAGTGGAAGATTATACAACGAAAGCAATCAACTGTCATTAAATTTACATCTGTCGATTTCTGAAGAGAAGACTTTGGACAAAACGCTGCGTGACTTCTGGGAAGTAGAGGAATTGCCGTCCAAACCTGTACTCAGCCCTCAAGATCAGCTGGCTGAAGATATATTCGTGCGTGATCACTCCCGTGATGAGGGGGGGAGATACATCGTGCCGCTGCCTTTTGTGACTGATACGCCGACACTTGGAGACTCTCGAGTTGCCGCCGAAAGACGATTGCTGGCAACAGAGCGCAAACTTGCGCGTTCACCAGTGCTGCAGCAAGCATACAACGACTTCATGCTCGAGTATGAGAAACTTGACCACATGGAATTGTACACTGGTAGCGAGTCAAGCAAGTATCTGATTCCACATCACAGCATTTTAAGGCCGAGCAGTACGTCAACACCCTTGCGCGTCGTATTCGATGCTAGTGCGAAAACGTCTACAAACATCTCTCTCAACGATACTCAGTTGACAGGACCAAACCTGTACCGTGATATAGGTTCCATTATAACCAATTTTCGATTATTCGAATACTGTTTCGCAAGTGATATTTGCAAAATGTATCGTGCAATCCTTGTGCGTGAATGTGATAGAAAATATCAACACATATTATATCGGTCGTCCGTAGACGAGCCGATAAAAGTCTATGAATTAAAAACGATTACATACGGCGTAAGTTCGAGTCCATTTCTGGCCATTCGTACTTTGCTACAATTAGTCAATGATGAAGGTGAACGTTTCCCTTCAGCTGCTAATGTCGTGCGACAAGGTATCTATATGGATGACATTCTATGGTCATGCGCAACCTTCTCCCAAGCCTGTGCATTGCAGGACGAGTTAATTAATATGCTACAGTGCGGAGGACTTGTGCTAAAGAAGTGGTCTAGCAACTGTGAAGAATTATTCGAGCGCGTTCCAGTTGAACATCGTGAAACTACTGTCACTTTTCAAAAGGATCGGGATGACGTTTCGATTAAGCTTCTGGGCTTGAAATGGTCTCCGGTGTTTGACGCGTTCAGCTTCTCTTTGAACAAGCAAGATACCGTCAATACCAAGAGATCTGTACTAAAGACTCTAGCATCTATTTATGATCCCGTTGGATATATTTCTCCTTGCACATTTGTTGCAAAGTGCATCCTTCAGGATCTTTGGAAGGTGGGTCTCGGTTGGGATGATCCTCTGCCTCAAGAAGTGTGTGAGCAGTGGTTGACATTCATCACCGAACTACCTCGCCTATCTGAGTTGCAAATCCAACGGCATATATTGCTTCCAGATGTAACAGAATGCGAGCTGGTTGGATTTAGTGATGCATCATCTCGTGGGTACGCTGCCTGCATTTACGTCATATCACAAAGTCAGTCGGATGTGAAGTGCAGATTGCTAATGGCGAAATCGAAGGTCGCACCTGTCAAGGCTCAGACGATCCCTAGAATGGAACTTATGGCCGCGGCTCTTCTTGGAAAACTTATGAAGTACGCATGCGAATGCGTAACTCGAGTTGATGTGACTAGAATCACAGCGTTAACAGATTCGTCTATAGTTTTGGCGTGGCTGCAAACTGACGCCTATAAATTAAAGACATTTGTGTGTAACCGTGTTACACAAATAATAGAGTCAATACCACCCCATGCGTAGCGTCATGTTAAAAACGAGTACAATATGGCAGACGTAGCTTCCCGAGGTGTATCTCCGTCGCAATTCATGCTTGATAGCTCTCAGTGGTTTGAGGGTCCTACCTGGATGTACGAGGATCGTGAAACTTGGCCTGTATCAACGTACACAAATAAAAGTGAAACTCAAATTCTTGAGATGAAATCAAACTCGAATACGTTCAGTTTGATAGCTCGAAAGACTGAAGAAGAAGATAAACTAGAGTTTGTTGAGCGAGTCTGTAACCGGTTCTCTTCTTTTTCAAGAATGCAAAGAAGCATCGCCTGGATTTTACGTTTACTTCGACGATCCCGCGATGACGTTTCAATTAGCCACCAAGTCTTAACGATTGAAGACTTGAACGCAGCCCACGATAGTCTTATAAAGCTAGTGCAAGCTGCATATTTTAAAGAGCAAATTGAAACACTGAAGAGGGGCGAGACGTACATTCCTTCGTTAAGGAAACTTGCACCCTTTCTTGATGCTCGTGGCTTCCTCAGGGTGGGGGGTCGTATCCCGCACTCTGATTTGCCATACAATGCAAAGCATCCCTTATTGTTGCCGAAGCAGAGTAGGTTTACAAAGCTCTTGGTTGAATATTTTCATAAGAAATATTTGCACACAGGTCCGCAAACCTTGCAAAATATTATCAACCAAAGATATTGGATCTTGTCGGCTCGTAACCTCATTCGATCAATTCACGGGAAATGTAAGAACTGCTTCAAATGTAAACCGACGCTGCTTCAGCCTAAAATGGGTGATCTTCCCTCAACTCGGCTGATGCCTAATAAAGTGTTCGAGAATGTAGGTGTAGACCTAGCCGGACCTTTCTACATAAAGGAAAGTTTACGGCGTAATGCAAAGATAGAGAAGGCTTATTTAGCGGTCTTCGTGTGTTTTTCCACAAAAGCCGTGCATTTGGAAACACTTTCTTCTCTATCTGCGGATTGCTTTCTGGCTACCCTTGATAGATTCGTATCCCGTCGTGGTCTCTCGGCATGTTTTTATTCGGACTGCGGAACGAATTTCATAGCAGCCAGTAAACATCTTGCTGATGTTCAGAAATTCATGTCTGACAACAGCACCCGGCAGGATATTTTGAACGGCTGCGCTCAGCGCTTAATTAACTGGCAGTTCAACCCTCCTAGTGCTCCTCATATGGGCGGTTTATGGGAGAGCTGCGTTCGAATTGCGAAATATCATCTTGTGCGTACTGTCGGTGACAAAGCTTTGACTTTTGAGGAACTGTCAACAGTTTTCTGTAAAATAGAAGCCATAATGAATTCAAGGCCATTATGCGCTCTACCGGCTAGTGATAATCCTCATGAGTTTAATGTGTTAACACCAGGACACTTCTTAGTAGGCAAGAGTCTGACAACTGTACCAGAGTATGATTTACAGTCTGTACCCGTAAACCATTTAACGCGTTGGCAATATTTACAAAATTGCTCCCAACTGTTTTGGAAGAAATGGAGCCAAGATTATTTAAACACCTTACAGCAAAGGTCAAAATGGTTCACCTCGCCTCCCAATATCAAAGTAGGAGACTTAGTATTGGTGAAGGATGATCGGGTTTCTCCATGCAGTTGGCCACTTGCAATTGTCGAACAGACACATCCCGGTTTGGACGGCATTGTGCGCAAGGTTACCCTGCGTACAAGAGCTAATAACTCTTTATCAAGACCAGTTAACAAACTGTGTCCTCTTCCTTACACTTACTAAATTCCCTTCCTCTTTCTTCAATTATGAAGATTTTATTTTCTAGCGCCTCAATGAGCGCATTTTTCGTTTTATTCCTTTTCCCTATATTTTATGAAAGCCACATAGTGCTTTCGGTGGGGGGTGTTTAGTATTAACCTTTATACTGATTCATTTATAAATGGCGGGGACACTGGCCGCTTTGCTGCCCTCTGTATAAAAATGTAACTAGACTTCAGTGTCAAAATTAGTGTCTGCGAAAACAACAAGAATTACAGCTAAACATTATTTATTTAAACCGTGTGATCAAAAAGGAAGCTGACGGTGGCCTCCGAAACAGAACGGGCACATCAGCAACGGTAAGTCCTTGATATTTATTCTTGGATCAGTATAGAGTATTTTTCCTGACTCCACACCAAGATCCTCCCTTCGTTACCTACAGTCCGCTAACGGCTTTACGCCACACATACAATTGACATATTCCAGTAGTACAATTTTAAGCTACGTTTGGTGCTGATTATTGATTATTTTCAAACAAGCTGGTAAACACAAGTTCGCATTGAAAAGAAGCCACATATGTAAGGAAATAAAAAAGGATTTGATAAGAAGAGTCTCCTCGATTTCTTCAGGATCCCGTCATCAGACCCTTATCTGATGACCATAAGACCAACTGTCCCTCCCGTGAACATAGGAAGTACACACGTGGGTTCAAAACCCAATTAATTCGTGACATTCGCAATAACAAAATGGCGGTGTACGTGCATTGAATAATGGCGACCTAAAGACACGGGCCGGTATCAATCCGGGTGAATTTATCGTCCTATCTGCAGCTCGCGCTGAATTATTCCCGTTCTTTTGGAGGGACAATTGGTGACTGCCTTTGATTTAGTTCTGGGACGTTTTATTAGTATGTAGTTTTCGGAGTATTTTCTAATGGATGTAAGTGCTGTAAGTAGAACTCTTTTTCTAGACAACTGAAGGTCGTGATTTTTAATCCTGTCAACCAGTTATCGCTATCGTATCGTAATTCCTTTGATTTAGCTCTGGGACGTTTTAGTTTTCAGGGTATTCTCTAATATTTGGGTGTAAGTGATGTGAGTAGGACTCTTTTTCTAGACTACTGAAGATTGCGATTTTTATCCTGTCAACCAATTATCGCTATCGGGTTGTGTTCAGTCTTTCAAATCTAATAGTATCCTATAGTAAAGTATCTCCTAAAAGTTCAACTCAAATTCACCCAGAATGATTCCAAAAGGCACCTGTAACCTCCAGTGCCTGTTTCTCGGAACAGCAAATTTCATAGATGCACT
This sequence comes from Apotomis capreana, assembly GCA_947623375.1. Classification (NCBI taxonomy): domain Eukaryota; kingdom Metazoa; phylum Arthropoda; class Insecta; order Lepidoptera; family Tortricidae; genus Apotomis; species Apotomis capreana. The sequence continues at coordinate 14,199,859 of OX392516.1, forward strand.
TTAATGCACTCCCGGCACAAAGCACGGACCTGCCTGAATATTTACAGCTGCAATCATCTTGAGTGGTCCAGCTTACTGTTATTACAGTATATACCTACTTATGGAGCGGGTCTGGGTTACTGTACTTTATGAAATACTGAATTTATTAGGTAGATAAGGAAGTAATTATGGTTGTTGAAAACTTGAGGGATAAAAAAATATTCTGTGCCACTAAAACGGTATTCAATGAGGCATTCAGCATTTTGCAAAAGGGCCCTTTTAGTTGCGTGCGACGACGAGCGAAGCGAGTATATACTAACAGATAATTGTTCGCGCTAGTCAGTTACTTTTTGACGGTTACAGCTAAGTTGGGGATATTTTAAGGCCTCGTTGGATAAGGACCCCAGAATGAAATAACATGTCACTGGGTTTGATAGATTAGCCTAACTACTTATAATTTAAAAACAAGCACGTGACGCTAAAATAAATATTTATATCTGATAATTGGAAAGATATGTACAATGTGAACGTCCCTATCTATGCATCGGCAAGCAAGCATCGCCTAGCACTAAATCAGAGCAAAATGTCAAACGCTGCTTACGAGCGACGAAATTGTGCTAGACTCTGGAATATTAACTCCGTTTCGACTGTCTGTCTACTTTAGCATATGCTCTATTTTAAGGAATCGTTGTATTTCTTTCTAGTTTAGATGGATAGGCTACTTTTTTCACAGACCATGTCTCACGCTTAATCGTATAATGTCCCTAAATATATTGAGAAACGAACACGTAAACCTGAATATCGAACGAATAACTTCAAGTACTGCCTTATGCATCGACAAGCAACCTGCCTAGCACTAAATCAGAGCAAAATGTCGAACGCCCCTTACAAGCGGCGACAGTTCGCAATGACCAGCAAAATTGTGTTCGACATCTAGAATATTGTCTCCATTTCGATCTAAGGCCGCCAGTATAATACTAGCGTCTTCGTCTGTCTACTTTAATATAATGCTCCCTTTCAAATTTAAACTTTTCATTGCCGCTCAATGCAGTTTGAATAGCAAAATCGATATATCGATAATTTATTAAGGGCATGATATCGATAAATTGGTGATATCTTAAAAAAACTTTCTTTCGCGTACCTCGTACACCTAAAGTGAGGGTGAATTTTTTTCTTCGTTTCAACACTAGTGTGTTTGGTGTCGTTTAATAGGTCTTTTTAAAATAATAAGGGCCTCCAAACATTATTTTTTGATATAGTCAGCAGTTTCGTAAATATTCGCTCCGAAAAAAAAAAATAGCGTCCCCCCCTCGAACTTTTCAACCACGGGTCAAAAAATTATGGAATTTTTTTTGCAAGTGAGGCCTTATACGTACTTTCAATGAACCCATATATTTTATAAAATCGGTCGAACCGTTTTTGAGTTACCTATCGCAAAATTTCATATTTTCTTTAAAATGACATAAGTGCCGCGCGGTGTTCTTATACTTCGAACGTTTACACATATTAGTTAAGTGCCATACTGCATTAAGACATTCCGCTCAATCTGGCGCATATGATCGATAATTTCCAGAAGGTAATAAGTAATTATAGTTACTTTGGTGTTTACGACCTTTTATATAGAGCTTGAAATCTTTGTCGTAATTTAAACCTCGAAGCCCGTCTATTGTGAATAATGGGCAACTACGGAACCCTACACTAAGAGTGGCCCAACATGCTCTTGGCCGGTTTTTTTTTTATTTTCACATGTTACGTCTCGCAAAATTATCGCTAAACTACAGATTTTCATTTTCACTCAATGCAGTTTGAATAGCAAAATCAATATATTATAACTTTTATTTGGGCAAGTCATCGAGAAATTGGTGATATCTCAATTACTTAGTCCAGAATATCGAGCGAATAACTTCAAGTACGGCCTTAGTGTACGGCCTGAGTGGACGCTCGAGTTCGGCGTGCAGCGGGGCGGGGCGTGCAGCGTGCATGTTAAACAAAGGGAACTCATACGGGTGGCCTGAGTAGACGCTCCACAGAACGAATGACGAGCGGGCAAGTTTGCGGCCAATGCAGCGTCGAGCGGAGCGTCGCGGGCGGGTTCAAACCTGTTTGAGTTTTGCAGCGGCGAGAAGAGCGTGCCATACGTTTTGTAGTTAATATATAAAATTAAATATTTCGTGACTTAGTGTAAATTAAGAGGGAGAGTGTTTCGTGTATTAAATTAAGATGTCGTGCGAACAAATAATTATAGAAATTCAAAATAAGCCAGCACTTTGGTTATCATCCCATCATTTATATAAAAATAGACTGTACAAAAATAAAATAATTTTCAGCCATAAATTCTCTTCTAAAAAGAAATTAATGATGTCATCTGACATGGTGATTGCTACCGATTCATACGAGCGGTGAGCGTGCACTGAGGCCACTAGCTGGACGCTCGATCTAACGCTCGCCCGCCCCGCTGCACGCCCCGCCGAACGCTCCGCTCCGAGCGTCTACTCAGGCCTTACACTTATGCATCGGCAAGCAACCTGCCTAGCACTAAATCAGAGCAAAACGTCGAACGCTCCTTACGAGCGACGACAGTTCGCAATGAGCGGCCAAATTGTGCTCGACATCTGGAACATTGGCTCCTTTTTGACCTTTACCACACTCATAGATCAGTTACTCTAGAATTGGTAATGCCTGTACTAGGTTTTAGTCGCGTGCCTACTGAGTCAGCAATCCTGGGTTCGAACTGTGATCCCAGTAGATATTTGTGAGATGAACTCGAATTATTTGTTCCTTAGTCATATATGTTTTCTTTCTATTTAAGTATGTCATTCATTCATATTTTATGAGCTTCGCTCTTGTCGGTGGAGTAATCGCCACACTTACCTATTTCTTGGTCTCCTAATACTTTCTCCTTTACTTGATTAATAGTACATTACATACCTAGGGGCGGTGCCTAAAGTTTTAAGCCTGCCTTGGCCACGAAGTGGGATTTTCTCTCCACGAAGCAGGTAGAAAATCCCACGGATGACGTAAATATTTTTCCTGAAATAATGACTCCTCTCCGGTAGAAAACTGATCTTGAATACAATTTGAGAATTTTATAATAATATAAATAGATAAGTACAAACATATGATCTTGTTTAATAACAGAATTCAATGAAATATAAAGCGAGGATTGAAAATATTTGAAGTAAGATCCTAATTTTCTTATCGCAACCGCAAAAGTAGTTGCACGCATATGGTTAAATAATGTGACCGATCTCCGTAAAATTGAAGCTTTCGCTTCCTTGTCTATATCTATTATTTATACATTACCTACGTATATTGGTGAAACCATAGCCAGCAGGGCTAGCATTATCATGCTGCGACTCGACGAGCATCTCCTGTCCTGTTCGCACGGAATTGACAAACAAAGGAAAGTGACAGTTAGTATTTCTTGCGCGACAAAGAGAAACGTATCAAAGTTATGCTAGACGTACAGATCGACATGAATTTCCACAAAGCGAAACAATTTTAAAATCTTTTTACTCGTTTAAAAGTGCCCTTAAAACGCAAAAGACATGTTAAGATAAATATGTTGAAAAATGTTCTGAGACAATAGGTATGGTTTTAAGGATTGTAATAGAAAAAAAAGTATTATATTCATTGCTTTTTACATTACTATAAACTGAAATAAATAACAATTTTTTACATCATAATGAAATTATATTTCCTACAAGGAGTTTGTTTTGGGCTTGTATTTTTGATATTTGTACTGTACAAGTGTACATTTAACTTCATGTTTTAAAAATATAGCATTTTAATTGTTCCCGTGGAACCCCAAAAAAGCCTCCAAAAACTTAATCGTGCGTTAATAAATTGATAACTATATCGGGACCGGATTGCCAACGCCGCGTTATTCGATACAATCACTATCTGAGTTGTGTTATTTGTGTTTTTCTCATAACACAAATCCGCTAAGCCTCCTGTTTAATTCATCGGAAAATTGTTTTGGATTTCATATCAACTATTTTATTTTGCCGACGTTTCTGCCAGATGGACCGATCACTAACACAAACGAGATAATATTTTTGATGAAATTAGGACGGCTTTCGTTACAATAAATTGTATTAGAGTCATATGGGGCAAGTGTAAGTAGTGGGTAAGTGTCCGCAATGCCATATATTTCAGTCCGTATTTAATGGGTTTGCGCACACTTACCGACTGCGTACACTTGTCCTACTTGACTCTATAGAACTTTGTAAACCGATCTGCGATCAACTATTGGTACAACATGGGTGACCGATGTTACTATATATATATATATATGTGATTTTTTTTGGATAGCAGTAACGTCTGCTAGCGTAAACTAAATGTTAATACAGGGTGGAACAGATCGAGAGAATTTTAAGCAAACAGGGAATTATTCAGACTGAGTACTTCATTGCAACGAGCAATGGAGAGGGCTATGCTCGGGGTGTCTCTACGTGATCGAATCAGAAATGAGGAAATCCGTAGACGAACTAAAGTGACCGATATAGCTCACCGGATTAGCAAGTTGAAGTGACAATGGGCAGGCCACATAGCACGCAGAGCAGATGGCCGATGGGGCCGAAAAGTGCTCGAGTGGAGACCTCGGACCAGCAAGCGCAGCGTAGGACGTCCACCTACAAGATGGACAGATGACCTTATAAAGGTCGCCGGAAGGCGCTGGATGCAGGTCGCTTCCAACCGGTATATATGGAAGTCCAAAGGGGAGGCCTATGTTCAGCAGTGGACGTCCTATGGCTGAGATGATGATGACTTCATTATTCACCAATGAACTATGTAAATATTTCTATACATTTTTGAGATACAGTATGTTAAACATTAGTGTAAAAATCTGCACATATCAACCCTAGAATCTTTTGAACATCGCTTAAGTTAAAGACAGATGTCATATAAAATGTAACTAAAACCTTTGAACTAGTAGGGTTGTCACTGATATTAAAATATTTCATTACGATTACTTTTTTTTACTTTTAAATCCAGCTTTACAATTATAATAAATCGATTGTAGATCACTCAGGTGACACTATCCTTTCAGCCCAGTCTTTAGAAATGTTCCACACTGTACAGAAGAGAAAAAATTTAAAAATCATGTTTAGAGCGGAATTTGCAAGGCGAAATTCTATAATCATTTGCACAAAAATCAAAATGGTCCGACACAGAACATTTCCTTCCCATTCAGTTCCTAAAAGTTCCTCAAAATTAGTTAAGTTTATTGGTTAAGAGGAGGAAACAGACGAGAACGAAACCTCGTTTTGTATCCCACGCCATAGTTACCAGGTGCAAACTTAACGTGAACTGGTAGTCTGGGAAAAGGAGTAGTGATCCTCCTAACATTTATAACAATTTGAGCGGTGGACAGACGCCATGAGTAATTTCTCCATTTTAATTCAATTCAATCTTAATAATACTCTTCAATAGAATATAATCGAATACTCTTTATTGCACACCTTTTTCTATAAATGTAGAATATCTTAGCCTGACATGTTTAACATCTTCCTTTTGATTTACTCCTAATGGGTAAAAATAAGAACCTGTAAAGCACAACTCAATCACCCCGAGAAACCAGTTGACTCAGCTTGTAAAAGAATTAATTACAATATAATTAAATGACGACTTTGACGGAATAAATTAATTAAGAATTCTAGACTAGCATGGTGAGTTTCTTGATGAAACTTTTTGAAATTTCTTATTTATTTTCCTTGCGACGTCAAAAATGAGAGGGTTTCGAAAATGACAACAGAGTATACCTAAGCATATCTTGTTAACAACTCTGCCAAGCAAATGTAATATCTTATAATCTTATAACATTATATTTAATTATTCACTATATTTTTTTATTTGAGAATTATCTTTTAAATAAAACAATTGTAACGGATTATATCGCGTATATTAATTATTTGAGCCTCCCTGACGTGTCAACCTTTGACAACGGTATCTGTAAAGCTACCGAAACGTTTAATTCAATTGTTTTATTTAAAAGTCGCGCAAACTGAAGAAAATATTGGAAATTATCTATTAAATTAAATATTATTAAGTTAGTTAGTATTCATTAAGAGCTATACAAATGTCAATTAGATTATTCTAGTAATCATAAAGTTATTAAGTGTCCGTTAATAGTGTAGGCAAAGCGTCGAGTTGAATTAGAGTTGAAAACCAATGAGACATTACATGGATCGGCGTAACGTTATGACGTTATAACGTGGAAATCTACGTTTATTAATTAATTCATAATATAAAAGGTTCGCTCTTGTCGGTGAACTAATCGCTACTCTTCTCTATTCCTCGATAGTGTTTTTGTCTATTTCTATAAAACCTATTTTATATCCCTCTAACTAGTAATAGATCAAAATAAGTATCCGACAGTAACATGAAACCGAAACCTAATCTCAACAACCGAGATTCGATTTCGGTCTCATGTTACGTTGCGTCGTCGTAACGTAGAAATTTACGTTTATTATAGATTTAAAACTTTTGGAGCTTCGCTCTTATCGGTGGAATAATCGCCACTCTTCCCTATTAATTGATAGTATTGGTATATTTATATAAAATCAATTTTATATTTCTCTAAAGAGATCAAAATGAGTGTCTGACAGTAACATAGAACTGAAACCTAATCTCGGTTTTTTATATGTAAAAAAAAATACTTTATAAACCATGTCTTCGTAACTTTTACTTGAAATCAAAGCTATAAATGACAAAGAAAAAATATTGTCTCCTGTTTCAACAAGGCGAATGTTTTCTTTCTGTAACAAAAGCATGCTAGTGCCCTGAAAGTCTGTTCGTGACAACTTCTATTTTCCAGTGGCCAATTAGTTACTTTTCAACTCGTTTTTTTTTTTTAATTCGAAGAAGCAATCACTAGTTATTAATAAGTGTGAAATGCTCATAATTGGGATAATTATGCCAATTTTTTACAACCTATGTTAATTCAGAAACTATTTCTGGGAATAGGACTCTTATATCCCTATAAACAATTACATTGTGACTATATGGCGCCTGTGAAAAGTTAGTCAGATTTAATTTTTAGATTGTAACCTTGTGACTGCCGTTTTGAAGTACAAGCCAAGTCAAATGTGGCGTCTTCTCAAAATACTTTTTAAGGAGAAAAACAAACGTACATAGATACGTTGGCAAATGGATAAAATTATTATATAAAATGAGCCTGTATTTTACTATTAAAAATAAAATATAGGTTTTATTTTTAGATATCCCAATTAGATGAAAGTTTAAGTTAGGTACTCCAAAAAAAATTAAATATGTCAATAGAGTAATTTTTCTCCCGTAAAAACACAAATAATAGTAGAGTTGCTAAGCCGCGAAATTGTGCGCATCGGGTTACAAGCATGAAATTTCTACCACACATAGAGCGTTCCACGGTGATTATTTTCAGATGTGGAGGGAAGTCAGATTCGTCCCCTGTGCGGTGTGAGAGCGGGGTGAAGAGGACCAAGTACTGTTCTTTTTCTTTTTTTTATTACTGATCAGTTAAGGCTATCAGGGCTTGTGCGACAACGTTTTCGTGTAAAATAGATATCAGATTTTAATTTTTCATGTTATTTAAGAATACTTTCATATAAAAATTTGGGTTTATTGCCGAAAAGGTAAAAATCACAACAAGTTTTTTTTATTCAGAACGATAAATTAGTTATGTATCCTGAATATTTACAATTTAAAAAATATTACTAAACAGCAAATTTAATCTTGTTTTTAAGAATGTATACATATTGGGCACATCTGATACAAAAAGTACCTTGAAAAAAATGTTGATGTTAAGCTTAGCCTGCGTGTTCTAGTACATTTTGCTAAGTCGCGAAATTGTGTACATCGGGATACAACCACCAAATTTCTACCACAGATAGAAAATTCTGCGGTGATTATTTTCAGATGTGGAGGGAAGTCAGATTCGTGCCCTGTGCGGCGGGAAAGCGGGGTGAATAGGACAAAAGAGTCCTCTTTTTCTTTTTATATTACTGATCAGATAACGCCAGTAGGATTTGTGTGGTGTCGTTTTCGTGTAAAACAGATATCAGGAATTCATTTTTCATGTTATTCATTCATAGTATACCATATAAAAATATGATTGTATTTCCGAAATTGTAAAAATCGCAACAAGTTTTTTTTATTCAGGCAGATAAATAAGTTATATTTCCTGAATATTTACAACTAAGAAAAATATTGCAAAATAGCAAATTTAATCTAGTTTCTAAAAATATATAAATATTGGGCACTCTTCATACAAACAGTAACTTAAATAAATTGTTGATGTTGAGATTAGCCCGTATGCTCGTGATACATTAGCAAAAAAAAATTGTTTTAATTACATTAATTTGTTTTTCTAGGACGTATATAGTAAATATTATATGTAAGCGCATGTTAATAATCATTATTTAATGTATTTAATGAAGCGAAATAGGATGCGTTCGGAGATTTACGTTGGTTACGCCGACGTAAAGATATATTTTAAGCTACTGTTAGTCAGCAGCTCCACCGAGTTCGCTGAAAAGTTGGGTCTATGGAAGTCTAACCTGCCGGTCATAAAAAGAATACCCCGCGGCGCGCGGATTTCAGTGGCCCGCTGCCTCACCACAGTCGTCGCCAAAGTCGTCGCTGAGAATTCAACCCAAGCATGGGAGCGTCTACTCACATTTCCCTACACAGTCCTCCATGCTGACAGAGCTAATAAGAACTCTCTCACTACTCAAATAAAAAATAATACCATAGGCTTTACGGAACCACATATTAACCCCCAAAACGTTAAAAGAAATCGACCTAACTCTCAACAATATTATAAAATTAAAACCATAGAAAGTAAAATATCGGAGGGTAATGTGAGTGGAGCTGCCCGGCTACTTTTCTCCAGCGACGGATTGGCGACACACTCAGCCGAAACATTTGCCGCCCTTAGGGACAAGCACCCAACCCCACCCGCTTCTATACAGCTGCCAGATCCCCCTTCTCCAGATGATGACACCATCACCATAACCGAGGAGGCAGTACAAGAGGCTATTTTCTCGTTCCCGAATGGGTCAGCTGGTGGTCTAGACGCGCTGTCACCTCAGCACTTGAAGGACCTGACAACTGTGACTTCTGGGGATGCTGGAACGGCTCTTCTTAAGGAGATAACCGCCCTGGTGAACCTCATGCTGTCCGGCCGCGTCAACTCGGAGATAGTCCCCGTCCTTTATGGTGCAAATCTAGTAGCCCTCGCCAAAAAGGACGGCGGTATTCGCCCGATTGCCGTCGGGAGTACCCTCAGGCGCTTAACATCTAAGCTGTGTTGCCGAAAGTTTCACCAGAGGCTGGGTAAAATATTCAAGCCGCGACAACTGGGTGTCGGAGTAAAAGGCGGCTGCGAGGCAGCGGTACACTCTGCACGTTCCTTTTTGAGTCGTCCGGACTACGAGGTATTTTTAAAAATTGATGTAAAAAATGCATTTAATTCGGTCGATCGCGGTGCCCTCTTAGTCGAAGCCAGAAAATTTTTTTTTTTTTTTTTTCCTGTCCTTGACGCGACGGAAGCCCAAAATGGCTGCATCCGTAAGTCTCTAGTTGGCTGGGGGCGGGGTTATCCCGCCTCGCCTGCCCGGTTAAGAAAAGAATTGCCAGAGCTTTATAAGTATCTCTGGCAATGCTATGGGGCACCCACTAAATTACTTTTTGGTGACAACACTATCCCATCAAGTGTGGGATGCCAACAGGGAGACCCGCTTGGACCTGCTTTATTTAGTTTGGCTATTCATCCGGTGATCTCAAATCTAAATTCTAAATTTAATATGTGGTACCTGGACGACGGTTCCCTAGGTGGAGACGCCACCACCGTTTTACAGGATTTACAATTAATAGTGGAAAAATTTTCTCACATTGGACTTTGCCTAAATTCAACAAAATGTGAAATTTACCTTCCTAATCATCTTTCATTGGAAAAAAGAATTGAAATTATTACAAATTTTAACGCAGTCTTACCAAACATTTCGGTCCTATCAAATTCATCCCTCACACTTTTAGGCTCTCCAATTTTTGATGAAGCAGTAAAACCCATCATAAATTGCAAACTAAACCTTTTTAATAGCACATCAGACCTTTTATTTGAAATTAACCCACACATGGCACTTTTTATTATCCGATTCTGCTTATTCACACCAAAATTCATGTATTTAATCCGCAGTTGCCCGATATGGAAATTTCCATCTATTTTATCAGCCATAGACAATTCCCTTCGGTCGACAATTTCAAAAATATTAAACGTTAATTTCGATGACAGAACCTGGACTCAAGCGGTTCTCCCAATAAGATTTGGGGGCCTGGGCGTTCGCTCGTCTACTGGAGTGGCACTTCCGGCGTTCTTGTCCTCCGCCTACAGCTCGTTGTCTCTTGTCGGTATTATTTTAGACCTTCAACAGATTTCCGACACAGAGCTAGCGAGCCTGGCGGAGGCAAGAAATGCTTGGTGTGAATCTTGTCCGGGAGCTGACATTCCATCCTCCAAATCTTGTCAGAGGGCCTGGGACGCTCCTCGTCTCAAGGCATCCCATACAGCCCTGATCGACAATAGTTCTGACGACTCAGATCGTGCCCGTATCTTGGCGGTGTCTGCGCCTGAATCAGGTCACTGGCTCCGCGCTCTGCCCTCCCACAACGTGGGAACAGTTCTTGACCCAGGCTGCCTGCGAATAGCAGTTTGCCTGAGGCTTGGGTCAAGAATATGCATCCCACACACGTGCTCCTGCGGCAAGGGCGTGGATCAGCTGGGTCGACACGGCCTCTCATGTCCCAGAAGCGCCGGTCGCCTATACCGTCACGGCGCCATAAACGACTTGGTCCGCCGTTCGCTTGCTACCGCCTCTGTACCTGCAATTTTGGAACCCGTGGGTATGGCCAGAGACGATGGCAAGCGTCCGGATGGCGCCACTTTGGTACCGTGGAAGCTGGGGCGAGTCCTGGTGTGGGACGCAACATGTGTCGACACGTTCGCCGCGTCCCACATCCAGGCGACTCGTTCACAAGCCGGCGCAGCTGCCGACCAGGCTCAAATCCTCAAGCGCCGCAAATACTCATCTTTGTCTAAAGATTATGAATTTGCGGCACTTGCGGTAGAGACATTAGGACCCTGGTCGGCCGATATGAAGGCATTTATGAGGGCCCTGTCGCCTCGGTTGGTACGTGTCTCGGGGGACCCCAGAGCTGGCGCGTACCTCTCACAGAGGCTCGCTCTTGCGATCCAAAGAGGTAACGCCGCCAGCGTAATGGGAACCATGCCGCAGGCAGACCTTCTGGATGGGGTATTCTTTTTATAGAAAATGTATATATTTTATTCTTATTTTTTCTAATTAGTTTTAACAATATTTGTATAGAATCTTTTTATCGATTCATATTTTTTTTTTATGTGGTAATACCACATTTTTATTTTTATTAATAATGACACAAAGGTAAATTAAGAAAGAAAAATTGAATGCGATCTACTGCAATCCCGCTTCGATTGCAGTAGATCGCATTCAATTTTTCTTTCTTAATTTACCTTTGTGTCATTATTAATAGTTTTAACAAATTGTACATAATAATTATCCTTTCTTTTATGTTTATCTGTAGTTTTTAGTATTGTAAATATTATATTGTATGTGTTTATTTTAAAATAAACTTTATAGCTACTGTTTGTATGAGAAGTGCCCAAAATGCATGTATTTTTAGAAACCAGATTAAATTAACTTTTTTAAATAATAATAATAATTTGAAAATGTTTACGAAATTGAACTAATTTACCTCACTGAATAAAAAAACTTCTTGTGATTTTTGCCTTTTCGGCCATTACACCCATATTTTTATATAGAACTATACAAAAATAACATAAAAAATTAATTTCTGATATTTGTTTAACACGGAAACGATACCAAACACGTCCTGGTAGACTTAACTGACCAGCAATAAAGAAAGAAAAGAGGGATACTTGGCCGTATTCACTCCGCTCTCCCGCCTCACAGGGGACGAATCTGACTTCCCTCCACATCTGAAAATAATCACCGTGAAACACTCTATCTGTGGTAGAAATTTCATGCTTGTAACCCGATGCGCACAATTATGTTAGAAAACAGCGGACTAACAACTCTACTATAATAAATTACTAAGGATATAGCCAAAATCGCGTATATTTTGTATTTACATGAAAATAAAAAAAATTAAAAAGTTTATTAGGTTAAACTTTACAGGTTTACCTTGTTGGGATTGGGTCCTCCTATTAAGTAAGTTCCATTAATTTCTGTATCAATATTCCTTAAAAGACAATTATAAATGTTCGTGCTGCTACCCTTTATTATACTTTAATACAGCATTATACATCTAGGATGCAATTCCAGAAGATTAAGTTACAACGGAGAGTCCAATCAAACCATGCTTATAAATCACAGGTTGACACTCCTACTAGAAGAACGCTGTAAGTGCCTATGAAGCCTATAGCGAATTACGACATTGCTCAAGCAGAGACAGCAGTTCACCACCGATGCCCGATTCCATCATTTTGCGTGACAGATGGCTTCCTAGCTACAAATATATCAATTGCAGTCACGTTCACTGTAAAGCTCTCAATAATAAGTTTGATTTTTCGGCGAATCAACGGTAAATTAATGTTGGTGTCAGCTAGGGTTGTAACAATGATTGATTTGTAGTAAAACGTTATTGATTGAGTTTTTAGATGCGAATACTGAAACTATTTGAATGGTCGTGTTGTTTGGAGTTTGCAATTTATTACATTTTGCGTACATACTTTATTCATAGTGGCGTAACTATATAAAATTCCACATTTAACAGTTATTTCGATGTTTCACGAGAAAGTGTTTTAACATCCTGTATTTATCGATATTTTTACGGTAGGATTGTTTACTCCATCTAACCGTTAATTTGCAGTTACGTGTTAAAATGTTTTTTTTTGCGATTACAAACTTACTTCCTGTTGGTGAACTAACCACTACCTACCTACATATTATGTATGTATGTGGACAACTGTTTTCCAAAGGCAAAGTTTGTGAATCTTTTCGCTAGAGCAATATTCAGTGGTTTCATAATTTATGCGGAACCCTCGGTGTGCGAGTCCTACTCGCACTTGACCGTTTATTTTTAATAAACATGTACAAATACATATATAATGTTTATTAAGCTTCCCAATTTCCTTCTTTGTGTGGAAAATTGGTAATTTCCCAATGCTGAAGGAAATGTATGTAAATGAACACAAGAGCAACGATGTACGACGCTTGACTTACCTACTGTTTTCATTTTGTTGGAATTTCTTTGTGGAGGCTGCAGAAATGTTTTATAACGCGATGTCTGTGCGTGTGGATACGGCAACTCTTAAGCTTGAAATTGAGTATTTTTGCCGTAATTTTAACAATGTTTTGCAATGGTGTAACGTGCAACTGCGCTTTGGGTAAACTGAGGCAGTCCTACGCTCACCTATGTGTGATAGTCTCTGACAGGAGTGAGTTTCTGTCCACACTTGATGTAATGCTCCGTACTAGTCAGCGAAAGAGATCTAGGGTATCTTAGTGGGTAAGACGTCTTCAACGAATATGGATGAGTTTTCAGCTTAGTATTATATTTATTAAGAAAGAATAGAAAAGAGAGGGCGCCAGACACTTTTGCTTTATTCTCCAAAGGTCAGGAGATCAGAAAGGGATTATGCTAAGGAGAGGACGAGGAAACGGAGGAGAAAACTGGTTGGGCTCCTTCCCGCGGTTACTGCCTGTTAACTACCTGGTTCTAACGAGGAAACAGGTAGCACGGAAACAACCAGTTGAGCCTCTAGAAATCCAAACCCTCCATACTCCGCATATCCCACACAGTCAGCTGCAAGCGATGACGTGGCATGTCGCAGCGGGCTTTCCATCCACTAAGAAGGATGGTTAGCGGTAGAATGCCACCCGCGTGTTTGTGCCGTGCGCGGGGACCCGTACGGATGGAGAACGAGATCCTGGTAGGTTGAGTCGGACGGGGGTCGGAGTCGTTACCCTTGAAAGACAACACGCCACTTTGGCTCGGGATTCATCTCACACGGGCGGTCACGTCCTAGCCAGACGTGATCAATCGGCTGTTGCGTCCAGTCAGATGCCCGCGGGCGAGTGCCCTGGGGTGATGGGGTCCGTAGTCGGCGGCGCACGATTCCTGAGTCGCCTGTGGAGGTGACGATGGTTTTGGTGCCGTGCGGACTCATGGATAACTCATCCGGGGGCGCTATATCGGGCTGGTATCCCTGATGCGTCAAAGCATCCCCAGTAGGAGGGCTCCAAGGAGGGTGGGGAGCCAGTCTGACGAAGTCTTATGTGGTAGGTTAAATGGATTTCTCATTACCTAAAACGACGAGAAAGGGAGGAAAAGCCGTACCCGCAAGGGAGGAGGCTAATGCGCAAGGCGCTACACTGGGTGTTACTGCAGGCCGCAACACTGCCTCTGGCAGAGATGCGGGAGCGGGCCCCAGCCACATAGGTGGACGTGGAGGTAGAGGACATGCTGGACCTGTTCACTTCAAAGGTGCCGTCCGATCTTTTCCCCAAGGGTCGAAAAGCGGACTCGCTCAGAAGGGACCCGAAAGGGGACCCACTGAAGCGACCGGAGGAGTGAGCAGCAAAGGCATGCCGAAGCCTACCGGCCAACCGTGCCGTGCAGCCCTTCCGAATCCGACTGGGAATGTGCCCCATGAAGCGAGTGTGCCCAAACCTCAGGGTGAGGGTGCACAAGCCGAGGGTTTCGTTCTCAGCAAGAGGCAGAAGCGGCGTAATAACGCGCGAGCAAGAGCCCGTCTGACTTCACAGACGGGCGCAGGTGTGACACCGGACGCACCTGCAACCGCGGCCCCTTCAGGGCAAAACAAAAGGCCACTGGGTTCGAGTGGCGACTCTACTCTGCTGGCTAGCGCCTCCAAAAGGACGAAGGTAGGGTCGTATGCGGAGGCGGTGGCGGCGGAGAGGATGGCCATTATCCCAGTGGACTACCCTGCCGTCAAGATTCAGGCTGGGCATCTGTCCGCTATCCAGGGCGCAGTACTAGCGCTCCTGGACGGTGCACCTGATCCCCTGCCGAGAATCGTGCTCGGCAACATTGTGGGGGGCACCCTCCACGTCAGTTGCCAAGGGAGGGGGGCCTCCACGTGGTTCAGCTCAGCAATCGGAGGAGTGGAGATTGCTGGACTGCACCTTAAGGTCGTGGACGCCAAGGATCTGCCGAAACCGGTCAAAATGGCCTGGAAGACGCGGGTCGTTGGCGCCCAGGACGTAAAACTAATGCTCCGTGTGCTGCAGAGGCTTAATCCTATGCTGCATACGGAGCAATGGAAGATAGTGGACACCCTGATGTCAGACGCAAGCACCCGACGCATCATCTTGATGGATCGGGAGTCGGCGGATGTCATCAAGGCGTCCAACTATCAACTCTTCTCGGGGGTGGATCTGAGCTCTTTCAAGCTCCTCGAGGATGCGGAGGAGAGGATGCTTGGGAGGGCGGAGGTCGACCACCGGGCAACCGGGGGCGGGGCGGCCACAGAGGGCGATGTGGCCGCGTGTGGGGACGCGAACCCAGTGGGTGGTGCGGTACTGGAAGGCCCAGCCGATGACGCCGCAAACGTCGAGGCCAAGGAGGCACTGTCGGTAGACGGTGCGGAGGCCAAGACGGTAGAGGCAGAGGCGGGCACGGAGCCGGACGCGACGATGGTGGAGAGAGAGTGGAGGGAGGATCGTGCTGGGTCACGCATGGGTCGAGAGTCATCGCCGTTGTCAACGGTGGACTCGGAGGCCTTGCGTGATATGGCTGATCTGTACCTGGGATGCGACCTCTCCCCCATGTCTAGCGAGGCGCCACCACAGGCCGCTGATCTCAGCAGGCCCAAAACCACATAATGGCGCAATGGCGGGTGTAAGGTGTGTACAAATTAACCTACAACACAACAAAGCAGCCACAGCCCTTCTGGCGAGGCAGTTAATTAATGATAAATTCGATATTGCTCTAATACAAGAACCATATATTTATAAAGGGGAAATTAGAGGTTTGGGCGGAACTGGCGGTACCATACTGTACCACTGCTCCGATGATAATATGAGGACATGCATCTACGTCAGAAATGGCATCGATGCTATGCCTTTACATGCTTTCTGTTCCAGGGATCTTACCAGTGTTAAGATCCAGAATAAAGGGGAGGGGAAGGCTCTTATCTTCTCGTCAGCCTACCTCCCTTACGAGGCGACGGACCCGATTACACAACAACTGCGGGATCTTGTCGTCGAAGGCAGCAAGGCGAACACCGACCTGATCATCGGCTGCGACGCGTTCGCTCACAATGTCATCTGGGGCAGCTCGGATGTCAACAAGAGAGGGGAGAAGGTACTGGATTTTCTGGTGAGTTCCTCCTTACAAATTCTTAATAAAGGCAATGAACCAACCTTTGTCAACGCAAGGCGAGGTCAGGTAATTGATATAACGTTGGCTTCCAATAACACTAGCAAAAGCATCAACTCATGGCATGTTTCTAAGGAAATTTCTCTATCAGACCACAGATACATATGCTTTAGGTACAATACGAAGATAGATGTAAAAACTGTACTCAAAAGGAACCCTAGGAACACTGACTGGGAAGCGTACAAGGCTGACCTGAAAGTGGAACTGGGTGATCCGAAAGGTAAGCTCAATTCCATTATTGATATAGAGTTTGAAGCTGACAAAATAGTTCAAGCGGTATACACAGCTTGGACCAATAACTGCCCGGAAAAGAAAACTCTGGCAAAAAGAATACCCTGGTGGAATCCAGAGATAGCAAAACTCAGGAAAGAAACCAGGGCTATATTCAACGACGCAAAAGCCTCAAACAACTTTGAGAGTTATGCACACAAGCTCACAGAATATAATAAGGCTGTGAGAAAGGCAAAAAGAAGCGCGTGGAGGGGTCACTGCGACCAAATAGGGTCTATACCAGAAGGTATGAGACTAACAAAAGCACTAGCTGCGTCAAAGTCAGTCCCGCTCACAACCATTAAGGGTAGGGACGGGAAAATGACGAAGACAGGGCTAGAAACCTTAAAAATTATGTGTAGCACACACTTTCCAGGCTCAGTGATACACGAGAGCGAATTAGACGATGTTGCAATTACTGTATTGGAACAAAGCGCAAGCACAACCAGACACAATTGGGACACGTCGAAAAAGGTAGTAGACCATAACACATTGAAATGGGCAATTTCAACGTTCCAGCCGTTCAAGTCTCCGGGACCAGATGAAATCTACCCAGTACTACTACAAGAAGGCGCAACCGTACTCATTCCTCATCTGAGTAGACTGTACAGAGCGTCTATAGCATTTGGACACATACCACGAGTATGGAGAATGGTAAAAGTAATATACCTGCCTAAACCAGGCAAGGCAGACTACGGAGAAGCCAAATCGTACAGGCCTATAAGTCTGTCTTCATTTTTCCTAAAAACATTGAGAAAATTGGTGGACAGACATATAAGGGATGGTCCATTAAAAAGACGTACGTTGCACAAACTACAATGTGCGTACCAACCTGGAAAGTCAACCGATACCGCGTTGCACCTGGTAACAACCAGAGCCGAACGGGCCATAGAAAATCAGGAACTATGCCTGGCGGCTTTTCTAGACGTGGAAGGAGCGTTTGATCGCACCACGTACCAAGCTATCAGTGAAGCAGCTGCAAGACATGGCATAGAACCGACCATCTGCAAATGATAGGCAACATGTTAAACGCCAGGCTAATAAAGTCGTCTCTGATGGGAGATGAAATACTAGCTACGGCTACAAAAGGGTGTCCCCAGGGAGGAGTACTCTCACCCTATGGAGTCTGGTGGTAAACTCCCTAATGGAGGAACTCAACAGTGGTCATATCTATACGGTAGGATATGCAGATGATCTGGTGATTCTCGTAAATGGGAAATTTCCCAGTACGGTATCAGCAATTATGAGTGAAGCACTGAGGAAAGTGGAGAAATGGTGTAACAATCATTATCCATTAACCCAGGCAAAACAGTGGTAATACCATTCACGAGAAAGAGGATTCTTAAGGACATGCAGGAACTAAAACTGTATGGACAGGTACTCGAAATGTCCAGTGAGGTGAAATATCTTGGTGTCATACTAGATAAGGAACTCAATTGGAAAAAGCATGTCGATCACACCATAACAAAGGCTCTCAGAGTATTTGGGATGTGTAGATCAGCGTATGGTAAGACGTGGGGATTAAGCCCAAAGGTACTAAAGTGGATTTATACCATGATGGTACGACCGATCATCCTATATGGCAGCCTCGTATGGTGGCCAAGGACGTTGAGAAGCACATGCAGAGACGCCTTGACGAAGGTGCAAAGAACGGCGTGCATGGCTATAACAGGGGCGTTTAGAACTACGCCAACCGCGGCACTAGAAATATTGCTAGATCTACCACCGCTACATATAGTGATACAGTCCGAAGCGCGCAAATCGCTGCACAGGTTAAAAACAATGGACCTGTGGAGTTATTGCACGCCGAAGACTAAGCACACTAACATGGAAAGCAACAATTTTCTTGACAGAATAACAACCATGAGCTGCGATAAAATGCAGCCTAAGTTTGTATTCAATAGGAACTTCAAGGTACAAGTTCCAACGAGGGCGGAATGGGCCGAGGGTCGCGAGCCACCTACAGCGGATGGTGAGGACATTATTTGGTACACTGATGGATCAAAAATGGGATCAGGTACGGGAGCAGGCATTCATGCAAACGACTTCAATGCAAGTACAAGTATGGGAGGTTATGCGACTAGTGATGGGCCGTTCCCGGGAATATTCCCCAGGCGGGAATATTCCCGGGAATGTTCCCGGGAACATTCCCCATGAGGGGAATATAGGGGAATTTAGGATTTGTATATGAATAACATTTATTTTATGACATTCTCCATATAAGAAAATGTTTATCTATTTAATAGAAAAAAAATATAAAAAGTCAGCTGTAAATGTAAATTTCCAATGCTCCCGGGAATATTCCCATTGTTCCCCGGGAATATTCCCAATGTTCCCGGGAATATTCTCATTGTTCCCGAGGAATATTCCACAAGTTTTTAAATTACTCTCAGGAATAACATGGTAAAATAAATACCAGTGAGACAAGCAAGTTAATTACTGATAGAGAAGGAATAGAGAAAACACGTGTACACGCAATTAGCAAAATAATTGTATTTTATTTAGTTTTTATTGTTTTTATGTATCTATTTATTTCATTATTTCAATAGTATTTTAAATAGGTAGTGTATAGTAGTACCAAAGACAGGCATGCCGTAATTCATTAATTAATACCCTGCCAGAAACATAAATAAAAAAAATGAATATCAGCATTTAATCTTTTGCAATATTTGATAAAATTATTTTTCTTTAATCAGTTGGATCCAGGCAGGGTTCCATAGCCGGTATCACAAATATATTACAAGATCAAGAAGAGAAGTCTTGTTTTGGTGCGGGGGGCTCATCCCCCCGAGCCCTAGTTTCGTAAATCTAGTCATGACTTGAAAGTTCAAAGTTGTGTTTATTATCTAAATACGGGGGCTCTGCCTCCGAGAGTGTCTCTTGTAGTCATCGTCTCATCACTTTGGATTTAAGCTATCATATGTTTCTGTTCTTGGTAGTTGCTTTGATTTTAGTGCCATCGCCGCTTGTCATAGCTCCACTTGTGACTTCAAAGTTAAATCTTATAATCATCGTTTCCAAAGTTGACTTAAAATAATCAAAAGACTAACTATCTTGTTTCCCTTCTGTTAGGTTTCTCCCTTAGGCTCCCCGTATCTTATAGTCTTCGACTCCTCAGTAGATTTTACAGAATCAGAAGACATAAATACTATCTTGTCATTTTCGGATTCGACTGTAACTTTTTGCTGGAAACGTTATTCGCCCCATCAATGAGGCGCATATTTGGCGCATTTTCAGTGGATTATTTCTGCTATGTCTCTGTAGCCGAAAATCACGCTGACTGTCTTTTGCGCGGCTTGACGTCTTTAAAGATTCCAGGCCAACTTCTGGTTTCAAAGATCTTCTTAAATGCAGCGTAACCTCGTTTGATCCGTCAGTAGTTTCAAAACCAGCCAAGAGAAGACACATGCATTGATTTCAAATCCGTTAATTAACTTACCGCTCTTCCTTGTAATAGCTGAACAGATATCATCTTGGTCGAAGTTGTTACGCTGTGTGGTACACGTCTTCGATTTGGAAAACTGCTTCCTCAACTTCAATATGTGTCTGCTTCAGATTTAGATTTTGCGCAGTCTATGTCTACAACATTGTCATTTCTCAAATGAGTTTGCGGGAAGATAAGCTGTGTTCAAGAAATTTTCAGCTCTTAGAATTATTTCTGCAGCATGGTGTTATTGGAGTAGGAGGTAGCTAGGCTAGAAGCTTCTGAATTAACCTACCAACAAAACCACTAGGAATACTACCGCAAAATGGACACGTACACGAAACCAATCTGATTGTAGATTCATAAAATATGTCATGCTGGACCAGATGAATTGTTTTGTGGCAGCGCGTCAGTGTTAATGTTTTTTTCTGCTAACTGCTAACAAAGTCATATAAGCAAGTTTTACTTCTCTAAGTACCCTTTATCAATCAATCAATCAATCAATCAATAATTTTTATTTCGGATATATCTCCATATTTGGTTAGTAACAATAGTAAACTTAACCTATGTTAGTGATTATCAATATTTATAATAATAATTATACCGACAGGTTCAGTTGGACGCCCTGTGCAACATATCCCAGTGTTGCAGGAAGGGGCCGTCCAGGCGCGCCGCCACCGTCTGCAGGAGGCTGTTCGGGCTGCCGCGCAGGCGCCTCATCAGAGACGCGACGCGCGTTCGCCTTATAGCATAAAAGTCATCCGTGCGCGCGTCGCAAAACATCCCTGATGCACTGCAATGGCGCGGCAGCCCTAACAGCATCCTAAATCCATTATTATACTGGACGCGTAGGGCGCTATAAGCTTTTTGAGTATAGTTGATCCATAAGCTGCAAGTGTAAAATGATTGACAGAACGCCTTAAAAAGGGTAATCTTCACGGCACTAGTACACCTTGCAAACCTACGTATCAACATGTTACTCCTAACTGAGAGCGCCCTACGCTCCCTCTCCAAGTCTTTATCATCGCTTAGACTCTCGGTTACCCAGTGTCCCAGGTACTTGAACTCCTTTACGATTTTAAGAGGTGCACCGTATAGGTAAGCTGGTGGTATACGCGGATAATATTTTTTGCCCGCCTTAAATACCAATAACACGCTCTTGGAAGTGTTGTACCTGAGACCATGAGACTCCGCATAACTTTCACAAACACTGAGCATCTTATTGAGGGCATTGATTGAGGGGCCCAGCAACACCATGTCGTCTGCGTAACTGATGTTGTTTACAAACGTACCGTCCACTGAGCATCCGACCATAGTGTTGCTGAGCTCATCGATCAACCGATTAACGTACAGACTGAAGAGTCTGGGTGACGACAGGCCACCCTGTCTCACGCCGCACTCCAGTCTGTACGAATCGGACAGCGAGTCGGCCCATCTCACAACGTTTTTTTGGTGCCCATACCAATACTTAAACAGGTCTATCAGCTCACTGGGTAGGCTCGTGTCCTCATACAGTTTCTGCCAGAGCTTATCATAGCGAACCATATCGAAGGCTTTTGACAGATCAAGGAAACACGCATATACTGGAGTTTCCCTATCTGTGTAGTACCGAACAGTGTGCTTGAGACATAGAACTGCTGTCTCCGTAGAGAGTCCGGGCCTGAATCCGAACTGTGCATCGTGAAGAGTCAGATGTTTCCCCAGTTCCCTGTCAAGCACACTGTCTAGCACCTTGGCCACAATCGTAGCCAACGAAATGGGTCTATAATTATTTATATCAGCAGTGTCTCCTGTCCGATTCTTAACTATGGGCACTACCACGGTTCTCATCATATCATCGGGTAGATAGGAATGGCCCACACAGAAAGTGAAGAGCATGGCGAGCACTCTTGGCATATGCACTCCGGCGTTCAATAGATGTTCTATGCTAAGAGAGTCGTGCCCAGGAGATTTACCGCGCTTCATGCTCTTCACCGCTGCCTCCACTTCCTTCGCCGTGATCCTTATATAAGAGCCATCAGACGGCCGTTCCGTGTATGGCATCTCCCCATCAATATCTGTCCGAGCCTCTATTCTAAAGTGCTTCCTGAAGAGCTCCGCAATTTGATGAGACTCGCTGATACCCTCCACGCTCACAGGAAGACTCGACTTGGGACTCAACTTACGGGTCTGTTTCCAAAAACTAGGAAAGTCCTTATTAGAGTGGTGCGTCGCTAAGATATCCATCTTAATTTGTTCAGCATTGTCTTGGCACCACTTAAGCTTTTGCTTAAAGACCTTCCTAGTATCGGACATATGTTTGTATAACGGTCCTCCGTCTGGCTTACCACACGAAATCCAATTCTTAAATGCAAGCCGAGCCTCCGTGTGAGCCTGTCGTACATGTTTGTTCCAGCCAACAACTTGTTTTTTACGCGATAGACTGTTCTTCTTAAAATAACTTACGGTGGCGGCCTCACTTAAAACGTTAATAATATTTGCGTACAACTTATCAATAACTAACCTATGATTTAAATTGTTGCATTGCATGTCACAACAGTCTCTAAACTCGACCGGGAAATCAATACCTTTAAATTTACTATTACAATAATTTTCGAAACATGTCATCTGTTCGAGAGTTCTTTCACCCCAAAGGATGGAATTAGTTGTTTCACAGATTATTTCGTTTCTAGTCGTTAGTAGTTCTAAGTTACATTTAATTTCAAGTGGATGATGATCGGACCAATACACATCGTAGTGCACCTTGGCATCTACCACAGCTCTCCACGCCGCCTCAGTTACCACGCAGTGGTCCAGCCAGCTACTAGACCCATTAATGTCGCTCACGTATGTGTATGTGTCCGAATCATGCCCAAGTATTTCCATATCCGCACACTTCCATTTTAATTCACTACAATAGTTAATGAGCTCTTTGCCAAACCTTCGTCCAGGATGCGCGTTGAAATCCCCTAATATGAATACTGAGTCTATCTGGCAGTCCTCCACTATTGCGGCAATTTCCCCAAAGCACTGCACAAACTCTGCGAGTGACTCGGCGGAGTCGGTAGGCATATAAACCGAAAACACTAAAAGCGAACGCTCTGATAGTTTTATTTTAATAGCTACTAAACGCGCACTATTACACTGTACGACCGATACGGATGTAAACAAACTTTTTTTGTAAAGGATAGCACAACCTCCAAATGGACGCCCGCACAACAACCCGTCTCCCGTGTCAACAGCTGATTTCCCTGTGTACGCGAAATCTTGGTCTATGCTTCCAAGATAAGGGATATTTTCCGATAACAACCACGTTTCTTGCAAGCATATAATATGTGCCTGTCTACATAGCGACTTGACACACTCAACTGATCTCATTACTGATCTGCAATTAAAACTACATATACGTATTTCTGTTATATTCGCCATCAAGATTTATTTTTGTCCCCGTCATGTGCACCATTCGATTTATAGGCGCTTCTGTTAAAATAAATAAACCTACGAAACCGAATCCCTTCAGGCCACATATGACCATCCATAAACAAAGAGAGTTTGGTGTGTGGTACAAAGACTTTATACGCGTTATAGCGCTTAGGCGTTCTCATGTCTATTTTCTTAAGCGTAACCGATAAACCAGTTTTCTGCTTTATGTAGTCATGGATATCCATGTCACTCGTTTGTTTGTCCACATTATTAATAAACAGAGGAACTCGTATGTCTGCCTCTTTAAATTTTCCATCCAGTTGTGTCTTCGCTTTTCCTTCGCTTCCCATCATACGATTCAACCGCTTTCGTTTTTTTTTATTTTCAGCTTTGTTCCATCCTGGACTGTCCTCCTTATTCACGTGCAAGACACCTTCATTCTCACTTACGGCTCCCGCCATCGTCTTACATTTGGACCATACGTTAGAAACTGGTGTACTTTGTCGCTCCGTCTCTTGCGCCGCCGTTAGCGCGCACGCAGCCATCTCGTTCTCGTATTGCAAGTGAGATGTGTCAGCAGGTGCATTAATTTCCTGCACGGGAGACCGAGATAGCATGTCGTTCTCCGCCCGTGCACTCAGTTCGGTCTTATCGGTAAAGTCTCGTTGGTGCGTTGCACTGGTGCTACCTTCAGTGTTCTTTTCTGCACACGAGGGTAAAGTTAAACCCATTGGGCCACTATCGTAACAAAAACTAGTGTGTCTAACGGCCGCACCGCGTTTACGGTTGACATTTAAATCAAAAGGATTGACCAGTGATGCCTGTTTTAGATTAACTAAGTCGCCCTTTATTTCATTTAATTGATGCTCTGTAACGTATGTTGACTTAACGGTGTCCAACTCGCTTTTTAACACTAGAATATCTTTTAATAATCGTGTTACATCGACATGATCGAACGAAATTGGTGGAAGTCGATGCAAGTCTTTCGCCACAAAAATGGGAAATTCCTGGGCGTCTTGTTGCTTGAAGAGTGATATAATATCCTTCAGATTCCTCTCCGTTTTTCCGCTATTTTTACGTAGTATTTTACGTTGTTTCGTAGTCAACGAGTCAAACAGCAAGTCCTTAGCCGTTTCGATTTCTTTTACGGAGAACGAAGAGGTAACCAGCTTAATAATACTCTCCTCACCCATCACGTCCACTTTGTTCTGTATAAATGCTAGCACTTCACAAATCACGATTTGACATGATGTACATTTTATGACGTTAGAGGCCATGGCCAATAATGAGTCATCAATACACGTCCGAACTTTCGCGCTAATTGCACGGTACTGAGTACACGGTACTTTATGAGTTGGTTGACTATTATTACTCGTAAACTTGTAAAGCCTACCCTAGCAGCGTTTATATAGCCAATACCCAAGTACTCCCAAAATTTGCAATTTAAAGTTTTATATTTCACAAACAGATCTATAAATCGGAAAATTGTTGCAACAAACCTGCAACATTTTGTAAGGCCTATCCAACGACATATCACACCATGGGGTAGACTAGAAAAAAAAGACGTCCCCACTTTAGTGTAGGGGGAGGTACAGTAAATAAGTATTTTTCCAAAAAATTGTTCTACCAATTTGTCAAAATGACTAATATGTATAACCATGCCAAATTATAACTTTCTAGTACTAAAAGTTTCTCTAGTACTAAGAAAAGTTCAATGTTCCCCATTTTGGGGAATATTCCCGGGAACAAAGGAAATTCCCGGGAATATTCCCCAGGGGAATATTCCCGGGAACGGGAATATTCCCGCGGCCCATCACTATATGCGACTGTCTTCCAAGCGGAGACATACGCTATAATCGCCTGTGCCCAGGAGAACATAGATAGACTTACCAGAGGGAAGCACATCTACATACTCAGTGACAGTCAAGCGGCACTTAAAGCGCTAGGTGCGCCTAAAGTGGATTCTAGACTTGTGTATAATGGCGTCCTAGCTTTGAACAAGCTTGGAAGGCACAATAAGGTGCAACTGGTATGGATCCCAGGGCATGAAGGCTTCATCGGTAATGAAATTGCAGATGAACTTGCTAGAAAAGGGTCTGCGACAAGTTTCATAGGACCTGAACGATGTGTGGGTCTCTCGCAGGGAACCATAGCAACAGCCATCAAGGATTATGCCAAAAACCAGCACCAACAAGAGTGGAGGAAAATGGCAGGCTTGAGGCACTCAAAGCTATTCATGGAATGTATAGAATCAGGCTGGACCAAGAAATTATGGGAATACAGCAAAAGACAGCTCCGAATCATAACGGGGGTGTTTACCGGTCACTTTGGGGTCAAAGGACTATTGGCCAAGTTGGGACTGTCTGACAATACAGATTGTAGAATGTGTGGCGAGGAGGCAGAGACAATGAAGCACATACTGTGTTGATGTCATGCCCTCGCCAGACTCAGAATGAAGGAATTCGGTATTGGTTACCCAGAACCGAAGGAATTCCAGGCACTACCAACTGGTTCCATCATCCGATATATGAAGGTGGTGGAACAATCCTTTGAGTAGGCGCGATGGGGGTAACTACACAAAAGATCCCATTGGGTCGAAGTGTATCCGCAAGGACCCCTTCCTAATAAGATAAGATAAGATGCTAAGGAGAGAGAGTTAAACAAAACTTGAAATTATGAACCACATATGTATAATTATTAAGTGGCAAATTATAAATTACACAAGAGTAACACTTATTCTACTATTAATTACTTAAACAAAGAGAATACAGAGCTCTTTAAGAGGCGTATACGCATAGAAGTTGTACTAGTTTAGTGAAGTTACATGAGGACTTGGTTTTGTGTGTGAGGCTAAAGAACTTTACTTTATAATTTAAACAACAGGAATGCGACTTGGAGTTAAATACGGAACGTTTTCACCTTGGCTTAGAAGGCGTGGTGAGTCCACGCTGCCGACGTGCGCTTCAACCACAGATGTCTCCACTCTGGACCTCGTAAAAGGCACAGCTCGTGACAGCTTCAACACCCAGTGTCGAAATCACAAGTCCGCAACACGGAGTCAGCACGGCGAGGGCCACGACGACGCACCCAGCTCAATCACCTCTGCAATCTGGCTGCTACGGCCAGCATTTACGCGTAGCGTAGGTAGGTAGCCAGTGCTATCACCGGCGAGAATCAGGGTTGGACAAAATCCGTCCGTTACATCGGCTGCTGTGTGTTTCCACAAGAAAGAAAAGAAAGATGTCGAAAGGTTTATTGTGTCATCATAGGTTAGGTGTCTAGGATGCCTCCAGATAGGTGTGCTCACATTTTCGAAAACAAAATGGCTTCCTCCGCAGGAGAAGCGAGTACGTCCTCACGTTGTGAGTTTCGGGGACGCACTGCCCGAGCTCTCTGCCAAAACTCTCACCATCGGAACACTAGAGATGCCCACACGCAATCGCGAATTTTCCCGATTCCAAAGACAAACGAAGCTACTAGTTAATTTGATTGAGATTTATTATGAAATAATTAATTCATACGTAGATACACTCCTTTATTTAATATTTATGAATATTAATCCTTAAATGATTAAGAAGACATCGAACTATGTCGATTCAGTGTTGCCAGCTGCAACGATCTGCTGATGTATTTGAACAATGCCGCCACTAGATGGCGTTAGATCCGCACCGCTGTCCTGCAAGACCAGTGTTCCTGTAGGAATACCAGAAACTAGATGGCGCTAGTAGTAGGAAACTAACAAAATTATCAAATATGATATGACTGCGTAACAATGGGGCCAGGCGAATAAATTTGAGTATAGAAATAAACAAGTTAAAAATGATAACATGTGAAGAAAGGCAGTAAGATATTGGTTTGTCGCCCTTCTCCATGCTTAAACTGGGAGAAACTTCAACAATGGACTGCCCCTGCACCTCTGGCTCAACTCTGACACGCGACTCTTTCTCGCGCGGGAAATATTACCTCTACCTCTACCTCTACCTCTACCTCTTTTTTCGCTGTAGGTACTGTGAAAAAGTGAGTGGCGATACTATGTCGCACGACAATAGTCGCGAAGCGTCTAGGTTATGGCCATGATGTCAATTAGTTAGAAAATGCGTCAAATACTGACTAAAACCTACGCTACAACTAGAACTGACTTCCTCCCTTCTCATCTATATTTCGGTCCGTCCGTAGGTATGTCTATATTAAAAATTATACAGAATACTTGTATTAGGTGGTATTAGCACAGAATAAAGACACTACAGAAGCCTCACTCTTTTGTTATTTGCCGCTTTTGCAAAAGCATTAGCCTACTCGTATCTGATTGGCCATTTTTAATGACGTACGACGCTGTTGGTTCTAGCTTCTTTGGGGCGTGTCATACTCCTAGGGTTGCCTACATTAGCAAAAGGGAAACTACTGTCTTCTCTGTCTTTGTAATTATTTTAAAAGCTACTTTTAACAAAAAACGTTTAAAATAAGAGGGACCTAGCGCGATCTTTATAATGATGGGCTCTAAGAGTGCCTACTGTATCTTTGGATTGGTTTAACGTAAACATGTGCGGTTTTTTTCTTTTCGAACCATTTTGATTATCATTAAGATCCAGTATTATAAAATTGACCGGATTTTGTATCCTGGAAGTGCTTACTAGATCTCAGGACTGGTTCAACGCAGTCACGTGCGGTTTTCGTATTCTGATTCACTTTGATGAGCAAGTAGAGAATGTGTTTATATTATGTAAATGCATTTTTTAAATATTTATTTTAGCCTTTGGAAGTTTGTAGAATGAAACATTTTTATTTATTTTATTATTGGTTTTACACCCGTTTACATAACATTTAATTTTTATGCACACTTGACATCAATGATTGATTCAATCGACGACGATTATTACATTTTGTTTGTTCGATATTTTTCGAAGTTGAGCAAATTTTGAAAATCCAATTTCATATTCTGACTCGGATGACCCAACTCATATACAAGTAGTTGCGCAAATTATAGAAAAAGCGAAAGAGTACAGAAAACCCATATATATGTGCTTCATTGATTTTCAAAAAGCATTCGATTCTTTACATCATAATGAAATTTGGAAAACGCTTTATCAACAAGGTGTTAATGAAAACTACATTACTGTCCTTAAAAATATTTACATGAACAGTTGCGCTAAAATAAAATTAGAAAAAGAAGGCACGATTTTCCCAATAAGAAGAGGAGTGCGCCAGGGCGACCCGTTGTCGCCAAAAATATTCACAGCAGTGCTAGAGACAGTTTTCCGAAATCTGGACTGGACGACGAAAGGATTAAACATTGACGGTAGCTACTTAAGTCATTTACGTTTTGCGGATGACATAGTCGTCTTCGCAGGAAACCCGAAGGAGTTGACGGAGATGCTAAAAGAGTTGACAGCAGAAAGTAAAAAAGTTGGCCTGGCCATTAATACGTCAAAAACGAAAATAATCACGAATAGCACCGACCAGCATAATATAGTAGTGGAAGGCCAAAGGATTGAAGTTGTGGACGAATACGTTTATTTGGGTCAGTCTGTCTCCTTTGCTAACCACACTGAAGAAGAGGTTCATAGAAGGATCGCTATTGCGTGGAAAAAATATTGGGGACTTAAGGAGGTCATGAAAAACAAATCCGTCCATATCAGTATTAAGAAAAAGCTCTTCGAGGTAGCGATCCTTCCATGTTTAACGTACGGCTGTCAGGTTTGGTCTCTAAGGAAACGTGAAGAAAATAAACTGGCAGTATGTCAGCGTAAGATGGAAAGGAGCATGCTGGGAATTAAAATATCTGATAGAGTCAGTAACCAAAACATTAGGAAAATTACTAAAGTGACCGACATTATTGAAAGAGTGAAGATCCTTAAATGGAATTGGGCAGGTCACATATGCAGAATGAGTCACAACAGATGGACAAAACAAGTCACAGAATGGACCCCGAGAGACGGATCAAGGAAGCGAGGCCGCCAAAAGAAGAGGTGGGCAGACATATTTACGGAAAGGTTGGGGCCACACTGGATGGTAAAAGGTAGAGACAGGGAGCTGTGGAAGGAATTGGGGGAGGCCTACGCCAAAGAGGCGACTACTGCATAATTAATAAATGTATAACGAACTTATTGTCATGATTTAATGTAGTAGAATAAATGGCTTTTTTATTTTTATTTTTTATTTTATTAATTTTACTGAATCATCAAAATGCATGTGTTGTCGACATTTTTTTGTGTGTATACTGATCCTGTCCGCGACTAAAAGGTTAAACTTTGTATCACTCAAAATCATGAGTATCGACCATCATCAATCATATTTTTTCTATCAATTATGATAGGAAAAAAAGAGTGCCCTAAAGTGTCACACTAAGTAGTTTTGTATTTTCCATTCCGTTATTTCAATATAATACGTTGAAAATCCTTTACAGTAACGGAATATCGGGACACATATTTTTCCTATCAGAATGAATAGTGCTCTGATTCTAAGTAGAAAAAGCACTAAATTTCCAAACTCGGAAAAAAGGGAGTGAGAGTTTTCAATAAAATGCCACCTTTATCCTTCGTTACTTCAGTTTTAAATGGAACAGCCTTAAAATTCCATGCCTTTTTCTCTTATCACGTGTGTTCGTAGAACAGGCGCGCGTCTTTTTTCTTTCTTTCTTGCGTATGCAATGTTAAAAGAAGCTCGTGAGAATGTTTTAGCATATTTCTCGGAGGAAAATGCAGTTTTGCTTAGTCATATTTCAGCATTAATAGAGATTCTGTTTGAAAAATTGCCGGCGCTATTTTTTAACTTTTGATATTACTATCTGCGTTGTAAGTTTGACCGTGTAGATTTTAATATATTTTCCTAAAATACTCATCCCACGTTTCATTTCAAAGTAGATTTTTAGACAATCCTATGTTGTTGGAATTTCTGCTTTGAATAATAATTTATGGCATAAGTATAGCCCAACAGAGTGTTTTTCAGCTCACGCCACGACTAGGACTAAATATTCCGCAAATTTCAAGTAATATTTGCATAATAAAGCCAAAACTATCCAGTGATGAGAGACAAGTTTTTTATCAATAGGATTTAGTATTTATTTAGCAAGAAGAACGATAGATTGAGCAGCATTCCGGTGAACATAAATGTCTGCAACACGCGTGTGAATCCTCTGGAGATGCATGTGTATAAGCTACTGTAATCGCTTACCATCATCGGGCCGCGCGCATATTTGCCATCTCTGTAGTATAAAAAAGGTAGCACATTGCTCATGGAACCGATAGCCGTTGAGACAGAAAGGTACTTGAGTGGCGAGCTCATACCGGAAGACGCAGCGTGGGATCTCAACAAGCTGGACGAACGACTGGCTAGGATGGCGATAAGCCGTTGGAAGAGGGCGGAGCACTATAAATCGTTGGGGAGAACTTTGGGGGTGGCCCTTGTGCAGCAGTCTGATAAGATAACTATAAGTGATAGCTCAAACTACTCACGAAGAGATTGAATAAGAATAAACATATTTCCCCAGTATATCCGTGAAAATCGACAACATACGCTGAAAAGAGTGTTTGTGATTTAAACTGGCAATGTAATTTAAATATCACGGTATCCTAAAATCTTGCGCCGTATAGCTTGGATTCCAACAAACAGCCGCGAATGGATGCAGAAAAGAGGCCAGGGCCATAATTCGACAAAGCATTACGATATTTCTAAATTTACATTATAATAATATCACAGACAAATATAAGTTACAAATTAAGTAGATGTCAATACTATTAGAACTGATGATTCTCGGTTCTTCAAGTAGCAGACTTGTACAAAGAAAGCATTGACCATTTCACAACATTATTCTACTGCTGTTTTACAGATTAGGTATTCGTAGAGTTAGTGCCAGCAAATTAAAACATAGTACCATCGCTCTTATAGGTATACAAAACCCGTAAATTACCTATGTGTAATAGTGGAACTAATTCGTAAAATGGCTCTTGGCGACCAACACTCGGTAAATCAGACGATCTAGACTGCCACCAACTGCCCCTTAGTCGGTAGGACATATACAGGGTGACTAGAAGTCGGTCAAAAGAAAGTTTATTCTTGTTTTACTAGGGTATTGTAGACAGTGTGTCTTACAGATTTCAGAAGGCATCTTGCAATAATACGATGTGACCCAATTAGGACTTGATCACAACCAGTGACGGCCACTTCAATTAATTTTGCTCGCATTTTGCGAACCCTGTAATGAGAGTCAAAGATTTCTGTAATTAAAAATAATGTTATAAGTACGTACGATGATGATAAACTTGCAAAAAAACTGAAAACAAAAATGTTCTTATCACGACTCAGAGTTCCTGTATTTTCTTCACAATTTGAAAACAGACTGAAAGATATTGGGATTTCAGCTGCTGCAAGGTTTTAATACTAGTAGACTGTAGGCCGTTAGGGCAAGTTTTTGACTGACGCGTATAGATAAACCGGAAATGTAGCGTGGGAAGTCACGTAAGATTTTGGTAGGATCGCAGGGGGCCGCTTGAAGCCTAAGACCGAACATTCTTGGAGATACTTTATCCTCCTGATCAGGAGACAATGCTCCTCATCAGAGTAAATCATCTCAACCTGCAGTCAGACTGATTCGGTTCAGTCTATACACGGCACAGTCCATGTGCCAAGTGCGTCCGCGTCACCCCCCTCCAAAATGACTCCTGTGGCGCGGAGATAATCCCATTAGCGGTTTATACTCCCACACAAAGTCCGACTACTGGTAGCGAGGACTAACCAGACCTGATACAATTCAAGTGATGTCTTCAGAAAAAAATAACCCCTTTGCATAGAAACTCCTGTTGTCTGTGATTCGACATATACGAACAAGAATAAACAGACATCACGTTTAATATGTACACTTTTGGTTGGAAACGTCACATTATTTATTGTTTTACTCTATACTTAAATATCTACCTAGCAGTCAAAATAAAAGTGGTTCTCTTCAGAAATTCATAAACTAGGTGTAGCTATTAGAAAGTAGTCCTATAACTCAGTGGTAAGAGCACTGCTTCAGGATAAACGGAGGTCGTGCGTTCGAATCCCACTTGGACTTCAGTGGATTGCATAACATTTTGACTTCTTATTTTATCAATAATATTATTAAACCTATCAGGAGACATCTTTAATAATTGTAAAAACGGTTTAAACTCACTTGAAAATTGTCGGGAACGGCCCGACAACGTTTCGAACTCATATGGAGCTCTTCATCAGGAAAAGCTCTTATTTTATCCTTTATGTCTACGAAATATCTAAGAAATGTGGTATCGCCACAAAAAATAGGATCAACATCGATTCTCTTCAATATATGCGTATTCTTCCTACATTTTTTTCAAGCAAGTCCCTACACAACGGCACCCCGTGTTAGCATCTACAAAGAGTTGTTTGATTTGACAAATTGCATCCTTTGTCGGTCGAACTGTCGATAACCCCACTATTTGTCGATTCGCTCGCGTTATACGATTTCATTGCGGCAAAATATAGTTTTATACAGCTATTTCTATGTATTTTCTAATAGGCCCTCTTGGAGTTATGGAGCCAGTGAGATATTTCTATGCCAATCTATAGAGAAAAGTGATGTGACGAATGATCAGAAATGACGGAATTCTGAGGTAATGAGACAGAAAACATACCTCGCCGTCAAACTTTCTCATTTTTGAAGTTGGTTGAAAAATTAGATTTTTATTGAGATCAAGATGTACCTATAGGCAAAATAACTCCTTGCGATTTAAAAACATATTTTAGTCAAAAAAAAAACGTAAGTTTGTAACATGCCATCTAAAAAGAAAACGTCTGAACATTACAATAACAAAACAACATACAGTCGATTTGGGAACTTCCTCCTTTATTGAATTCGGTTGGAAATGAAGGAGTTTTACAAGAAAATACTCCCAGTCAAAATAATAGGCTTAAAATCTATGGAAATGTTCCGTTTGACAAACACATCGGCAAATTATTTATAGCGCGAAGCTGTTTGCTCTCAGGACAAGGCAATTCTCAAAGGAAATAAATAGGAATATTGTGCCTTTGAGCCAGTCGCTCTAATAGCTACTACATGTAAAGTTTAGCTCCTTTGCAACTGTTCTTTGTTCTTCGATAAATAACGATACCGGCAAAGCCCCCCCCCACCCCCACGTTCAACGTTCCTTAAGTAATACCATTTCGTAATGAGGGTTTGCTGGAATAGAAAAAAATATCGGTGTAAGATATATTTGAATGGAGTCAAAATCTTGTCGAATTTGTAGATTCTACAAAGTATTCAATCTTATAGAGACAGGAGTCATTTTCTGATGGTCTGTATCACTTCAATATTATTTAGTGGTGAACTACGGTCCGTGATAATGACTTTTATTGCAGATGAATGACATAAGCGCGTGATAAAACAACTACCTATAAACTCGATGATGATAAAGCCTATGATGGAGCACGTCTAGAAAGGATCCAAATTAGTTATCCGAAGGAAATCGTCTTGAAAACGGATTCTCGTAAAGTTTTGTGAAGGTTCAATTTATACGGGTATTTTCTTGGCATTTTTGTAAATAATTCGAAATGGCAGAGATATAAAACGGCAGATAGAAGATTCTACTTCGTCAGGATGTGAATAAATGCACTCCACTCATTACAAGCTTTGAGTTCATAAGATTCAGGGATGACATAGGAACGTGTAGACAACCAAATGAAACAAAAAAAATTTTACCTAATCGAAACCATAAACTCACCACCATCTTACTGAGAAACCACGGGAACGAACTAAGCAAAATACTTAGTAGAATTAATAACGGGACATAATACTTTGAATAAACACCTCTTAATTTAGGTATAACAGACAGTCCCTTATACAGAGCATGCATGGAGGCAGAAGAAACCAGACATATTCTAGTAGATTGCAAACAGGATGAAGCAAGTAGGGTCTCCGCATTCTACAAGAAGCAATATAAAGGCTTTGCTTGGTTTCGTAGAGGAGTTGGGGTGGTTAGAGTAGCGCTACCCCCTTTTCACGCAAAATAGGCACGTTGGATGTCGACTTGCGGAAAATGCCCAGCGCAACTAACTAACTAACGGGCTTCAAGTGTAAGTTGCCAAACAATACAACGTCTCGATCACGTTTGCGTTTTTCTAAATAAATAAGATTGTTACGAAAGAGTTCGAGACGTTTTTTGCATTAAAAGCAGACTTACACTCCCTCCACCTCAGTCGTTTACTCTTGATAGAGTGGCCGTGGGTATATTATGATATGAGACGTATCTATTGTAGATAATTCAGCTCTCGCAATGCGCCGTCACTTGCCGCGGTCTTCAGCGTTACGGGAACATTGGACTGTGGTGGTTCGTTTCGCAGCTTTTATCAGGTCTGTCCAAGTTGTCCAACACGTAGGTGATCGACCTCGAGACCGCTTGCTTTTCACTCGTCCCTGGACGACGGAGTTTTGTTTTCGTGTAAAGTGCCCCAAGTATTTGAGGATTCGTATTTGAACAGTTTCCGATAATCAAACATACTCTAGAATCCCTGGTTATTATGTAAATAGCTGAACTAGAAGTTGAAACAGACGACCTGTCCAATTCGGGGTTCAATACGTAAGTTAGCAAACATTGACAGGCTAAAGAAGCCTTGCCCCACAGGGATGCGATAGTCCGAGTATCAGACCTCCAATTTCTGAGGTCAACGATAAAAAGTTAATAAATATTCTACCTTATCTAATTTCTTACTCGCAATAACATAGATGGTTTAGTCAATTTGACAGTCGTTACTGAATTTAGGAAACATGAACGGCATTGAAAATCTAGAAGCCTTATCTGAAACTCGCAAACTACCGCGTGGTAGGCCTTTCTACGCTCTGCCGTTTGATAAGTCTGTATGTGGAATTCCACCAACAGAATCCTGTCGACCTCAATTTATAAAACTAAATATCCTAACGCTGCCATGCATCTATATACATGAAGTATTAATTTATGTAAAATCCAATTTATGTCAATTTTCTGTCTTTAACAGTGCTCGAAGGCGGGGCAAAATATACTCAGGGCCTTTTAAAACCGCTTTGCTTTCTAAAAGCATTTTTGGAATGGCTCCAAAAATTTATAATAAATTGCCCAAACATATATTGATCCAAGACATAATAGAATTTAAAAAAAGCCTGTATACATTTTTAGTACAAAAAGCATACTACTCAGTATCCGAATATTTAGCGGACACTACCATAATTTGAACTTATATTTTCAATTATATTTTTAATTTTAATCTCATTATTTCAATTTTATTTTTTATTTCATTATGACTATTTTCAATTTTAATTTCATTATAGACCTTTTAATTTTTGAATGTTTAATTTAATTTTAGTTTTAAATTACATGATTAATTTTATTTTCGTGAAAATGCATGCTCCATCTTGACTCAAAATATTTGTATGCCTTATGGCGAAACATAGTGATACACCTACATATTAAGTGCAATGTAACATCCACAAACCTATGTTTACAAATAAATTATTTGATTTGATTTGATTTGATTTGATAAGTGGTCGCTCAACATTTGGCATTTTAGGGCATCTCTCTGGGCTACGCCGCTGATGGTATTAGGACAAAACGGAACGTAATCGCTTTAAATGTTTAAGGAATCCACGCCCCGTTTAAATCTCCTTTAATTACTTCCCGGGTAATGGCATACTCCGTTAGTGGCATATTCTTCATTGGCTTGAAATATGGTTGGTAAAAGCCGCGGACCGTGATTGTGTTCTTTGCGGTCAGCGAAGAATATATTTTTGTTAAACCCGTATTAGCCTAACTAATACTTCGTGATTCTTGTCCCGCGACTTGGCGTCCCTCGTCACTCTCTCATAGTTCTATCCATAAAGGTGTAGATATATCTCGCACGAGAAAGAGTCGCGTGTCACAGTTGTGCTAGATGTGCAGGAGAGAGATCAGGTTCGGCGTTGATTGATTGGCCGCTGCTGCTACTGATTAGATCTCCTTATGATGAATCGCGAACCTAATTCGAAACATTTCGAGTGATATTCGACTTCTATGACATGTGTAAATCCGTTTCGTATGTATATTATGTCTGACACTGAAACTCACAGGAGTTTTCTATGTCAACCCACGTAGCACAAAGGTTGCATAAGAGCTTATACAGCTCTTATACGACTTATTTTAGCTGTATAAGGCTTATACATGCATACAGCATGTGTGCTACTTGAGAAATATATTTTTGTATGTAAAATACCAGTCGGCTCACAGCCTAGGATAGATTGAAGTTATAACCGTAACATTATTAGCCGAAGTTGTGTTATTATTCAATAACTGCCCCGGTGGACCGGATTTCAATTACGCAAGTTTGCCTAGTTCCAAACAACGCGCTTAGTAATTAGGGACTCCCGGTAGGGCCCGCTCTTTGGACGCTGGAATTAATGGCAATCATTATATTTTCTCTCACAGACCTATAATATGTAATTAGATGAAATAGTTCTCTTCATTTTCGCAGAATTATTTCTCGTCGAATGATTAATTTCGTAGAAAGTATTTTTTATATTTTTATTTTTTATGATTTGTCGAAGTGAAAATTCGATGATATAACCGTTACATTGCTTAAACATCTATATTTTAACATCAATCGAATAAGCCCTTGATTACTGTAATCTGTACATATACTCGTAAGATAAACAGACAGAAGTTTAGTAATAGGGTATGGAACGCAAAAAATAAATATCTACTGAGAAACTCGGTTTTTTATTAACACCTGTTCAAAATATCAACACTATAATGTCTACTTTAGCGAAATGCTCTTATTATTTTTAAATGGCAACCTATAGGTAAATGTAGGTCAAAAAGCAAAAAACTAAATAATGCGCCGTATGGTCGTGATTTGCGATACATCGTTCTAATACCTAATGTCCATCATATGCTACTGTTTATTATCCTTAAAACCCTGTCGACTTTGTTATAGTAGCGAACAAACCTCCAATATCGGAAATCTCAGTCCGCCTGTAGGGACGTCACAAAGTTAGAGCAGGTGTGACCGCCGCGGCCACGACCCGGGCCAAACTGTAATAAAATATACTTCATTAATAGAGGGTCGGGTACACTTGGAATTGCAGTTAATACTATTTCTTGATAGGTGTTTGCAAAGTTATTTCGGCATAACCCTGGCTCTATACACTTTTTTCATCTGTCGATCG
Organism: Apotomis capreana; assembly: GCA_947623375.1. Classification (NCBI taxonomy): domain Eukaryota; kingdom Metazoa; phylum Arthropoda; class Insecta; order Lepidoptera; family Tortricidae; genus Apotomis; species Apotomis capreana. The sequence continues at coordinate 14,237,541 of OX392516.1, forward strand.
ATTTAGAAGCTTTATATCTACGTTAGTTACTTAACTAAAGTCTAAGTGTTAAACGAAATGTAGGCTACAGAGGCCTCGCAACGTTTATCAGGTCGGTAGAATATGATTTTGTAAAGAAATAAAGAAATATTTATTGCCACACCAAAAAATAAAATAGGTACTTACATGGAATAAGCAAAAACAGCATTGTCAGTACATTGTCCGCCCAAATTATTCCGTGTGACAAAAGGAGCGGACTCAGCATGTGCTGCGACAGACAGGCGTCTGCGCAGCGCTGGTTTTCAGTCCGTCCCCTTTCTCACTCTGAACCACATTGTCATATTTGCGGGTGTGACCAAGGTATATACATGTATGTATGTGCGTGCACACAACACACAAACACATAAACTTGAATTGTTGATCCACAATTTTATGTCAAAAGCCACGAATATTTAATTTGTTCTCATAATGAAAGAAACTTGAAACAAAGTCCCGTCAAAGGGGTGTTATCTCGTCTTGTTTACGATAAGCATAAAGCTAATACCTTTGTCCTTTAAAAAACAAAGGGGGAATCTGGAGAAAAAGTGTCGATTTGAATGATAAGAGTTTCGTGGGGTTGAGAGAAGCTGCTTTCATAGCGGCCCTGTAAAGACAGTATTGGAGTTCCGTTGTGTCAAGAAATGAGGACTAAGATAGTATACTTACTTTTAAATATTTTTAAGCAGGTTGAATACGTTTAAAAATAACATAATTCAGCTGGGTTTAGAGCTCACAGAGCGACTACAATCTTAACTATTATAAAATTTTAGATTTTTATTGAAACTCAGTTTACTATGGGGAAGGTTGATTCCAGGAAAAAATCTTAACGCATTCACTACCACGTAGCGCTACGGGCTACGCTCGTAGCCGATAACATGGGAAAAACCGCATGTAGCGAAAACTACTACGAGCAGAGCGCCCGGCTACCGGGTTGCTGGTTTCGAAAGTGTTAATAACGTGATGCAGGACCGTTATTTGTTTTGTATGGTCGGGCGGCGCCATGCCAGCCCGGCGCCATCTGTTTTCATAATTTTCTTTGTCCTCTCCTCACGCCGAAACGACTGGACAAATTTTAACCAATTTTTGTACAGGGATAGCTGGACATCCATAGATGGTTATAGGATACTTTTTGCCCAACTACGCGTACAATTACGCGTACGAATTAAGTTGCGGGCAGCTTCTAGTTTAATAATCATCACTATATACATAGTATAAAACAAAGTCGCTTCCTGTCTGTCTATCTGTTTATTCCTATGTATGCTTATATCTTTAAAACTACGCAACGGATTTTGATGCGGTTTTTTTAATAGATAGAGTGATTCAAGAGGAAGGTTTGTATGCATAATACAATGCATAATTTATCAGCGTTGCACCCGTGCGAAGCCGGGTCGCTAGTAAATGTTAAATTGTTTATTGGATCACTACTACATGCAAAAACACTACTAGGTACATACAATAAAGGGCTTTCCTACGTACTTCTTTCTCACGGTATGCAATAGTCTAAAGTAAAACTCAATGTTTAACCATAACCATAAATTTAAAACGCGTTACTTCATCTTAATAACTTTAAGGATAAGATGAATGAAAAGTAAAATCTTATACGTCTTATAAACTTGCTGAATCAAATTATTTTTCATCTCATTATGACGGTAGATGCCCCTCTGACATAATAGAACAAGAAATACAGCACAGACTTAAATTCAGATTACTGACATGAAAAACGAATACACACTCGTTTTGATTCTTGTTATCGTGAATATCTTGTTTTTACCCCCTGAAAAAAAATATGAGTTATTTTAACGTATAATGGGGATCTCCAAAGCTACTACTTACTTATTTTTTTACCAAACCTTTCAGCTTGGAAGAAAATGCTTTCGTATGTCAGACTGTGAATCGAAAAAAATTGTGACCTGGGCATGGGAGTAACGATTAAACTATGCTTATAAAGGTTTTAACTTCTTCATTTTTCACGTCTTTCCTAAGTACCTAGCTGATCATATCTTCCCTCATGGTGGCGTGACTAATTATCAATTCTTACTTACGAACTTTAGTACCTCTTCATACGTGGTCATACGACCTGGATTCATTGACATCATTGTAAACTGGGTGTGCATGTTTTCACATAACGATTGATTGTCATAAGGTATTGTTTGTCATAAAATCGTTAGCCATAACTCTGAAATTATTAACTTTAAAAGAGTTTTGAGATTAAGACCCATTAGATTAGGTTAGGTTAGGGTATGTATTATAATTACTAGCGTACGGACATACGGTGGCAATCTGAACAGAGAGGAAAATGGAGTCACCTAGGTATATTTTATGATTGAATGAATAACGATTAAATAATTGATTTCCCTAAAACAAGACACTTCTTATTCTAGTGGATCATTCATATTATTTTATTTTTATACTTCAACACTCTTGTGTGCTGTTTATTTATGTTATAATTATCAATTCAATGTAATACGATTAAAAATATAATAATCAATTGTCTAAATTGACAACATCAAATTATATTGTCGTATATCTATAATTCATGTAGTTTTTTGCCAGTAATGCAGGTTGTATATGGTTAGAAAGTACCTATATCGATTAAGTGTGAGAATTGTAAAAGAAACGGAATAGCATATGGTATGTAACATAACATTTCCGTCATAGTATTTGATTCTATGAGTAATGTAATACAAATTTTGAATTTATTCATTTAATTATAAAAAGTTTGTAGATAATAACGACTCCATTTTCCTCTCTGTTCAGATTGCCATCGTATGTCCGAACGCTAATTATAACAATCCTGAAAAGTTATTTGTTTCAGATAAAAGTAGAAATTATGACTACGAAATGTATGACTATTGACAATTATGAATAAAAATTATGCAAGCCAATATGGACCCTTGTAAACTCATCGCCGAATCTCAATCACAAAATTGCAGTCAGTTAATGCCTACTGTATGTCTTTAAGTATCCTGCAAGCAGCCAGGTGCATTTAATATCTGCACCGTCCCCCGGCGCGCGCATTATTCCCGCAACCCGGTACAAAGTCTGGGATGAGAGAGTGAAACTGGGCTCGGATTTTGTTCTTCTTGGTCTTTTCTCAATGGGTGAGGATCCTGACCTACTTGCCTACACATAACGCGGGCAAGGGCTAAAACATATACATATGCCGCAAAGCGAGATAATTTTGGAGATTTTGAAAAAACACGGATAGTTACATAAAGGATCTCTCTATCGATACAGCGCGGCAACTTCAAAACGATCCGACACAAAACATTAAATATCCATACTATCCATACTAATCCATCCATACTAATATAATAAATGCGTAAGTGTGTCTGTCTGTCTGTCTGTTACCTCTTCACGCTTAAACCGCTGAATCGATTTTGATGAAATTTGGCATAGAGATAGTTTAAGATACGAGGAAGGACATAGGATAGTTTTCATCCTGGAAATTATACCTAAAAAGATTGAAAAGTGAGTGAACATTTCTGATGGGGTGCGGTGACCCTGTAGGAAATGTAATTATTAGACCAAAAGCACAATTGCTCTTACATTTGCTCAGGCGCTTTTAATAATTTATTTTATCAAGTTCCACGCGTACGTAGTCGCGGGCAAAAGCTAGTATTATAAATGTGAAAGTATGTCTGTCTGTCAGTTACCTCTTCACGCTTAAACCGCCGCACTATGGGCGGCCTTCATACAAGCGGCTGGACATCTGAGTAATTACTTAAGTTATTATTTTGGGCTAAAAATTAAATAATATTGTAGTACAATAGTTGGTCCATTACAATCCGACAGTATTATTTCAATTATTCAATTTACGACGATGTAGGAGACCTTTAAACTGGCTTGATCCCCAATTTGGTAAAAATCGTGTTTCCGTAATATTGATTATTTCGGGTCTGTGACTCGGTATCAAGAAATTTCTTAGCTTTTATCAAAAGAAGTTTACAATGTAGTATTCGTTTTCATCATTCAGAATGTGATTATTTACATTGTAAGTCTTTTATCGATTTTTTTTATAGGTGTATATTGAAATGACTAAACTTTGAGTTTTGAATCAGATATCCGGCTATATCCAGGTCAATTCCCAAACTATTATTAAGATCATAGATTATGCAACATATGAAGCAAAAAATTGGCTTGGCATATTCCGGCTCTTTTGAAATAAATAAACTTATTTACTATTAACTTCTGCGCCTTCTAAAAATCTGTAAGCAACAAATCACATCACGTGGTATAAATGCAATTTATTTGGTTCTACTTAATATTATGCCACTTACTCTTGGGTAATCTAAAAATGTCGTCGTCTCCGTCTGGTTACATGTCTTTGAAAAATGCAAAATATAGTGATGGGCCAAACGGATTTCAACAGGAACCAAAATGTTTAAAATACTTCGCAACACAAGCAATTTTGATGCCTGTATTAGGAGAAAAAGTATTATGGGCGCGAGATCCGGAAGGAACTGTAAGTACCATACGATAAAATATGACTAAGTATGACTTCAACGATGTTTTATTATTTGCTAAAAAACAACAGTAACAGCTTATTGTAATTATTTTTCAGTTGAATTACATCGATCAAGAACTTCGTCAGTTACATTTACCGCGGGAAGTCATAGAAGATCTTAGCAAATGTTTTGTAGCCTATGCAAATAATGTAATTGTAACGGGAATAAATTATTATCCATTTTAAAACGTTTTTTTTCTACAGATATTAACTAGGTAGTAAAATATATTCAGCATTTCAAACTACCCTCTTTTTGTGTAATATAGATGATTAGTACTAAACATTTAGCTGACCGTTGAGTGATTATTGCCTTGTCAATATTGTTGTCGTTGAGATTAGTTTACTAGCCCCTTTGTGATTTTCAAAATGGAAAACCTGAAAACCAATCGTGATTTATACAATTTAGTCACTATTAATAACTATGACAACAGTGCAGTTCTTGAAAAAGTTTCAAGTGCTATTCCTATGGTTCTTTCTCCTGCTTCCAAAAAGTAAGTATTGTTGTATTGTTATTGTTTTACACGTAAATAATTACTTACTTGTTTATTATAAAGGTACATAGATTAAAGAAAGCGTTAATCATACATACTTTGTTTGTTTCCAGAAGCTTGGAGAGAAAACTCATTAATTTTGATATTAAAGTAAAGGCTAAAATTAAGAAGTGTCATGGCAAAAAAGAAAGGTTCTTGAAGCAATATTCTCCTTGGCTGGATTCAGAAATTGACTGGTCCCAAATTATAAAAGATAATACTAGTTTTGATTCCGAATGCTTTTCTATGGCAGAAACAGCTGGTTCCTCCGACAAGTCATTTTCACATTTAAGTGACCGTCAAAAAAGAAGACGTACGGAAAGTTTAAGAAGTTCTCCACCTGAACACATAAACTTCATTGCAAGGAAGAATTTAAGAGACCCAGATGCCAAGTTTGTGTTTGACTTTCTCCAAAAATACCCAGAGAATACGAATGCAATTCGAAAATTCTGTGAGAACTTATTAAATAAAAAACAAACGGAGTTATCAAAAGAAGACGCTCTGAGTTTGTATGTGAATAACGACCTTACAAAACAGCAGTATGTAGACATAAGGTCGTCTATAAATCAATTAGCACCAAATTTGTTTCCAAGCTACGATCAAGTTCGTGTAGCTAAAGAACAGTGCTATACGAATTCTGATAGTGTTATTGTAAGTGATATTCACGTTAAAATAGACTTGCAGTCGTTATTAGATACTACAATGTCAAGGTTAATGCAACTTATTACAATTGAAAACGACCATGATTCGTATGACCTGACCTTAGTTGTAAAGTGGGGGTGTGATGGAGCATCTGGGCAATCTAATTATAAACAGAAATTTTCAGACTCCACACAAAATGACTCATCTATATTTTATGTAGTTTGGTGCCAATTAAAGTGTACGACGAAAACAATGGAATCGCACAGTGGCAAAATCCTGTTCCTTCGTCATATCGGTTTTGCCGACCAATTTCTTTTAAATTTGAAAGGGAAAACAAAACCCTCACAAGCCGCACTATTGAAGATTTAAACCAGGAAATAGATAATTTGCGCCCCTTTGTGTGGAAAAATGTAGTTGTTAAGTATAAACTGATGTTTACAATGGTTGATACTAAAATATGCAATGATGCTACATGCACTAAATCAGCTATGACGTGCTACATTTGTGGTGCAAATCCTAAAAATAATAATAATTTATTATTGGCTTTCCAAAGACAACCGAATATAGACAGTTATAAGTTCGGAATATCGCCACTTCATGCCTGGATTCGATGTTTTGAATGTATGTTGCACATTGCATACAGATTACCATTTAAGTCTTGGACTGCACAAAAAGAAAATAAAAATATAAAAGACCAAAGGAAGTTAGATATCCAAACTGAGTTCAAATGCAAACTAGGCCTGTTAGTTGATGTGGTTAAGCAAGGTGCAGGTACAACCAATGACGGTAATACTGCCAGAAGATTTTTCGCCAATCATAAGACAAGCTCGGAAATAACGGGTATAGATGAAGAATTGCTAAAAAGATTTTACATTATACTGCAGGTTTTATCTTCTGGTTTGAAAATTAATGTCGAAGCGTTTAGAAAATATACCCGAGAAACAGCTGAGTTTTATGTTAAATTATATGGTTGGTATTATATGCCCGTTACGGTGCATAAAATTCTAGTACATGGAGCAGACATCATTGAACACAACTGTATTTTACCTATCGGTCACCTGTCCGAAGATGCACAAGAAGCGAGTCATAAAATATTTCGTTACGTAAGACTGCATCATACACGTAAATGCAGTCGAGTTGCGTCTAATACTGATTTGATAAACACGATGATGTTGTTATCAGATCCGGTGTTGTCGACTAACGTAATGCGAAAAGATAAGAAAACATTAAGCATTGACGCGAAAATTTTAGTTGATGATAGAGAAAATGAAAAGGTTTTATATACCAATTAAATATTAGAAATAAACTACAATTTTATTTTATTAATCCTCCTTAATCTTAAAGCATAATCTAATCGACCCCAATAGTACATTCCATTCTATTTCAATGCGCCTGGACACAACAAAATAGCAATGTGCATATTGAAAACGTCGTGTTAAGTAGGCGTTATATTAAATATGATTAAAATTATTATATTTCAGACTTTTTTCACAAAATTTAATTTGTTTTTCATCCTATATCGCTATAGCATCACTAACTTTCGATTTCAATGATTGAACGAAAAATATTTAGAAATTATTTTTTTTTACATAGAAAACTAATTTCTTTTAATATTATAAGCAAGTAATCACAAAGAAAATAGTATTTTGCACATCCCGTAAAATTATTAAATTTTAATAGCGCTTGGTTTCGAAATTATAGCAAAAATGCTAAGAGTCGTAACGCATGTCCAACCCTTTGTATGAAGGCCGCCCATAGTGCGCCGAATCGATTTTGATGAAATTTGGCATGGAGATAGTTTAAGATCCGAGGAAGGACATAGGATAGTTTTCATCCTGGAAATTATCCCTAAAAAGATTGAAAAGTGAGTAAGTAATTCATGATGACATTGATGACCCTGTAGGAAATGTAATTATTAGACCAACAGCACAATTGCTCTTACATTTGCTTAGGCACTTTTAATAATCCCTTTTATTAATTGCTTCCATACTTCCAAGTTCCACGCGGACGTAGTCGCGGGCAAAAGCTATTATTATATATATTACATATATTATACCTATACATATTCATCCATTCAGTAGATTGGTTAAGTTTTGGAGGAGGAAAAAGACAAGAACGAATCCTCGAAAAATTCTCAGTGGTATATTCTCATAACTTAGTCCAAAAAAATCAGAATTAGATAAATTATTTAGTTTTTTTACCTGCTATATTTCACATAAGTATCCATATTTATATTTTTTTAGTATATTCTTATTATGTCTGTTTATTCGTGTACCGTGTCACTCCGCTGGAAGCAACAAACGACGCAAATTAATACAGTATTGAGGATCCGCTTCTAACGACAAGGGAGCTGCATCCTACTTACAATAATAGGCCATATATTGCTATCAGTCGCCCCTGACGAGAGTAATACGGAATAAAAACCAAACATTCTTACTTTACGTTACGTTACACACCGGGCTACCTGGCTCCGCCTTCTTCTTTTGTCACGGCGTAAGTTGCCACTCGTAGCGGTGCACACACGTCAGTCGGCTGTGTCACCACGCTCAACGAACGAATGCATCACATTTTACACTAACAATTTATAAAATATAGTCCTCAGTCAGCTTCTGTGATAATCAAAAGAGAACTTTCTGTAGTATTTGATGCAGAATCAAACACTACAGAAAGTTGGTGTAGAAAGTGATTCTGCACCCACTTATCAGAATCATAAATCATTTAGTATTTCTACTTTTTTAATGCACATTTCCATATTTTTATACAATATTTTTTACTAACTACTATTACTACTTAATGGGTCAGCAGCCCAAAGCAAGTCATGGCCTCTGACACGAGTTTGCACCACTTGTCCCGATTTGAATTTCGTCTTTTTGACTATGTACGTATAGGTAATTCGTGTACCGTGTCACTCCGCTGGAAGCAACAAACGACACAAATTGATACAGTATCGGGGATCCGCTTCTAACGACAAGGGAACTGCATCCTACTTACAATAATAGGCCATTAGCTGCACCTGGCTTGGAATAAGGGCCAAACTCAAGGCTCACGTGACGTAGAACGTTGCGTCGAGGAACCGTGGCCTTCTACGACACTATTACTGTATATTTTGACGTGATAACGTCATAAATCGATGAACGCCGGCTGCACGCACGAAATAGCTTTACTCATTGTCACGTTCCGCCTGAGCCGAAAGTGCAAGCGAGAGCGCGGAACAAGCAAAAGCGCGGAACAAGCGATAAAGAGGCAAGATCGGCCTAAGCGTTCGGCTCGTGACGCATCTATCTTCCAATCCATCGGCCGGCATTTAATTCATAAAAATGAGCAATTTTTCATCAATGTTTTCATAAGACATATTTCGTAAAGTTATCGTCCGTAAACAGATTTTACAAACATTTTTTTTTTAATAGGCCCATTGTATAAGAAAGCAGAGTATGCTACTCCGAAATGATTGGCGACACTAGCTGACGTTACGTGGACCAAAGAATATAACTACGTTGTGGCAATCCGTTCCACTACCAGGTGTATCATAACCACTACACTAAAACTTAATGTTCCCAATTGCTTAAACGTATATAGGTATATATTTAAATTTTTAATATGAGTGGCGGAAGAAATTATTTTCCTTATATTTATTTTGTCACTATAAAGCGGCAACTAATCAGTAACGTAAACAAAAAACGCTAACCGGAGTGTCAGACCTTGTTAGGGTTCCGTGGTATACCTTCACTTGCCCAAATTTCAAATGCCCGAATTTCGTCTGCCATAATATTCAATTGTCCGAATCTTGTTTCTTATAATTATGTTTCCCATAATCATTGTTTGCCATATTAATCCTATGCCCGAATCTTTGTTTCCCATAATATTAATTCCAATAATCACATTTTCCATAAAGATTGTAATCCATAATTGTCACATGCTATAATTTCATATGCTATCCAAATGGAACATAGGTCGAAAACCGACATCTGTAGGTTAGGTTTGTTTATGACCCCGTATAGCGGAGCGTCAAAATACAAACCCAATCTAATCTAGTTTTAGAAGAACTGCTACCAAATAGTGCATGGATCTAAAACCGAAAACTATAGGTTAGGTTAGGTTTGTGTTGTGACCCGTACGAGTATAGCGGAGCGAGCGTAGCGAGCGGAGCGTCAGAATGTTTGCTTCAAAATACAAATCCTAATCTAATTTACAGTTTCCTAATTTACAATCTAACCTAGTTTTAGAAGAACTGCTACCAAATAGTACATGGATCTAAAACCGAAAACTATAGGTTATGTTAGGTTTGTTTTGTGACCCGTATAGCGGAGCGTCAGAATGTTTGCTTCAAAATACAAATACTAATCTAATTTACAGTTTCCTGATTTACAATCTAACCTAGTTTTAGAAGAACTGCTACCAAATAGTACATGGATCTAAAACCGAAAACTATAGGTTAGGTTAGGTTTGTGTTGTGACCCGTATAGCGAAGCGAGCGGAGCGTCAGAATGTTTGCGTCAAAATACAAATCCTAGCCTAATTTACAGTTTTAGAAGAACTACGATAAAAGGGGGTGCGTATTTTCTCACATAACTTTTTAAGTCCTATTATCTGAAGTCCGAAAATATTTCTTATACAATATTATATCATAATGGTCACGCTTCATAATTTTTTTTAATACTAACGATCGGAACTCATAATCATCAGAACTCATAAGATCACTAATCATACAACTTGTTTATACTATTTTTTTTTTCATATATTTTCTTACACTACTAATCTAACTCATAATCATCAGAATTCATAATCATCAAAACTCATACAATCAACACTCATACACCTTGTTGATACTAATATTTTGAACCACTACCAGGAAAATAGATTGGATTACAAAATTTGAACGAGCGAGCGAGCGAAGCGTCCGATCTCGACGAATCCGACGTGGCCGGGTTAGGTTAGAAGGTCAGGCGGGAGCGAAGCGTAGCGAGCTCCCGCATGGCCTTCGAGGTTATTTTTTTTTGCGTCCCGAAAAAAAGGCTTGCTTATATTCATACTGTTTACATACAAGAACAACCCACCGAACCAGGAAAATAGATTGGATTACAAAATTTGAACGAGCGAGCGAGCGAAGCGAGCGAGCAAAACCTTTCAGAGCAGATCCGACGTGGCCGGGTTAGGTTAGAAGGTCAGGCGGGAGCGAAGCGTAGCGAGCTCCCGCCTGGCCTTCGAGGTTATTTTTTTTTGCGTCCCGAAAAAAAGGCTTGCTTATATTCATACTGCTTACATACAAGAACAACCCACCGAACCAAGCAAATAGATTGGATTACAAAATTTGAACGAGCGAGCGAGCGAAGCGAGCGAGCAAAACCTTTCAGAGCAGAACCGACGTGGCCGGGTTAGGTTAGGCGGTGGTCTGCAACAAACGCCGTAGGTCGCGTCCGGCGTCTGCTGGAAGCCGCGTCGCGGACGCTGCGCTGGACGCGGCTTCCAGCGCAAACTGTCATGGTCGCTCTGAGACGCGGCGTCCAGCGCAAACAGATCAGTTTTTCGCACGCACTCAACGCGAATGGACGTGAAGTGAAAATATGGACGAACAGACAATTTTAAGAGTTCTTCTTGAAGAGGAGGAGGATGATTTTATGTACTTAATTATAAATTACAAACAATGAAAAAATACTTTAATACACCGATACACTTTCCATACACCCATACACATTGTAGTACCATCGTGTCCACGGCACTGATGTCATATAAAAAGAAACTGCGACCGAATCGCTGTACTTACCAAAGTGAGCATATTTATTTTATTTATCACATTGTACCTACGCAAGCTGCATAGCCACGGCAACCGATTTTTATGAATAATAGGTAGCTATCTCGATTAAAAAAGCATTCGATTTCAAATCGGTTCAAAGAGCTACGATTTCACAATTAGACAGACTAACAGACGGACAGACAGACACACAGACAGAACACCCCTCGGTACCTAGGCCAGGTATAAAACGGATTCTCACCTAGTAGACCAATAACCAAGCTCATTTCTTCCCAACGTTTGTGTTTCAACACATTGTTTTTGTAATCTTTATCGCTGGCATCAAATAATATTCTGTTAAATTTGACTGGTTCAATCAGTAATTCATCTTGTTTTTTTGTAAATTTCACCATCTTCGATTTTTCAATCGTAAAAACGCGACGTCCGTTCCGCCTGAATGCTCCGAAATGACTGCGTAGGCGGCGTTCGACCTACGGACGCCGCGCACGGCGTTCGTGCGCCGCGTCTGGCGTCTGAGAGAGACCACTATAGTGTATTTCCATAGTAAGCATTCGTACGTCGCGTACAGCGTCACGCCGGACGCGACCTACGGCGTTTGTTGCAGACCACCGCCTTAGAAGGTCAGGCGGGAGCGAAGCGTAGCGAGCTCCCGCCTGGCCATCGAGGTTATTTTTTTTTGCGTCCCGAAAAAAAGGCTTGCTTATATTCATACTGTTTACATACAAGAACAACCCACCGAACCACTACTAGGAAAATAGATTGGATTACTAAATTTGAACGAGCGAGCGAGTAAAACCTTTTAGAGCAGATCCGACGTGGCCGGGTTAGGTTAGAAGGTCAGGCGGGAGCGAAGCGTAGCGAGACAATGTCAAATGCATAATAGCCAGGTTGGATTCGCACAGAAACAATATTTAGTATGGCGTTTAAATATTCTATCAAACAATATTATGGCACTTAATACTATGGTAAACAATACTTATGGCATACGTATCATTATGGCATATAATATTCGGGAATACAAGAGTATGTCAAATGACTTTTCTAGGAAACGAAACATTCGGGCAAATGAAATTCGGGTAAGTGAAATTCGAGCAAATCAATATTATTGCATATAAATTTCGGTCAAACAATAGACAACCTCCCGTACCCAAAGGGTAAAAACGGGACTCTATTACTGAGACTTCGTTGTCCGTCCGTCCGTCTGTCACCAGGCTGTATCTCAAGAACGGTGATAGCGAGACAGTTGAAATTTTCACAGATGATGTATTTCTATTGCCGCTATAACAACAAATACTAAAAATAAAATAAAATAAATATTTAAGGGGGGCTCCCATACAACAAACGGGATTGGTTGCGTTAACTTTGCACCTCATTTGGATGGAGACGAGCTATACATCCCAGGTGCAAACTTAACCACTTAAGGATGGAAAGTGTTTGTACGGAACCCTCGGTACGCGAATCCAACTCGCACTTGGCCGGTTTTTTTTTAAATCATGGATAGACCTAAAGAAAGTTGTCTACGAGTGTATTTTATTGTTTATGGTTTTTCAAGATCTCAACGGAGATGCCTTGGGGTCGTAACGTTCCACGCCACGTTATCGTACTGGCGTAATTTTTGACGTTATAAGGCCGCTTCGCCCTAAGGCGCAGTTATAGAGTACTGGGCATGTATTCGACTCTGATTTTGAGTTATCTTGCTATCGTATTGTACTTTTCTTTTATTGATATTACCTTGCTTTGAACCCACTGTCAATCGAATACCCTTCTGAGTTGCATTCTGGTCAGGTCCGTACGCTTTAAAAGAAATGGGCAAAGATAAATTAACCAGTGAAATAGGTAGTAGATATTAGTATACCAAAGTCATTAACTATGACTTTAATTAAATGGTTTTATTCAGCATTAAAAGCGGGTTCCTCTTTAATTTCGTCCATATTTTATCGGATACGTAGCTGTAAATGGAAGCGAATAGTTGTTGAATTTAATTACTTGCGGATCGTAAATATTCCTGTGTCAGCATTCGCAGACTTAACGTCTTGGGGATTCTTACTTCCGGATTTTAAAACATTGACTATTTTTAATCGGGTGCTTTGGTGCTGACTGGGACCTCTCATTCTCACATATGAAATGAACGCCTTACAAAGGTAATACGTAGTAGTAGGTAGGTTTATTTTATACTAGCTTTTGCCCGCGACTACGTCCGCGTGGAACTTGGAAGTATGGATGGATGTGTAAGACCAGAAGGGAATATTAAAAGCGCCTAAGCAAATGTAAGAGCAATTGTGCTTTTGGTCTAATAATTACACTTTCTACAGGGTCACCGCATCCCAACAGATATGTTCACTCACTTTTCAATCTTTTTAGGGATAATTTCCAGGATGAAAACTATCCTATGTCCTTCCTCGGAGCCAAATTTCATCAAAATCGATCCAGCGGTTTAAGCGTTCAGAGGTAACAGACAGACAGACACACTTTCGCATTTATAATATTAGTATGGATTATTGTTTTATTTGCTATTATGTGTGTTACTTTTATGGTATTTATCTCTGGGCCACAGTTGCCTCAAAATAAATAATTGATTGATAGAGAAAGAGATGGGCCGGTCGTGGACGATTTTTCGCCAAAATATATAGGTAGTAAGCCACCATGGTAAGTATAAGAAAACAAGGCATGGCACTCCGGTAAGTTAGACTTTCTACGTCACTGATTAGTTGCCGCTTTGTGGTAACAAAATAATCATAAGGAATTTATTTTTGCCGCCAGTCGTACAAAAGACAATAAATGTGCATTTGTCTAAATCGTGAGATCCGTACAGGTAAGAAGGGAATCGGGGACTATTATGGTACACTGGCAACACAGTAACGGATGGACAGAACCAACCAACCAATCATAGCGTGTTGACGTCGTAAACTCCGCCTGTCATTCCGGAGTACAGTACTTTTATCTCACGAGCGCGGGTGAGCCATGTTTGTGTGAGTAGATGTACATGCACATTGGCTCTGTGTGGGTGAGCTCGGGAGCGTTCAGTGCCGGTTCACCCACACAGAGCCAATGTGCATGTACATTACTCACACAAACATGGCTCACCCGCGCTCGTGAGATAAAAGTACTGTAACATGTATTATATGCTCGCTTTCTTACGAGCGTAATTTGAGTCGCGTAAGTTCGGTCTCGCCATACATCATGTCACGTGATCACGTCATACTAAGTATGGCGCGACCGAAATTACGCGACTCAAATGACGACGACGATGCGTTTGGCTCGGTTTGTAGACCTGCCTACTGAGCCGGCGGTCCCGGGTTCGAATCCCGGCCGGGGCAAATATTTATGTGATGCATTCGAATATTTGTGCTTGGGTCATGGTTGTTATATGTATTTAAGTATATATTTATCTATATAAGTATGTATATCGTCGTCTAGTACCCATAACACAAACCTTCTTGAGCTTAATTTGGGACTAGATCGATTTGTGTGAGGTTGTCCGATATTTATTTATTTATTATTTATTTATAAACGACACTTGTCTGGGTTCACCCTTATCACATGATAAAGGTAACCATCATAGGCTTCCAGAATGCGGAATTTCGTCTGGCCCGAGGCATTTTTGTTTCTGTTTTTTTAAGAACTCGCCATACCCGCTCTCTTCGACATCGTAATCGCGCTTTTCTTTCTCGCCCAATTTGTCTGTTCCTGAAGGGAAAATCTAATGCTCTTAGCGACGTTTTCAATCCGAGTGTAAACACATTGTTTTGCTGAAATGGAATGGAGGATAATTTAAGAGAGTTTCTGAAGGGTGCGAATTGATTTAAATCGCGTAGCAATACCGCAGTGATCAGTCTCGATCTTAATATTGTACAACATTTCATATTCTAACAGGTGAAAATTAATATAGCCTCCTGAGTTCCAGTGCCCTACACATTTTCAATTAATAGTTAACTGTCAACTATTTGTCATAAGGTTAAAATTCAACTAACAAATTATGAATGCTGGTCGTCAGGAGGCTAAATATCGAGAGAGCTTTGCGTCGTGTACACGCAAAAATATTTATTCGAATTTATTTTTGTGTATATATATATAAACAATATAAGACCAATACATAATAAATAACAACGGAAATCTACAACAACTATGCCTGGGTAGGAGTTATCGTCTTCGACATATCCGCGAAAAAAATAAGCGGCCAAGAATGTCAAACAAACCGTCTCGTTTTTTAGGGTTCCGTAATCAACTAGGAACCCTTATAGTTTCGCCATGTCCGTCTGTCCGTCTCTCCGTCTCTCCGTCCACGGCTTAGCTCCGTGATCATTAGTACTAGAAAGCTGAAATTTGGTACGAGTATGTGTATGTATTACGCCGACAAAACGGTAAAATAATAACTAAAAAAACATATTTTTTTTCGGGTACCTCTCGAACACCTAAAAAGTGGGGGTGAATTTTTTTTTTCCTTTCAACACTAGTGTGTGGGGTGTCGTTGAATAGGTCTTTCAAAACTAATAGGGGTCTCCGAACTTTATCTTTTGATAAAGTCAACAGTTTTGTAAATATTCGCTCCGAAAACAAAAAAAAATTGTGTCCTCCCTCTAACTTTTCAACCACGGGGCAAAAAATTATGGGAAAAATCATGAAAATGAGGCCTTATAAGTACTTTCTATGAAAACTATATTGAACAAAATCGGTCGAGCCGTTTTTGAGTTATCGCAAAATTTCAAAATTTTCTTTAAAATGACGTAAGCGCGGTGTCCTTATACTTCGAACGTTACACATATTAGTTAAGTGCCATACTGCATTAAAATATTCTGCTCAATCTCAATCAATCTGGCGGGTATAATCGATAACTTCCAGAGGGTAATAAGTAATTACAGTTACTTTGGCGTTTACGACCTTTTTATAGAGCTTGAAATCTTTCTCGTAATTTAAACCTCTCATCCTTCCTTAAGCCCGTCTATTGTGAAGGGTGGGCACCTACGGAACCCTACACTGAGCGTGGTCCGACATGCTCTTGGCCGGTTTTTTTTTTATTAGACACCAGACTAGAGTAACCTTCTATTATAGAATGAGTATATTTGTAAAAATAGAAAAACAGTTGTTACATCCTCTTAATGTGCGGAATTCGAATAATTTATAAAATTGTAGTCTTAAAAACATGAAATGTTGTCAATTAGGATTATTTATTCACATGAATATTAATATGGATATGAAGATAATAGTGAAAATTATTGAGACCCACCACATTTTCAAACAGCGGATAATCTTCAAAAGGCTGAACCGATTATGTTGAATCATAAATATCTCACAATATTCTTGATTAAGTCATCAGTTACAAAATAGATACGACGTTTAAAATAGATACATGTACATAATTATATACACTACATAATTATTAGCCGAAGTCTACCCGACTTCTTAAACTCAACTTAGGATCATTCATTGAGGATCTACGCTATCACAATGAATTCACACGAGTTAATTCATGAAACGGGATTAAACATTATTTATTTCCTATACCAATTATAAATACAAAGTACAAAATCTATCGATAATAAATTAATAAATACTTATACATGTTTAACGTACTTATAGATACGCACCACCCTATAAATTCAATAATAGTCCCCAGAAAAAATACTGCGCGTTTGAAATATAAATTCATTCACAATAAAAGAACCTAATGAATCCTTAATTCCCAAATCAGAACGTTCAACAAGACGTTCCATTCTCACCATTCAATTTTGGAACGAATGCTTTCGAAATTCAAAATCAGCCAATCACAGCGCCCCCTGCAAATACGTCATCAATCATGACCAAGAGGATTCCAAATTTAAAAATCTTTCGATGGCAAGATACATTCGACAAGGTAAACTTGTTTTGTTTATTGGTGACCGTGAAATATGAAATACAACTTCTTGGATTATTTATTATGAGAACTAAAAAAGAAAGCCCTCTGCGGAGTCTTCTTGTAATTTAGTTCTTGCGTCATCTTATGTTTTGTTGTAGACTCCACTTTATTTAGATTTTTGATATTTTAGGTATTTTCTATTCAGAAACGAGCTCTTTAGATCTAATTTGGAAAAAAAAGTATCCAAATATTTTTTGTTCCATTTCGTTACCATAATTTCCATATATAACCAATAGTACAACAAATATACCTATACCTTCTATAGCGGTAACGGAATGGAAAAACAAAAAAAAATAGGTATGAACATTTTGGGACACTTTTTTCTCCTATTTAGATCAAATGAGCTTGTAATTCTAAGTACAAAATACCTAAAATATCTTTAAAAAAAAGAAAGCGGTGTGTACAACAAAAAATAAAATGGCCCTCCTACGAGTAATACTAATAGTGTTAGTAGTTATAGTCAATTACCATTTGCAAAGATGCTGCTTTTTAACTAAAAGTAGTAAAATGGCTGATTGTAAACACATTTCACTCTTATGCGTTTATTATGTCTATTAAGTACATATATTATATTGGTTAACTTTCAACTAGCAATAATAGCAATCTATATAACGTTGTATTGGTAGCACTCCTGTGAAATCTGCCCAAAAGACCAGCATCTGGGCGATTCGCACGGAAGCGTTCACTTTTACGATAGAAAAGGTCAACATCCATCAGATTACTTGCATTAAGGACTGATGTTTTTGAACGCACCTTTTTAGGTTTTTTTATCGTCGTCGTTTGTTTTTTACAACTGTCGATTATTGTGATGGCGGCCCATGGAGTGGGAACAAGCGGCTTAGGTCGTAACAGTGCGGATTCCGAGTGAGATTTTAGTGGTGTTTCGAAATTGTCAATTTGTAAAATTTTATCGCGAGAATTTCAGTGTTTGAATACATTTCTGTGGTAGGTATATCGTGTTGTAGATAATTTAACCAATAAATGTATCTTACTTTTTATCTCTTCTAATTTATATCATAACGAATTTAAGACAATTTTGCTGGCACTAGTTAATTTTACAGTAAAACGTACGTACGCTTACACACTCGTGAAACTAAGAGCTTAATCGTATGGAGCGTGGAACTTTCATGAAACGTTGGATTTAAAATCAATAAACTATAAATAATCTCTTATCGTATAAAATTTACCATCTGTTTGGCTCTCGCCACGCACAAACAGATTATGCAAACTAAAACCAATTATATTTCCGAATTTTATCTGGTTTCACGCAAAATTAAACATTAAAACAAATTTATAAAAAGTCATATAATAATTTTTCATTGAGCACCGATTTTAAAACCTACTTTATACGACATGAAAGCCCTTTTTAGGGTTCCGTAGCCAAATGGTAAAAAACGGAACCCTTATAGATTCGTCATGTCTGTCTGTCTGTCCGTCCGTATGTCACAGCCATTTTTTTCCGAAACTATAAGAGCTATACTGTTGAAACTTGGTAGGTAGATGTATTCTGTAAACTGCATTAAGATTTTGATGCAAAAATTAAAAAATAATAATAAATATTGGGGGCTCCCCATACTTAGAACTGAAACGCATAAATTTTTTTTTCATCAAACACATACGTGTGGGGTATCTATGGATAGGTCTTCAAAAATGATATCGAGGTTTCTAAAACATTTTTTTTCTAAACCGAATAGTTTGCGTGACAGACGCTTCCAAAGTGGAAAAAAGTTGGTCCCCCCCCTCTAACTTCTAAAATAAGAAAATGAAAAATCTAAAAAAAACATGATGTACATTACTATAAAAACTACCAACGAAAATTGTTTTGAACGAGATCTAGTAAGTAGTTTTTTTTTAATACCTATTAATACCTAACTTTGCACCTAATTTATATGGGGCGCTATACATACCAGGTGCAAACTTAACTTAACCACTTAGGGATGGAAAGTGTTTGTACGGAACCCTCGGTGCGCGAGTCCGACTCGCACTTGGCCGGTTTTTTTAATGTATTTATAATTTAAATTATAACATTATCATCGCTAGAGGCCGCTTTATGCTTTTAGGTAATGAATATTTTGGTAATTTTAATAATGATAGTGCAATATTCATTGTCTGGCCATACGAAATTAAATATTGGGTATATTTTATGATGACTTATTACGGGGTTATCAAAAGAACATACTTACATAGTGATGTCGCTCGATGGTAAAATATTCAAAGCGTAATCTTTGAGGCCCAATGCAGATTTCTTTCAGCATGCGGAAAAAGTGCCCTTGTGGCCTACTTACTGAATAAATTATTTCATTTCATTTCATTTTTTAGCCTAAAGGAAGTTAATATGCATATTTAATTTTATATTACTTATTTAAACTTTATTGCACAAAACACATTAGTTGTCTGATATTTTTCACTGCTTGAGTATTTCAGACCTCAGTATTTTATATTAATTTCAGCTTGATACCTATAAGCGTTCCTGAAAAAAAATGTCTTGACAGACGGACAACAAAATGATCCTATAAGGGTTGCGTTTTTGCTGATTGAGGTACGGAACCCTAAAAATCTGGTTACCTATAAACAGTGGTCGGAATTAGGTGAGCTAAAATACCTACAGTTCGCGGTGAGACATAATATAGAGTGGTTACAACCGGATAAAAATAATGTTTTATTTGGATTCCGGGTATTCGATATTCATCCAGGCACTGCGAGTACTAGCCGTAATGATGAAAATGGTTACATTCTAGCCATAAAGTTAAAATTATAATGAAAATGTGAAATCTATTGTAAATTAGTAATTCGTGTTTACCTATTCATTGTCAATGCTTGTCAGAGTGGCGTATTAGCGTCAAAATAGTGTAACGGTAATTTCTAGATATAGGATATGAATACATATGACGTTTTTAGTGTTGTATCATTTATGGTATTGGAACGGAAATCAATTTACTTGAAAATATTGTTTTTGCTACATGTTTTGGGAAAATAACACAAAATAGTTGACTTCATAAGAATTCCATTTTTCTATATTAAAATCGATCTAACAAACTTGTGAGCATAAAATTTTACCATGAGTGCATTGTCGTACTTATGCATTTGCAAAAAATTAATAACAGGAAATCAAATTAGAAGTAGATATTGAGATAAATAAGAATCTAGTGCAATAAAATTCCCACGTGGCATATTAAAATTAGGGTTGACTTACCGTATGGGATCCAGGTGAACGAATATATGAAACGCAGCAAATCGTAATCCTTAGTTCCAGGCCAAGGTCATAATTTGAAGAATATCCAGTATACCATAAAACAAGCCAAAGTCAAAAACAAATCGTTACGATAAATTCAGTAAACCACACACGCACTAACATAACTGACCAGGGTTCAGGAGCGAATGAGTCCATCTACCTACCTGAGTATGTAATTGACCTTTTACTATCTCCCTTATCTTTTGAGCACTTATTGTTCACACCGCTTGGCTCTAACACGCCCCTATGAGTCATTAACAAACAATGCGCGGGGAAACACATATTATTCATCTTACGACTACTTCTTAGAAATCCTGTACATACCTTCTTTTGTCTAGCCCTTTTTACTAAAAACTAACATTAAACATGCTGCACTGTAAACAAAACATGTCACGTTCAATATTACAACAAGTACCCAAATAAATATCGAATACCCGGAATCCAAATAAAACATTATTTTTATCCGGTTGTAACCACTCTATATTATGTCTCACCGCGAACTGTAGGTATTTTAGCTCACCTAATTCCGACCACTGCCTATAAACCTATAAAAAAACCGGCTAAGTGCGAGTCTGACTGGAGGGTCGCGTGGAAATATTTATCCCATCTAAACTGGCCGGGTTAAGTTGTTTGCACCTGGTATGTATGGCGCCGGATACAAATGAGGTGCAAAGATAACGCAACCCATCCCATTTGTTGTATGAAAGTCCCCTTAAATATATATTTTATTCTGTTTTTTAGTATTTGTTGTTATAGCGCCAACTGAAATGCATCATCTGTGAAAATTTCATCTAATCCAACTAGTCTAATTATCACAGTTCATAAGATATAGCCTGGTGACAGACGGACAGACAGACAGACGGGCAGGAGTCTTAATAATAGGGTCCCGTGTTTTACCATTTGGGTACGGAACCCTAAGAATGTATGCAGAAAATCGTAATTAGGTGCTCTCAGGGTAGCACACCGTAACAATTGTGGTTAAAACCCGTTCCTCACACAAATTCACTTTTATTGTACGTGCCCAGTTTTCTTAGCCGCGCTAAAACCCCAGTACTTACATACAAAAGCAGAACGTCATATCTGAACGGGCGTATACGGTCGGTTACGTCTTTTTATGAATATAAAACAAGCAATACCTAGGCAGGTGTAAACACAGAAATGGTTTATGCCTCGGCGGAGAGCGTTCGTGTGTACAAAGTTTATGGTCGGAAAATTGGCTTAAGTCGCGGGAAACAGGCTTTGTGTAACTTTTGTTTGTGTGTTCTGCCTTTATATTCTATTTGCTATTTTTCGGTGACAATGCGCTCCTTATGTAGCTTGATAGAACTGGAGAGACAAGTTGGCTTGTATTTTCAGTCTTTGGGATGTATGAGCCGAGGGATGTGCAAACAAATGTTGTTACCCTAATAGTCATGACATTGGATGAATAGTAGAGCTGAGTCGTTTCGAGTTTTCAGTAAAACAATACGTACCTAACCTTTAAGTTTAACGCGTTGAACCGGCCATCCACAGGTACCGGGTTCGGTTCCCGGCCTCTTCCACCAGGTAACTAATTTTAAATTTTTCTTTGATCTTTCAAGTGTTTTTGTAATATGGTGGCTTCGAAACAGACTTTTTTCGATTGATGTTTGGTCAAGAAAAGTTACTTCTAGATTTGCTTAAAATTAGGTCAGTCAACGGCAGTGATTGGAATTTATTTTCAGATTTTCCATAAGGCAGTGAAACCTGGGATAAAAACAGTCACTCTGACTTTAACATATCCATATCGATTTGAGTTGCATAAGTTATACCTCCTACCTCCAGTAGAGTTGGGCATACCGCCAGGTCCGGCCTGGCAGTATCCAATGAAGATTTTCCCTTTCCAGCGACAAAAAATATCCCAGTAATCTACCTACATAATATTTACGAATATAAAACTAACGTAGTCTAGTTTATTCTAATCACCAATAGTAAAATCTTTACTAGCTGGAGAGTTTCTACAACACGCCACCTCAACGTTAAACATCAATCAATCAATTAAATAATTTTGGTGTTGAATGTAATAAAATAAAACAATTCATACCATATGATGGCGTGCAAAAATTTTACAATATAATATCACTAGCCGCGCCGCGCGGTGTTACCCGCTTATCCCACGGGAACATTTCATTTTTCGGGATAGAAAGCAGCCTATGTGTTAATCCAGGGTGTCAGCTACCTTCATACCAAAATTTATTAAAATTGATCCAGCTGTTTGAGCGTGAATAAGTAATAAACATACATATAATTACATATAAACACACTTACAAACTTTCGCCTTTATAATAATTTATTCAAATTCATGATTACCTATCATAAAAATTATTCAAGAGTCATCATTATCATAGGCCCTACAGTCTATTACAGACGATTTGTGGTCTTCAGTCTGCGAAGCACCGTTTTTGGTGGCTGAAAAGACCGATACGCGATCGGCATATCCGACCGCAAACTTGACAAGAGACACTGACCGTTGTTGATGTAGTATGGTCGCCTAGATGTCGTTTCTGCCTCTTGTCAATCAATGCGCCAAACCATGCATCGTCGCACCATTTGCGGCCGTCCGCCACACACTTGCGCCAGTCTGTGCGCCTTAGGGCGTGGCCACATGTCCACGACACGGCGTCGTAAACGTAAAACGACACGGTGTCGCGTCGGAGCGCGACACATTATCCACCGTGCGAATATACGTTGCCGCGTCGTGAAAACACACGACACGGCGTCGTAAACGTAAAACGACGCTGTGTCGCGTCGGAGCGCGACACATTATCCACCGTGCGAATATACGTTGCCGCGTCGTGAAAACACACGACACAGCGTCGTAAACGTAAAACGACGCTGTGTCGCGTCGCACCGTGCGAATATACGTTGCCGCGTCGTGCAAACCAGAGATGGGCATTAATCGATTAATTTTTTAGTCAACTAATCAATTGATTGAAAATATCAATCGTCATTTTTCAATCGCGACTAATTTAGTTGCGATTGAATTAGTTGTGAGAATCTTCGACTAACAATTGAATTAGTTTTAGTTTCAATCGACTAAATTTCACGATTAAATCAATATTAAAACTATGTAGTCGCTCGTTTTTGCATTTTTATTTAACTTGCAATATAGACAACTTGCAATATGTCACTACGAGTAGGTAGGTATGTACATTGTAGGTAGGTACTCGTATCTTGTATCACTTGTATCTATGTTGGTTTGGGTAGAATCTTGCAACTTATTTTGAAGCTGATATCTTCAACCGATTGAGCTAAAATTATGTATATATACACGTTTAATTTGAAACGCTAGAATGACAATGCAATATTTTTAAAGCCTCGTACTTCCTTTTGAAATGACTGCCATCATGGTTCATAATAGAAAGATATGGATTTATCTAACATTTTCGTTTCTTCTGTTTTTTCTTCATGCTTCTTCTTAAAAGCAACAAGAGCAGAATACGTGTTATAGGATCCTTGTCGAATTGAAAACTGATCGCAAAATATTTTGAACATGTACGAGAAGCTGCGGCGTCGTAATCGAACGTGGCACCGCACCGTGCATCTACTCAACACAGCAAAGTTAATCTGCCCGGCGCGCGGCGCGAACTGCGGTGCCCGGTGCAGCATGTGTTTTCACGACGTGGCAACGTATATTCGCACGGTGGATAATGTGTCGCGCTCCGACGCGACACAGCGTCGTTTTACGTTTACGACGCCGTGTCGTGTGTTTTCACGACGCGGCAACGTATATTCGCACGGTGGATAATGTGTCGCGGTCCGACGCGACACCGTGTCGTTTTACGTTTACGACGCCGTGTCGTGGACATGTGGCCACGCCCTTACCGCGAGTTCTTCCCAGGTTTGGTGGTCGATCTTAAAGGCAATCATGTCACGCTTCGCGCAGTCCTTAAAGCGAAGCAAGGGCCTTCCGACATTACGTTTTGCATTCGCTATTGCGCCTAGCAGAACACGTCGTGGTAAACGAGAGGGTTCCATTCTGTGCACATGACCTAGCCAGCGCAAGCGCCTCTGTTTAAGTACTGCAGTCAGGCTTGGTAATTGTGCAATTTCCAAAACCCTCTCAATTCAAGAGTATCTAACGTCAATAACTTAAATTCCCATCCGTCCCAAATAACTCCCAAACGTGTGGACAAGCTGCAAACTATTCCGTCGCCGCGCAGCGGTGACCACACGACAGCCGGGCAGTAATTAAATTCGGCTACTTGCCGAGTTGCACCTGCAAATGTTGTTACCCTGTATTTAGTGACTAGAGTTTGTTACCCTTTATCCATATTAATTAACTGGTTATAGATTTCGATTACTCTTTTATAACATTGTTTTTTTTTATGCGTAAAGAAGGCGGAGCATTTTTTTTACATGACTTTGGTTAGGACATTGGTAGCCATGGAGTCGCTAATTGTAATTTTTAACATGAGTTGAACTGTATCAGGGCTGGTTAGCCCTCGCTACCAGTAGTCGGACTTTGTGTGGGAGTATAACCCGCTAATGACGACGCGTTTGGCTCGGTTGGTAGACACCTGCCTACTGAGTCCGAATCCCGGCCGGGGCAAATATTTGTGCAAAATATTTGTTCTTGGGTCATGGATGTTATCTATATATGTATTTATATATTATGTATATCGTCGTCTAGTACCCATAGTACAAGCTTTGCTTAGTTTGGGACTAGGTCGATTTGTGTATGATTGTCCCTTAATATTTATTTATTTATTTATTTAATGGTAATGGGATTATCTCCGCGCCACAGGAGTAATTTGGGGAGGGTGACGCGGGCGCACTGTGCGCATGGACTGCGTCATGATTAAACTGCACCGAGTCTGTCTGACTTACGGTGGAAGGAGAGGGGAAATAAAGTCTATACTTCTTCGTCATCATCAGCCAATTCTTGTCCACTGCTGGACATAGGCCTCTCCAACTGCACGCCATTGTGAACGATCCTCGGCTACTCTCATCCGGCTCTTGCTAGCCACCCTGCAAAGATTATCGCTCCACCTGGTCTGAGGGCGTCCCACACTACGCTTGCCGATGCGCGGTGTCCAGCCTAAGTAAGTCTTTACTTAGTTCAATTTTTTGTATTCGGAATACTGAACTGACAGTGACAGCTCTGTATACAAATATTGCTATTAAATTATATTGAAAACACATTATAAAATTGCCAGCTATAACTTTAAGTACCTACAGCCTTTATTTATTAAATAAAGTGTTATTCAACGTTTATTTGTTACCTAGTGCGGTAATGTTAGTGTAGCTTACAAATAGCTAAGGGTTTCCTTAGAGTTTCCTCGAGCACTGGTGTTTACCTCTGAGCGCTGGAATGCCGTGGCTAGTGCCTATTTATAACACCCGTGACACGCCAGTACTGCGCGGTACAAAAATCAGCCCACATTAAGATATTTTTTATCGTCGTAAAATAGTTATTTGTTATGCAAGGCTGCAAATTTGTTATTTCGCGCGAGTGTTGAAATTGAAAGCTGAGCGAGTGAAGGTACCTAAAATTGAACCTTGATCGAGTGGTCAAAGATAGATTCCTGAGCGTAGCGAGGCTTTCAAGACACGAGAAGCCAAAGCCAGAAATAATTTTGCAGATGTGCGGAACACACAACTTTTCACCTCACAAAGGCGAGGAAATTTGCGAGATGCAACAAAAACAATTAAAATATAAAAATAATCATATTTGATTTAGCCCTCTATTTAACATAAAGTTCGTAACACTACTCAACTCCAAACCAAATGACATAACACACGCAAATCCAAACCAAATAAACAAAAGAAAAACACACATATTAATAAAGTTAAGTACATACATCACAGAGACTCACAACAAACTGCATTGCAGTTTGGCGAAACATATAGGTAAAGTGTAACAGTTTGTAATTTTTTTAATAAAATAAAAAAAAAATAACCATCGTGCACGAAACTCAAATAGATTTTACAAGCAGATCTCGCGCTGTAAACGGAGGTTTTCCGAGCGAGTGAAGTGAAAACCATATTCCACGAAACGGTTTATTATTTATTTTTAGTTTACTATTTATGAATAATAATAATAAATATCGGACAACCTTACACAAATCGATCTAGTCCCAAATTAAGCTCAAGAAGGCTTGTGTTATGGGTACTAGACGACGATATACGTACTTATATAGATAAATATATACTTAAATACATAGAACAACCATGACCCAAGCACAAATATTCGAGTTCATCACAAAAATATTTGCCCTGGCCGGGATTCGAACCCGGGACCGCCGCTCAGTAGGCAGGTGTCTACAAACCGAGCCAAACGCGTTGTCAATGAATAATGATACAGAAGTTAAAATATACCTCTGACACCGTCCTGTACACGCAATATTTTTGATCTCATTTAGCGCTCCATATCCGTTCAAAAATGCTGATTGTTTTTTTCATAACATATTATCAATGTTACTACTTAGAACAGGGCCTTTGAATGTTACTACGTAGAACCTACAGTTTGACTTTTCATTGACAATTTTTGTTTCAAAAACTACTCGAAATTGTCAAAATTCACACAGAGAACTGTTTTTTTTTTCAACTTATTTCCGACTGCACGCAATGAAAGCATAAAATAGCTATGTTACTATCTAGAACTCAGGGAAAAGGATTAGTTCACTTAAAAAAGTTGTCCAGTCCAGATAACTTATTAAAATTTTTCTTTGAGCTTTGATATCTTTGTAGGTATCAATAGTTTCAAAAAGTTGGTTGAATATATTTATCATAATATGAGAAAATGAATAAGGCCTCTTAGAACCGCGTGGCACTCACGCGACAGAGCAGTGCAAATAGATAGGACGTCGCACCTCTTATTTCCCACGGGGCCACCACTCATATTCGTCTTTATGTGGCGAGCGCCAAGACGCTACAAAATGTAACCTCGATTCGCGAATGAGTGATTTGAAAGGAAAGGTAAATGTGTCTGCTTAGTATGTCTGGTAATAATGCAAACAATTTGGATAAACTATCGTGAGTCTCAGACATATTAAAATACTTAAACGGGTTTACTCACGTCGTAGAAGTCGAATAACGCTCGACATGTTTCGAATCGGTACGCGATTCATCATCAGGAGAGACGATCAGCCGCGGCGGCGGCCAAACGAACACTGCGGGCACGCGCCCTGTCCGCGCGGCCGCTCGACGCGGGTGTCACCGGCGATGGCGCAAAACTACCCTCATCATCACGCACAATGTCAATTGTCGGGTTGCACACAACACTCACTACGTCATTTACTAAGGTCTCGTCCACACTAACCACCGATGTAGTATCCAAAACCGTCCTCCAACTAGGGGGCACTGACCATCCACAATCTCGATTAAAATTCGGATGACGACTAATTTCGATAGCCTCCCGTACTTTCCGCGGAATGCAAAACTTTTCTCTCGCCAGCACAGTTACCTTATCGAACCGAATATAGTGAGACGTATCCGAATTCAGTGAATGTTCCGTCACCGCAGAACCCCGGGTATCTTGATTTTTCATACTACGTATGTGTTCAGTCACTCTTGTAGAAATGTTCCGGCCAGTCTCTCCTATATAATTCTTCCCACAGGAGCACGGAATCATATAAACTCCAGGATTACTTAGAGGTTCCTTATCTTTGGGGGAACGCATCAACTGCCTGAGCTGTATATGAGGGCGGAAAATCGTCTTGATGCAATACCTACGGCGTAACAAGTATCCGATTTTATCTATGGCTAAAAATGGCTTACCCAAAATCCATAAGTCTGGTTGGCCGTTAAGACCTATAGTCAGCCAAATTGACTCGCCGACTTATAAGCTTGCCCGGCATGTGTCGTCAATTCTACAGGAGTTCACGGGCAAGTCTGCGAGTTATGTAAAGGATTCTAGGCATTTCATCGGCTTGCTGCAGGATATCCAACTGAACGAAAATGAAGTTATGGTGAGTTTTGACGTCACCTCCTTGTTTACTAATGTACCGGTAGAAGAAACTTTGAACATTATTTCTGATCTTATTAGTGCTACTGATTTACCTACCGTCTACATGAAAGCCATTGAGGTGTGTCTGAAAAGTGGATACTTGTTGTGGCATGGCGATTATTACCTCCAAGTTGATGGAGTGGCCATGGGTTCGCCAATAGCACCCGTCACGGCCAATATTTTCATGGAGTGGTTGGAAGAACGTGCTTTAAATAGCGGGCCTATCACACCTAGATATTGGTGGCGGTATGTGGATGACGTATTTGCTGTTGTCTCGGAGACCGGCCTACTGGAATTTACGGGGTACCTTAATACATTACATCATAAGGTCAAGTTCACGGTGGAGAAGGAAAGTGAAGGACGGTTGCCGTTTTTGGATGTTTTGGTGATGCGTAGACCTTGTGGGCGGCTGATGACTACAGTGTATCGTAAACCAACTCATACTGACCGGTACCTTAGGGCGAATTCACATCATCACCCGAGTAATTTGTCTTCTGTGCCTAGGACGTTGA
Source organism: Apotomis capreana (assembly GCA_947623375.1). Classification (NCBI taxonomy): domain Eukaryota; kingdom Metazoa; phylum Arthropoda; class Insecta; order Lepidoptera; family Tortricidae; genus Apotomis; species Apotomis capreana. The sequence goes on from OX392516.1 coordinate 14,266,593, forward strand.
TCAATCGAGCCTTATGTCTGTGTGATCCTCAGTTTGTGGATGGTGAACTAAGTCACGTGAAACATGTTTTGGAGCGCAACGGCTACAACTGGAGGCAGAGTAATCGGGTTGGGAACGCATCGGCTCGTCCCCGCCCAACTGCAGTAGAGAGGCTGCCTTTATACTTGCCTTATCTTAAGGGCGTGACGGATAAAATCGGATACTTGTTACGCCGTAGGTATTGCATCAAGACGATTTTCCGCCCTCATATACAGCTCAGGCAGTTGATGCGTTCCCCCAAAGATAAGGAACCTCTAAGTAATCCTGGAGTTTATATGATTCCGGTCTCCTGTGGGAAGAATTATATAGGAGAGACTGGCCGGAACATTTCTACAAGAGTGACTGAACACATACGTAGTATGAAAAATCAAGATACCCGGGGTTCTGCGGTGACGGAACATTCACTGAATTCGGATACGTCTCACTATATTCGGTTCGATAAGGTAACTGTGCTGGCGAGAGAAAAGTTTTGCATTCCGCGGAAAGTACGGGAGGCTATCGAAATTAGTCGTCATCCGAATTTTAATCGAGATTGTGGATGGTCAGTGCCCCCTAGTTGGAGGACGGTTTTGGATACTACATCGGTGGTTAGTGTGGACGAGACCTTAGTAAATGACGTAGTGAGTGTTGTGTGCAACCCGACAATTGACATTGTGCGTGATGATGAGGGTAGTTTTGCGCCATCGCCGGTGACACCCGCGTCGAGCGGCCGCGCGGACAGGGCGCGTGCCCGCAGTGTTCGTTTGGCCGCCGCCGCGGCTGATCGTCTCTCCTGATGATGAATCGCGTACCGATTCGAAACATGTCGAGCGTTATTCGACTTCTACGACGTGAGTAAACCCGTTTAAGTATTTTAATTTGGATAAACCCAAAAAAACCTACCTTTTTTTTTCAATCGTAAAATATTGGCCAATTTAAAACTACCTACTCAGTAGCTCGTAGCTCTGTGAGATGTTTGAAATTTGTAATTTATTACTTTTTTTTCGTATTTTGTTGTTACGTTTTGAATCCTCCTATCTCAGCCAGTTGGAAAAATATCGTAAAACTGAATTGACAAATAAAAACATTACCGAATGAATCTACGGTTGAACGATCGAAGCTTCGGTTTAAATACGACCGAAAATGTGCAGATCATTTTAACATACGGACATGCGAAAGAGTTTTGGGCAAAAAGGAAACGGAGAAGCCTCGCCCGCCTCGCTCGCTCCGTCAACAACAACATTAGTTGATACAAAGGCTGAAAAGTTGTCTCTCCTATTCTATCAAGCCATCGAATAAGACACACATTGTCGCCAAAAAATAGCAAATAGAATACAAAGGCCGAACAGACAAACAAAAGTTACACAAAGCCTGTTTCCCGCGACTTAAGCCAATTTTCCGACCATAAACTTTGTACACACGAACGCTCTCCGCCGAGGCATAAACCATTTCTCTGTTTACACCTGCCTAGGTATTACTTGTCCTACATTTATATATAAAAAGACATAACCGACCACCTACCTGTTATTATTATCTGGGGGCACGGTAGTGCCCCCGCCAAGACGAACAAAAAAGAGGCGGGGCACTACCTACCTTTTCTCGAACCGTTTCGTCTCATTTTCAAACCCTCATAGTTTCGTCCCAGTTAACACCAGAGCGCCCAAATTCACAGGTTAAGATTCAGGTAGGGAACATATGAAATGTACTAAATTTCACTGATCTAGGTTTTATACTTTAGGTTTTATTGGTACCTAAATTACGCCGATTTTGCCATTCACTCACTGACGTATCAAAACCTCTGGGGTACTTCCCGATGACCTAGAAAGTTGAAATTTGGTATGTAAGCTAGTATTAGTACACAAACAACAAAATAATTCTTAATTTAGCGATTTACGTGTTCAATATAATAACGCTTTCAGGATACTGATGGGGCTACCAAGACGATGCAGTGCTTCTGGAATGTTTGCCGAAGCGGGTATTGATGGCTTTGCGGCTATTATAAGAAAGCGCTGTGCATCTATCTTCAGACGCCTACAAAGTAGCCCCAACAGGATCCTGATAGCGTTGGCTGAGAGGTGGGACGACCCGCTGACTCATAGATGGCTGGAGCTGCACGCGTGTGTGCGTGTTGTTTCCAGGTCACTATAATGTTATTTAAAAGAAAATTGTTGACATGTTTATACATTTTGCTTACTAACAATAGGTATAAGAAATTGTTACTAACAAATATATGGATTCAAGTCCGAAATAAAAAGTTTGAATTGAATTAAACTTGGAACTTTTACCCCCCAACCCCTTAACCTAGGGGATGGAAGTTTGTATGAGACTTCCGCAAATTTTGATACTAGAGGTCTGAAAATTTATATAGGGACTCCTTGTTATAAATGAAACACATAATATTCTGGGATTTTTAGAAAATCACCCTCCCACCCTTTCAATAAGGGGATGGAAGTTTGTATGGGGTTCCCATAATAGGGGATAAAAGTGTATATTATATACGAGGGGCGTTCAATAAAAAGTGAGAATGAGATGCAAACTCTTTCAATATTAGGAAATTAATTACTGGCCGGTAAAGTCAATCTAACTAGCGTATTGCTCATGAAAAAAAAATCCAACTGCTTCTTGTTTAAAAAAAATACGGCCATTTCATTGCAACGCTATGGAGTACGTGAGCGAAAATGGAGAAAATTGAACTTCGCGCCGTTATCAAATACTTGTGTTTGAAAAAAAATTCTACGGACCAAGTCAATTTAGAATTTAGATCTGCGGGACACTTTAGGGTCTAATGCTCCTCCGTATTCGACAGTCGCACGTTGGTGCGCCGAATTTAGACGTGGAAGAACATCGACCATGGACGAACCCCGCTCCGGACGCCCTACTACAGCAGTAACTGAAGAAATTGTGAAAAAAGTCGAAAACTTAGTGTTGGCGGATCGTCGTGTCACGGTTCGTTTTATTGCTGAAAATGTAAAGATTTCAACGGGGAGCGTGCATAATATTTTACATGAACGCTTGGGTATGAAAAAGATATCTGCGCGTTGGGTACCAAGAATGCTTACTGACACGCAAAAACAAACTAGAGTCGAGATTTGACAAGAAGCTTTGGACCTGATAAAGCAAGACCGAAAACTTTTTCTGGCGCGATTTATAACAATGGACGAGACATGGCTCCACCATTACGACCCTAAAACGAAACTGCAGCCTATGACATGAAAAAGGCCATCATCTCCAACTCCGAAGAAATTCAAGGTGGGCCCATCTGCCGGTGCTGCATGGGCTCTGTTTTTTGGGATGATAAAGGGGTAGTAATGATTGAGTATCTCGAGCATAGAGCCACTATTACGGGCACTTTATATGCTAAACAAATAGCAACATTGCGCAATGAGATCCGCGAAAAACGGCGAGGTAAACTCTCGAAAGTTGTGCTGTTCCACCAGGACAATGCCCCGGCACACAAGTCCGCCGTTGCAATGGCTGCAATTCGTAATGCTGGGTTCGATATCCTTAAGCATCCTCCGTATTCACCGGATCTCGCCCCCAGTGATTTCTACCTATTTCCGAGATTGAAAGAATACCTGAGAGGCCAGAAATTTGAAGACGACGACGCGGTAGTCGCTGCAGTACAAGATTTTTTAAGTACTCAAGATGAGACCTTTTTTTAAAATGAAATTTTAAGTTTAGAAAAAAGATATACTAAGTGTACGTATTATGCTAAAAGGTGACTACGTCGAAAAATAAAATGACATATAATAAAAGTTGTTTATAACATACTCATCACTTTTTATTGAACGCCCCTTGTATGGGGCTAAACGTAAGTATTTCTTAAATACACAATTATTACTATTTCTGTATCTACACTTTGACTTTGTATTTTAAATCTGGGAGCACGGTAGTGCCCCCGCCAAGACGAACAAAAAAGAGGCGGGGCTCTACCTACCTTTTCTCGAACCGTTTCGTCTCATTTTCAAACCCACCTACAGCCCAAAAAAAAAAATGACTAGTACCGTAAATAGCTCCAACGGACCGTCTGGCGCATTACGGTTTATATTTACGGTAACCTATGAAACAGCCATGCCATACTTTTGAAACCAAGGTGTAGGGTTAGTAAAGTCAGTGCTTAGGGGCTTGGCTTTTCCTGGGATCTGATAACTTTTTACAGCGAAAGCGTTATGAGCATGTGAGTCTTGGCCGCCAATTTTACATGAAATGTTTTGGTGGGATTGTTTATTTATTTATTTTAGTTATAGCGGTGATACGGGGGTTGAAAATGTAAACAATTACAAAGCCGTTTTGTAAATGAACAGAATATTTTGTCCCGCTCCACTCAACATCTTCGAAAACGGAGTGTAAAAATTTGTTGACCACGCGGTGTAATTGTTCAATATACACCTATATTGAACAATTATTAATAATAATTAATATGGCTCACCAGCTCTCTATAATTTTACGAGTAAAAGGTACAATCATAAATCAAAACATATTCAATATACTATACAGAAAGTTATTATCCTTATATCTGAATCGAAATCCAAATCAAACCTCAAATTTTAATCCAACAAAACGAATGGACGAAACAAATCACGGCATAGGTCCAGAGTTACGGCATATAATTAAAAAATATCTCCGAGTGTTGCCTCACAATTTATTCGAGGTGCTTCTAATTGGTAGAAGCGGTAATTTCCCGTAGGACTGTGGGGTGCAAGTTGGGAGACGCAAATGGAATATTAGAAATGAAAACCACAAAAAAAAATGTTACAGGTAGATTTTTTTAAATGTCAGCCATTTAAGGGCTAACGTTCGACGATATGATTGATGAGTGGGTTATGTATCAAGTGATGTATGTATTAATGTACCTTTTCTTAATTTGATGGAATTAGAACGGAAAATGATAAGGGATGGAAAACAGAATTTCGTGGGGTTCGAATACAAGTATCCAGGACGTTGCTTCAAGGTTTTTTCTTACCAAAAAGGAGTGATTATTACATGGGCAAAGAGTAATCTTATTTAGCTGTAATTTTCAATATGTTGGTGTAATATTTATTAACATTTCATTTGAAAGTAGAAGGTGCCGGTGATATCCGCCGTATTTTATTTCTGTACTGAACTCGGGTAAAAAGTATCCTATACGCATATTTGATACCAGCTATCCCTGTACTAAAATAGGTTCAAATCCGTTCAGCCGTTTTGGCGTAATGAGACGACATTTTTTTTTCCTCAAATAATGACCACATTATAGAAAAAAAAAACTGTAATCTTGTAACTCGAACCATCCGCCGCCGCCCGATAGTATAATTCTCAAACCGCCTGAATTATTTGCTAATGACTCCCTCTAATGGGGTTACTTTTGATTACGATTAACCGTTTCTTCACGTAATTGGGACTTCTGTCTTTGTGAAGGGATTGATATTAATTTGATAATTGCGTGAGCCAGCGAGGTTTGAAGGGAAATGATTCAAGTTAATTCGGATAATCGGTTTAAAGAACCTTTAGTGTCGTCTAAAGAAATTAAAAAAAATCACTTACTATACAACTTAAAATTAAGTAGTATTGGAATACTAATTGAAATAAGACAAGTTTCTAACAGGAAAACCGTTTAATGTTCTTAGCAGTTTTATTTACTCACACAATGATTCAAAACTGGAACTAAACGATTAAAAGTTGACAAAATAATTAACAAAACTTATTAAGAAATAACGATTGCACGCCTATCAATCACACTATAACTTTTTGATAAACGGAAATGGCTCACGTGACCTTTCGACGTAAATATTCCTGGCACGTCTGTCCGTCACCATCGCCGATCAGAAAGAGAGCTACCCAGGTCGCGTGCTTAATTAAAAACAGCGCGGGGTAGTTCGAAGATGTAGTTGGCCGATTCACCTTACACGGCCTCTCCTGACACCGTGTCGTCCTCGATACTGGCTCTTCGAGTGGTGCTGCTGGGACCAGCGTCGTCTGGCACTGTTTCTTCAACTTCAACATCAGTGTTTAATACTGGCACAGGTTGACCGGCTGTTGAAGTTGAAGCTGACGGTGTTGTGTCGTCATCTTCGGAGTTTTCATCTGAAACCAACACTGAATTAGAAACGGTTCAATGGGCTGAAGTAACGGCACTCAGCCTCTCATATCTCTCTTTCAATCGTCATTCAACTAATTTACGCGTCAACTTGTATGCATCAAGTATTACATAGACATCACATCCATTCATCGTTCTAAGTTAAACAGAGACGTCTCTTAATAAAACACCAAACCCAGTCTTTATTTTGTTCTTCAAAGCTTGGACCGTTTCTCGTACGAAGCGATTGTCCCGTCGCACTGGAATATTCAGACTTTACTTTGAATCAGTAACATGCATGACGCAGACCGTATTCATACGTCAAGACCCTAGACACGCAGACCGTATTCATACGTGTCAGCTTACTCAGCGCGCAGGCAACATGTGTGCTTGCGAGCCTGCTCACCACGCAGACCGTATTCATACGTGTGAGCTGCTCAACACGCAGACCGTATTCATACGTGTGAGCCGTCTGACGAACAGACATAAAATTAGAGATATAGCATTACTTACTTCCGAAGAATGCAGCACACGTATCTGGGCACCACTCGCCCCGCCACGGCACCATATGTTGAGCCGCAGCCTGCGTCGTCTTGCCATAGCCGCCGCTAAGCAAACGAAGAACGTAGCGTCCACCAAGGCGTAGTTCTACAACTTTGTAAGGACCACGCATGCCGGAATCAAGCTTAGCTGTTGACTGTGAAAACTTGATGACAAACACAAGGTCATTAATGTTGAACTGTCGAGGTAATTGCCGTCGCCGGTTGACACGCTCGTCTTGCTTAGTTTGATTAGCCTTTAAAAGTCGGCGAGCTCTACTCCTGGTGATTTCTCGTAAGGTTTCTCGATTAGGCGACGAACCTTCAATAGCTACATCTCGAACTAATGCGCGGATAGCAGGGGTAGTAGCTTCTGTACCTATGAGGAGATTGAATGAAGAGACTTGTGTTGTCTTCTGTTTTGTCATATTTAGCACCAACTATAGCTTCCACAGCGTATCTGCTTTACATTTTCAGGAGGTGTGGTGTTGGCCAACGCTTCTACCTTTCGTGGACTCGGTCTAACCTGACAATGAAATGTGATAGAACAACTACCAAATCTACCTCAATGGAAATTTCACTAAATTTAACTGGGAGCGTGACGTAAGATGTAGCAACTATTTCTTTGTCACTTATGCCTTTTAACACGCAACGTTTTGGTTTAGGTTGAGAAGATGTATGTTCAAGAACATCCGAAGAAATGAGAGACACATCAAGGGCCCCGCTATCAATAAGTACGTCCACCTGTATTCCATTTATAACTGCGGAAGTTATATCATTGTTTTGAAAGGCATTGGACCATTGAGTACAAAGATTTACGTTACGTTGTACGTAAGTGTTTCTGATCGTGCCTTAGCAAAACATTTGTCCTGGGTGTGTCCCTGTTTCTTGCAGAATGTACATGAGATATTTGAGCCAGGTTGCGTGTTGGAAGTCACATTAGCCTTTTGAGTTTTACAATCGCGACTAATATGCCCTCGTTGGTTACAAGCGAAACATTTAAGACCTATACGACTATTCGTTTTGGTTTGTATTTGTCTATTTGTGCTATCAGGATCATCTCGCTTTGGTAAACTAGACTTCGTATAAATCGATAGAAATGAAACTATGGTGTCAGGAGTTAAGTCTGCGTTAGCAGCGGCTGCGCGTACTTGAGGATTATCTATGCCGCGAATAACAATAAGAGTCCTCAATTCATCACTCAAACCTTGGACAATCCGCAAACGCAATAAAGTACGACGCGCATATTCCGCAAAAGTAGAATATTTATCAGAGGTAACGTTCATAGCGTCAAATAAAATATTCGCATAGTCCAGTTTGCTAGGACAGAGAGATTTAAACTCTCGTTTAAAATTTGACCACGTTCTATCGTTAGTAACCCACTCGCCCAACCAAACTTTAGCGTCTCCTTTTAAGCAAGAAGCCACGCGCGATAAGCACTCATGGTCGTTCCAGTTATTAGCATTTCTGGCGCGGTCCACTTCTTCGCACCATACTTCAATGTTATGTATTGAGGGGTCAAAGTTTGACACGTAATAGTGTTGTGACTTTACGGGTTGCATGGTTTTAATAGCTTGCATTAAAGCATTCGCGAGAGTAGACGCCTCAGAACAATGCGCATCGGACACTAAGGAGTGCTGTTGTGGCAGTCTACTGGGAGAGGCAGGTCTCGATAATCTAGAGGTAGACTCGACTTCTACGCGAGCTGGACGCTCCCTATAACGCGAAATATTACGTGAATGACGTCGTGACCTGTCCCGAGTGCTGCTTCGCGAACGATCCCGTCGTCGAATACGTGACACGGTATGCGAATGACTACGCCTAACCCTGCTTCGCGTATGTCGTCTCGTTTGACTACGGGAGTGACGTCTAACCCTACTACGCGATCGATATCTAGTCCTACTCCGCGAGCGCCGTTCTACCGGTAGCGGTGGCGTGCCAGACAGATCGTACCCATCCCGGACGCGCGAGCCATCTCGTGGATCACGTCGTTCATCACTCGAGCTATGTCGCGGTTCACCACCATCACGATCGCGCGACCTACTCCGCAAAACGCGCCTATTCCGAGAATTACGCAGTGTTCGAACTCGTGACCTACCTCGAGTATGTTGTCGCACATGACCTTGTGATCCATTTCGCATCATTTTACTAACACCCACGAAAAAAAAAACACAAGAATAAAATCTACACGTAATAAACAAGTATGCAATCGTTTCGCTATTTACAACAAAACAGTAACGGTGTTCCTATTTCGAAAACTTGCCATTCTTCAACAGATGGGCAAAACAGTTCATTATCCCAGTTCTGATATTGGAATACTAATTGAAATAAGACAAGTTTCTAACAGGAAAACCGTTTAATGTTCTTAGCAGTTTTATTTACTCACACAATGATTCAAAACTGGAACTAAACGATTAAAAGTTGACAAAATAATTAACAAAACTTATTAAGAAATAACGATTGCACGCCTATCAATCACACTATAACTTTTTGATAAACGGAAATGGCTCACGTGACCTTTCGACGTAAATATTCCTGGCACGTCTGTCCGTCACCATCGCCGATCAGAAAGAGAGCTACCCAGGTCGCGTGCTTATTAAAAACAGCGCGGGGTAGTTCGAAGATGTAGTTGGCCGATTCACCTTACAGTAGTATAATAACTTATAAGCAAGCATGCATTTCAGCACATGGGTTTTTCTTACAGGAAAATTCCTATTAGGCAGAAATATCTCTAAATCAGCTATTTATTAAATTTGTGGATCGACTTGTTTTAGCATCGATATATTCGATATGCATTCCAGCATTCATAATATTTATCTCGGTTTAATTAAGTATGCACCTGATTTGCACGCAAACATATTGGTGCCAGTAGGTACATAATGTTCTCAATTTATTTATTTTTTTTTCATAGCATATTTTTACTTTTTAAATAACTGTGTAGTTGTAGAGCTCTCGAGTTTGTTTCAAAATGGTTAAATTTGGTGCTTTTTTCGTTTTTTAATTGTATATGCTGATATATTTTTCATTTGAAAAAATCCAAATACTAAATCGACGAAAAAAATGTATATAGGTACATAATTAATGAAACTAGTCATAACATTGAGAATAGTTTGAGTACTGTTCGTAACAGCCAGAAAGCATTTGGACATCCAAACATCCTAACTTCCAAACATCCAGACATAAAATCGCTCACAGTCACTAATACTCGTATAGTTAAGTTTTAGTTACCTCAAACAAACATGTGATGACTATCAGTTTATCTGTTAATATTCAATGTCGCTAAAGAATTTTCTCATGCTTAAAAAACCTTTTACCTCTGCCGATTTCAAATGCAAATCCCTGAAATCATTAATAATGTAGCAAAAAGCGCGAGCCCCGAAAACCATGGATATGAAACGTATTTTATTATACAGAAGAGCAGTCGGCGAGGAAATAACACAGATAGGGAGTGCAAAATATATATTACCATAAGAAATCCGTTGCGGACACATTTCTGGTGTCCGGCGAGTTGATGGGGGCGTTTACACTAACCGATTATATAACGCACAGGTGAAAGAGTTAAGGAGTGCCCTTTCCATAATTATGCTGAATTTCTTTCGGCGTGTTATTATTACGTTTGATTATGAGTAGTGCTTATCTAAGCTTGACGGGGGCGTTTACACTAGCCGATTATAAAACGCACAGGTGAAAGAGTTGAGTTGTGCCCTTTCTATATGATGAATTTCTTTCGGCGTGTTATTATTACGTTTGATTATGAGTAGTCCTTATCTAGGCTTGACAAGGGCGTTTACACTAGCCGATTATAAAACGCACAGGTGAAAGAGTTAAGGAGTGCCCTTTCCATAATTATGCTGAATTTCTTTCGGCGTGTTATTATTACGTTTGATTATGAGTAGTACTTATCTAAGCTTGACGGGGGCGTTTAGGTACACTAACCGATTATAAAACGCACAGGTGAAAGAGTTGAGGAGTGCCCTTTCTATACGATAAATTTTTTTCGGCGTGTTATTATTACGTTTGATTATGAGTAGTCCTTATCTAGGCTTGACAAGGGCGTTTACACTAGCCGATTATAAAACGCACAGGTGAAAGGCCCATTCCATATGATGAATTTCTTTCGGCGTGTCTTAACAGTGCCGGTAGACTCAGATTTAAAAGTGCTCTTCTGGCCTACTTATAGTTCTACTCCCATTTTTTAAGCGAATCCCATTAGCTTTGTACCCGATGAACAATACACATTATCTGTATTGTTAGCTGTGGCCACAACTGCCACTTCAAAATGTAAGGCGTTATAAGTGCAAATTACTTTTACACTAAATTAGTCTTTAAATCAAACAAAATAAGGTTTACTCTTAAACAAAGAGAACACAGATGTTGGTCACTTCGTAAGTGAAAGAGCAGTGAAGCTCGTTTCGATGCTTATAAAGACAATGAAGTGACCAACATCTCTGTTCTCTTTGTTTAAGAGTAAACCTTATTTCGTTTGAATTAAAGACTAATTTAGTGTAAAAGTAGTTTGCACTTATAACGCCTTACATTTTGAAGTGGCAGTTGTGGCCACAGCTAACAATACAGATAATGTCTATTGTTCATCGGGTACAAAGCTAAGTGGATTCGCTCAACCAAAAGAATTATTTCTATACAGAATAAAGTTATTATTTCGTTTCATTCTGAGTAGGTTTGTCTAAATTCGACAAAAAAATTGACGTCCTGTGTGTTGTTCGCGAGTGAGTGATTCAAATGAAGTTTTGTTCATGTCAGTAACTCACTCACTCACTGAAGGATAAACCAACTCACTCTATCAGTATCTCTTTCGTTCGCAACCACTCTCCACTCAATACGAATTGAACTGAATGATGCCATTCGAAATTATGAACTTACAAAAGGAATTAACAACGCGAAAAAACTTAATTTTTCGATTATTTTGAGATGAGTGCCATTTTTCCAATAGCAACGACATTAATATTAATTTTGTGTACTTTCTTAATACTTTTTACGCATCATTCAAATAAATCATTTAACGAAATGAAAGACATGAACAATATGATTATGATGATAATTATGATGGAGCAGTTTGAGTCTAGATCCACTGAACGAAATTAAGGAAATGATTGATATAATGTCGCGAAAGCTAAAGACACAAATCGTTCTCCTTCATTTGAATGACATCTCTATCTCTACCCTGTAGAATTGGTTTCAGAGAACATTGCATACGAGTGGGTATGACCCATTCGTCACACCTAGTACAAAACATAACTGAAGTTTACATATAGGGTAATATATCGAACAGGTATCGCTAGAAAAGTCGAATTAAACCTCAGGAATCGTACCGTCTAAAAGCGGACAGCACGCCTCCTTATGCAGAATATATTCGGTTTAGTAGGTTTCCATGTAGACCTGTGCATAAAATATGGTGCTCGCTACTTTTCACCGACGACTTGTAACAAATATTATTTATATTTCGTGTTCCTAACGTATTGTGCCACTCCGAATTCAATTTCACAGTGTTAGGATTGTCACGGTATTTTTCTGGGAAAGGAATCTGGTTGCCAGGGTCTAGAGGTTTCTAGATAAATGGCCGGAAAAGACCCGTTGTTGTGACGCAGGAAGTTTTATTTTAAAGCATGATGAAAGTGTACCTACTAGAGAAGGCTCAAAGATAATATTTTTTGTTTTGTATACCATTTGTAGTAATTAATTTTTGCAATAAAATTTTAATAATACATGATATAAATATAACGGGTGTGGCATTTTGTAGGAGCAATAAATTAAAACATAGACTCTAGTCTTCAAACTGAACACCATTTTGTTCGCCAATATAAAAAAAAATGAAAAAATATCAAATATTTGTAGTTAATCAGATCAAGTAAATTTTAAACAGTATTTTCAATATACGCCGTCCAACATTGACATGTCTGTCATGCTAATAAATATCAAATAAAGCGCAATAAATGACTGCATTTAATAAAATTTATTTTATTGTGCAAGATATTGTTTGGCCACAATTAATTTTCGAAAGTTGCTTGTTTAGTAGTGAGCTTGTAATGTTGCTTATAATATTGTTTAGTTTGAAGACCGCAATCTATATTTTGATTTATTGTTCAGTCCTATTACAGGCTACACCCGGTATACCACATAAATACATTTCCGTATTAATAACCCATAAAAAGCCAAAATATAAATGTTATCTCTGTGCCGATTACGAAATGTAATACCACGTAATTGTTTACACTTGGTACCAGTAGATTTTCGATCATTCGTTAATCGACAGTTAATCGTATCTCGAAAGGAGTTCCTCGCAGATAAACTTATAAAAATCCACTATCAGTCACCAACTGTAATTAGTGATAAGAACATTCTAGTACGTGATTTTACAAAGATGTTACGTTTTCTATTAATTTGTTTTTTAATAAATGTAGTTTTAAGTGAAAAAGATGTCAAAGTGGTTGTTTTGGACGAAGGCGGTGTACAGGGAGAAAAGTACTGGAATGGGGAATTCTATGAGTTCTTTGGAGTGCCGTATGCCACGGCACCAACGGGAAAAGACCGGTTTCAGGTTAGTAGTTATGATATTTTAATAAGTCGGTTTCATTGAAAACGTACTTTATGAAACAAACAAGTTACCTAGCTCTTATAACACATAATTAGAAAAATAATTACATAACTCAATTGAGCAATCTTCTGTGAGTTTTAAACGGCCCATTACGTCTGTTAATACTGTCCAGTAAGTATCTAGTCGTTAATATTAATGACTTAACAAAACTATTATAAAATTGTATTGATAATGTTTTCTGTTAAGAGAATTTCAGGAATAATCTTAACTATTGGTTATAGAATACTTTTTACCCGACTACTGTAAAGGAAAAAAAATCGCGGACAAACTTGCCTCACCTTTCGCTAAGTGTACGCTAAAGCCTGATTTTGATGGCTCTGGTAATGTTGCGTTTTCTCCATACTTTCCTTAATTTCTCCATCGCAGTATTGGTTAAAGCCATGTTCCCTCGCTTCACTTCATTAGTTTATTCAACAGGAAATTTATACCAACGATTAGTTCATACGTTAGAAAACAATCGTTTTTTGATTATAATGATAAAAAATATTAGTACTTATATTGTGTGACTACCATAAGTAATGCATGCTGCATGCTTACATAAATATTTGTATGCCACCAAATGGCTAAACATAGTGAGACTATTTGTACTTCTTTACCATCCTGTGTTATGTTACCTATGTTTTACAAATAAACAATTACTTACTTACTTACTTACTTACTTACTTACTTTTAAAAATGTTGATTAGTGTGTCCACTGAAATGATAGGTACAGTCAAGTAAATATTCTATTTTTCAGGGTCCATTGCCAGTTAAACCATGGGGTGGAGTAATTCCAGCGAAAACCAGAAGCACTAGATGTTTCCAAGCTTATTTAACTGGAGATGGCGAGGAACCGATAGTAGATGGCGATGAAGACTGTCTAGTCATGAACCTTCTGGTTCCCAAAATAGCTAATGAGGATAACTTAGTGCCTGTAGTTGTCTATGTACATAGCGGAGCCTATTCCGGTGGCAATGGAAACATGGCAAACTACCATTACCTTGCCAGGCGTGATGTTCTTGTCATTAGCTTCAACTTCAGATTGGGTGCTATTGGATTCGCTTGTCTTGGCAATAAAGAAATTCCTGGCAATGCCGGTTTGAAAGATCAAGTAGCTGCTTTGAGATGGATCAACAAAAACATCGCAAAGTTTGGTGGAGACCCCAAGAAAGTCACTGTAGCTGGATTTAGTGTTGGTGCAGCGATGGCCGAGCTACTAACACTATCTAAGACTACTGATGGTTTAATTGATAAGGTCATTCTCGACAGTGGATCAGCACTATCTCCATTTGCTATTAATAGAGATCCTGTTAACACAGCGAGGAGCTTGGCAGTGGCTATTGGTTTCAAAGATACAGGCAGTCTAAGAGATTTGACTGATTTTTTGTTGGAATCGACACCGGAAACCTTAGTTTCAAAAGGCCATAATTTCTTTTTAACAAATAGCACGTTTGGATTTGCACCTTGTATTGAAAATGTTCACGATGGTATTGAAGCATTCTTAACGGAATCTCCATTAGATATCATCATTCAAGGTAAAAGCAAACAAGTTGCCATGTTGACTGGATTCGCTAATATGGAAGGATTAAGCCGATCAGTTAAATTTGAAGACTGGATTCCGAAAATGAATGAGAAGTTCGATGACTTCCTACCCGCTGATTTAGTCTTTAATGATGATAAATCTAAAGAAAACTTTATCAACAAAGTTAAAGACAACTATTTCAAAGGTGAAAAAGTATCGCCTGACACAAAACAAGGTTATGTTGATTACTTTTCTGATTCAATGTTTAAATACTCTATCTTAAAGTCAGCCAAAGCACATGCACAAAATACAAAAAGGCCCCTGTATTTATATGAATTTTCGTACGTCGGTGAATTAAATACGAAGCACTTTTTCATGGATACAATAACAGGAGCTAGTCACAGGGATCAGACAGCGTATGTGCTAGATTTCTATGGCTTTACTAATAAATATAATGACCTGGATATGCGAGACCGAATGACTTGGATGTGGGCTGATTTCATCAAATATGAGTAAGTATAATTTGTATCCTTATTGTACATATAATAATTTATAATTACTATCTTACACAGCAAGTATTTATTTTTCTGTTAGTATACGTGATGTACCTATATAATATTAGTATTTCTTAACATAATTTTAGGAATATCACTCAGCTTTTCACCTCAGTTTTCCCTCGTAGGAAGGGCATTTTGTTTATCCTACCGAAAGTATTTTTTAGGATAAAAGTAGCTTGTAATTAAGCCTTCACTTTGGCTCTTTATGTACAAAAAAACCACGTCGATCCATTTTCCGTTGCTACATTGGAGCGTAATATACGCTTTCACATTTCAACATAATACCGATAATGTCATTTTGTTGTACATAGGTAAAATACTAAAGGCATACAAACGGGCATATTATCCACACAATACCTATAAATGAATTCACAAAATATGATACAACATTCACATACCGGAAAGTCGAGTTTAAATTCAAAATTTTCTAGAACACTGCACAAACCAGGAGTACTTTTGTTCACTCACGTGGATGCTTCCAGAAAGAGACCATTCAATTGGAAACCTCTGTTTGAGCCAAACTGCATCCACGAATTGTCCTATGTATAGATTTATCGAGATACGGACTTGTATTCATGGCAACGATGTTGTGAAATCTTAAATGACAGTTGGTGACTAAATATACCGTTTAAAAAATTAAAGTTTTAAACATGTGCCTTTTACAGAGTAATTTTAATTATTAATATATCTTAAAATAGATCTTAACTAACACAAAGTAATTGAAAAACTATCTTCTTCTAATTTAGAAGTTCTCATAATGTTTCTTAGACTGTGAAGCACAACTTACCTAAGTATTTACCAATAAAATGTTTCTTTTTTCAGGGATCCAACAGCTTACGAAAGTCAATTAGTTGATTTTAAATGGCAGAAATACTCAAATAAAGATCCTAATTACCTAAAAATCGGTTCCGTTCCTAAAATGAGTAAACACCTTTTCGAAGACGGATACCAGTTTTGGAGTGAAGTATATGAAAAAAATCATTGGAATCCAAAAGCACCAAAAATTATCATTGAAGAACGGAAACCTGAAAATAAAGAAAAACCTGAAATAAAAAAGGATGCAGGCAAATCAGACAATAATAAAAATACTGATGAAAAGATAGATAGGACCCTTTTACATGAACCTGTAAAATATGAACCGAAGACTAATAATAAACTTGCTGATGATGAAAAATTCAAAAAATCACAAGAACCTGTAGATAAGGAACACAAAACCGTGCGTATTAATGACCCGATGAAATCAAGAGTGCAAAAAGAAAATTCTGAACCGAAATCCAAATCTGAAGATCCTGATGTAAAGAGCGGTGCAAGTAAAACAGAACTTTGAATTAAACATATTTTTTATGTTATTAATCGCAGTTTGCATTTAAAATATGCTTCAAAAGAAACGTAACAGCTATTAATTAATGTCATAACTATTTTAAACACGAGATTTTTAAACTATTAAATTAATGTCGAGTGGTGAAATAAATTTTACCGAAGCTTTGCAGTATTAACCTGAAAGCTTTATTTTAAATATATACACATAGATTCAAGATGTTGACTTACGTACGTATAGAAAGGTAACTTGGGTCATAATGTTTTATGTCGATTATATTATGCAGTGCATCTATGCAACGAAAAGCTACGAATAAATGAGTTAATTTCCTATTTGCGCTTCAACCATCCGTGACGGTAGTTCGGATTAAAATCTGAAATTACTGTATCTTCATGTCAAAAGTGTAAAACTTGCACGAGGAAAAATATTCTTCTAAAAACGCGCGAAAATATTGTAATTTAGTTCGTTATATTGATTCAAAGTTTATTTGAAGTCACAGTATTATGTAAGGTTTGCTATTATCGTTTTAAGAAATAATAGACTAACTGCTTATAATAAATACGCCTAGAAACCTCACAAGCAAAACGTCTCTATTATTGGTTCGTAGACTCGCACACATAGAACCAAAAGCTTCTTAATTGCAAATGTATTGTATGAGAATTCTCTTTCTAGGCGTGCTTATTTTAAGACTAAGCATTTGTGAATTATGGATACCTATATATTCTTTCCTTGGAACGATATTACATACTTAACAAGAATGTGTGCATAAATTGCTGTCCCTCGAACATATTTGAAAAAGGGGACCTCTTGTTTGGAGGTGTCAGTCACACTGATGCGCCGTGATTCAAGTTAAAAACTTTGAACGATGTTATAATTAATACGAAGAGAATAAAAAATCTGACGTAACTCTTCATTATTTATTACAATTAGGTATTTAGAAAACGTTAGAATTGAAAATAATTGACTCGTATGTTTGAACCAAGTCGCAGTATTGTACCCATCCGTATGAAATTCATTATTTTTATATAGTATGATATCGCTTGATCTGCCTATAAAAAGAAGCGGTAACATTATGCAATACCGCTACTACATTATATATGGGTTCCTACATGTAAAAAGGGTTACTCTGGGATTAGAAACCCAAAGTTCGTATTCCTCTCGCTTATATTAAAATGAATGAACGACACGGTAACACACAAACTTCGGAGTAATCCCTCTCATGCCGAATAATTAAAAATATAGTATCTGTACTTTTCGATATTTGATATGGTGTAGCACTTGCCTCTCTGGGGCAATGAGCAGCATGTAATTATTATATTTTCTTTTGACCAGGCCTTTATGCGATATAATCAAATAAAGAAGAAAATATATATCCACAGTTTACATTTTCGAAAAGTGAAAAGTTCCTCTTTCTAAAAAAGCGTAGACGACAAGTGTCAATGGTGTGTTTTATAATTAGCCACAGCCGAGCGCGGTACATCATACAGTCGGGGTATTACTAAGGCGGATTTAGCTTGGAAATTTTCCTACTGCTCTATCTGTAGGCTGTGCCTGTCAATTTCCCACAACGTCATTTGAGCGCTGATTCGTAGGCGACGCTGCTTTAACCTCTTTTTTTATATTTCCAAAACTAGTCCGTATAATCAAATAAAAAAACTTAACATATTTGGGCTCTATGATAATAAAGAAATGAAATTTGTTTAAACTTAACACTAGTCCTGGCTGACCTTAATGCGTTAATCGCCTCAGTTTCTATCTTAGACCACAACGAAACCTAAAGCAACACAGGGGTTAATATGGTATGGAAAAGCGGCATTTTGAATTTTTCAATAAGATATATCGATCTTGAGGGGCGAGTCGCAATCGACTGAGGGGTAAAAAATAAAAGTGCGATATTTTGCACATCAATGCGTGATTATTTCAGGAAAAAATCTTCCGGAATTTATAAATCCGTTTTAGGTTTTACAATAATAAAATCAGTATAATGCGGCTCTCAATAGAACTCTGGACTTTTCTACGGTTCGTAAATAGAAATAGAATCCTAAAGACTTTTAGGAACTAATGTCTGTTAGAACATACAACATTTTTAGATTGCCCATGGTCCCCAATCCCCATCGTAGAGGTATATTTAGTAACTTCTTCCTATTTCTGTAATTTTAAACGCTATTGGATTTGGTTAGCGCAACGATAATTTGGCTGTCTGTCATAGTAGTAGATAGAACGAGTACGAAAATGCAGAATTAATCTGTTAAATAAATGTGTCAGATACAGTTCGTCCAATTGTGGTAACACTAACACAAATCTAAATGGATATGTTAGCATTGCAAATCAGTTACCCAAATTAGGTGCCTAATGTGCATCAGCAAGGCCAAACATCGCTTTAGGTTTTTAGTGATGTTAATGTCATTAGAAAGAAAGAAAGAAATATTTATTTGCAAGATGTCATTCTTATGGCATAAATGGAAAAGGATTTTTAACATTGTAGGGTAGGTGTTTTAAACCGTCAGGAATGCGCAAGGTACGTAATCAATATTTCATTTCTATTTGTTCCTGCTTTTTTCTTATTTTTATAGAAGCTCTTGACAGGTACATAAACGATCAAATGTCTGTCCATTAAACTAGCTGGTAAACATTAAACAGCTATCTATTATCCATGTCACTCTAATGCCTCTACTAAACTTCCTAAAACCCACCTGAACCAAATTAAATATTTGCACAGATATAATACGCATACATCCAACCCCAAAGTTTACAAAACGTCAAATTTAAACCGTGAACCGAACCTCTAGAGAGCCGCTTGACGGATGATCGTTGCAAAATATTGTCCCTATTGAAGGGTTATTCTGATGCGACTGTAGTCCCTATCAACTTTTGTTATAAACTACAATGAAATATAGCATCACCAAGCACCGAAGAACTGCGGTACCAGCAATTTTGGACGGACAACTTTGAGTGTTCAAATGCCAAGTTATACTGGTTGTGATATGGTATACAAGGTTCAGAATGGAGTGAATTAAAGTGTTCCAGATGATAGGAGATTTTGTATAATGTATCCGAGAGGCACAGGTGACAACGGAGATAAACGAAGCCTATTTATAAGTGTCAAAGTCACAACTCGCGGGGAGAAAAATGAAATGTTGTGACAGTCATTAAGAGCGCCGTGTATTTTGGGGTTTCTTTGGAGTTTTATCTAAAAAATCGTGTTTATTTATGACGGGGAAGTTTGCTTATGATTCTTGTACAGATCATAAGGGGTCATCCACAAATTACGTCACACAAAATGTCGACTTTTTGAACCCCTCCCCCCCCTATGTCACGCTTTTTTGCTATACCTTTAACATGTACTGTCACGTTTGGTATGACCCCCCCTCCCCCTTAAGGTGTGACGTAATTTATGGATGACCCCTAAGTTATGCACATTTTATTGGGAACGTGCAATTGAAGGTGCTGCTAACAATACAATTTATTGGATGAACATAAAATTATATTTTATTTAGATAGTCCTTGCTGTAAGGATCTACATACAGTCAGTACAAGCTGCAGTTCCTTAATTTTTCTTTCCAATGGTTTTTCCAAAATGTTTTTTTCCATTGACAATTTGACAGTTCTCAATAATAGTAGCTGAAGAGATCCTTGACTTTGAAACTTGAATAAAAAAATTGTCAATGGTTGACTTGTTGAAAACATGACAGTCGTGACAGGGATTTCTATATTAATATCAGAAACCACATTGTGTTCTTGCATGTTAACAATAACAATGCACAACTCACCAGTGACTGCAGTAAATTAAGTAATTATCAGTAGCTCGAACAACCCCATACAAAGGAATGTTCGGCACTCCGACCACGTTGTCATCCGATCGACGGCATTCGATACTGGCGTACAGGATGACTCGAATAGTTCTCATAGTTTAAATTTTCGGTATCCTATGATTTAGATGAAGAATTTAGGGGCTGATTTTATGAAGGGTGTGTGGAAATTAAGTATGTCTATTGACTAGTGATGGATTCAGCTTGGGAAAAATGCTTTCGTATGTCCGTAGTCCAGATTTCAGGATGTTGTGGCATCTCTTTCAAACAGTTTTCGTTTTAAAATGAGGTAATTACATTTTTTTTAGTGTATTCCTTTTTTTTTCTTTAAAAATGGCGTCAAAATGGGGATTGAAACGTATACACCTTAGTTACCTGTGAAGTAGACTAGAAAAATTGTAGAACAAGTATTTAACTGACTGTACAAAAGCAAAAGAACTCAACTATAAAAGGTTTGATTAATACTTAAGAAGTGGGGGATTATTTTGAACTTAACTTAACTGAATAATTACTCTGTCCCTTAATATTGACGAACTCCATGAATTGTGGCATTTGTGGCACCATTTTCGGTTGAGTTTGAGCTAAATGGTTGTCTTGTAGCGAGTGTGTAAAATGATGTTGATTGCTTTTATGAAGCGGTTAATATTGCGTCGGTCCGCCCAATCCGCACTCCACTTGACTCCAATATCCACGACGCGCTCAAGGTGGCCGAGAACCGTAGAAGGTAGCGCAACATCATCCGGAGGAAGCTGATCCATGGTGGTTGTCATGACCCTCAGCAATGAGGATTACGATGAACGGAGGAGGAATATTGTGGGCACTGTCATAACGTCATAAAAAAACAGTAAAAACGCACAAATAATCACCTAAATCCATACTAATATTATAAATGCGAAAGTGTGTCCGTCTGTCTGTTACCTCTTCACGCTTAAACCGCTGAATCGATTTTGATGAAATTTGGCATGGAGATAGTTTGAGATCCGAGGAAGAACATGGGATAGTTTTCATCCTGGAAATTATGCCTAAAAAGTTTGAAAAGTGAGTAAGTAATTCATGATGACATTGATGACCCTGTAGGAAATGTAATGATTAGATCAAATGCACAATTGCTCTTACATTTGCTTAGGAGCTTTTACTACTCCCTTTTATTAATTAAGGTGATCAGGTGGATATCTATCGTGTTGTACGAGGTTGCTTCCATACTTCCAAGTTCCACGCGGACGTAGTCGCGGGCAAAAGCTAGTATCCAATTAAGTGGTTATTAGTAAACTCGAAAAATTTGAACAGCCTATACACAGGTACGGTTAGCAAATTCCGCAGAAGCCTGTACTAGGTAAACCCTGGAACCTGAGGCACGTATCCTTGCCGTAGCGTCAGCAAATACCTAGTAAGAGATGTAAATACTATTATAGCAGCAAATACAGCTGCTGTATACCAACAAAGCTATAACACAACACTGATTATCAAACTTAATTGAATGGTTTGGTTTGTCTATGACATGCTCACGTGCATGCATTTTTAATTCACATTTATAAAATGGGTAGTTTGCACAAACTTTGACAGAGAAACATTGTCTTTTTCTCAGTCAACCTTTGACAACGGTACCTAATAACTGGAAAGCTACCGAGACGTCAGGGAGGATCAAATACTTAATATACAATTACAAAACAAATACAAATACAAATCCTTTATTGGTAACACGAAGTTACAAAACAATTTTGAGCGCAGGTACTTATTTTACAAATAACAGAAGGTTTTAACTTATGATTAGCACTTAACTTAACTTATGATTATCACATTGTCTAATTTATTTATTCATTGCGTTACTAAATTCATTGGATAATATATTCATTTTAATACGTTTGACTAGATAAAGAAGTTATTATCATATTTATTTCTAATTACAATAATAAAGGTACCGGGTTCGAGTCGTGGTGTGGGCCACGTGTGAGCGCAACGCAACCCAATTTTTATTTGCGTGTTAATCTCTGTATCTACGTACATAGCAAGTTATTTATAGTATCAACTTAGTGAATGGGAAGCTCATACAACTCGACGTTCGAATAAAATGTATGGTCAAGGAGCCACTTACGTAACCTCGACCTGAATACCGCCGTATACGCGATATATTCCGCTTAAATTGTTTTATTTAAACATTTATCTTCTCCTTGATTTCATTTAAATTCGACCGCTCGATGAAAAGTTTTTGCCGCTTCCTAACATTCTTCGAGCGTTATAATTTCTTTAGAAAACCGCAAAAATCTCAAAGAAATCGATCCCCTAAATTCCTTCCCGGATGACTGTGCAATTACGAATATCGCTTTAGGGGGTGGTTTCAGTAAAACAGATGAAAAGTCGCGGTGATATAGACAACGTGCACAACGAAAGTGCCAACTAGTGTCACCAATCCGAATCTTTTATCTTAACATTGACATTAAATTAATTTTAAAAATTATTTTGAAGTCAGTTATTTACTTTGACGCCTTGAGACCTTATCCATCACATTAGAATTAAATAATTTAATTACTTATATATATTGCATGTCGCGACGCGAGACGCGAGACTTTCTACATTTCTGAAAAATGATTGCTTTATTTCAGTATAATAATTACTGTACATAGATCTCCTCTATGTGTACCAATTATCTAGTTATCATATGACTGTAATAGTTTTATGTATAATTTACGAAATAATTACTTACATACCTTACTGTTGAGTTTTTTTCGGTTTCTCAACGGCGGTCTCCTCTTGTGAAATGCCGGTAGATTCAAATTCAGACATGTAAAAGTGCCCTTGTGGCCTATTTACAATATAAACATTTTGATTTTTACATTGATAGAGCTTGGGGGAATCCTTAGTCGAACAGTGAACTTGGCTTCGCCTATAAATTTAATGATGATGAATTATTGATGGTGATTTTACAGATAAATATAAAAAAAAAATCGGTTGCGACATCTGCAATGCGACTAACGCATCGCTAGTCACAACAACTAACCGACACCTTTACCATCGCTTTCATCGCGCCGGAAAATTCCTATTCGAGAGCTATAAATCAGTTTTCCGTTTATTAAAACACCCCCGTGGCACCGCGACCCCTAAGTCATTGGGGTTGCTCCCGTTGTGTCCTCTGAGTGTCATATATGTAAACATTTATACATATCACGTATGTATAAATTAATATATATCATGTACATATCAGGTCCACAACTTCTTCTGAGTTATCACACCAATTTATAGAGGCAAAAGTTTGTGTTTATGTGTATGTTTGTTACTTCTTCACGCTCAAATGGCTGAATTAATTTTGATAAATTTTGGTATGAAGGTAGCTGACACCCTGGATTAACACACTTAACACATAGACTACTTTTTATCCTGAAAAAATGTAGTGTTTCCGTGGAATAAGCGAGGTACACCGCGCAGCGCAGCTAGGAATTTGTATAGAGTCACAGAGACGAAAAAAATGTTAAACAAACTGGCTCTATTGCCATTGATAGCAGTGCTCAAATAGATGCAAATAGCGCGATTTATAATTTGCATCAACATGTAAATCAACTTAGGATAATTTATAATATAAATTGTTATTATGAAATAAAGAAATCTAAATCTAAAAAGCATGATTATTTCATGTTAAAAATAACGAATTGCTCAAACATTTAAGAGTCAAATTGACTCATATAACTACAAGATTAGGGTACTTTGACACGGTAACTCTTTATAGAAAAACACTTCACCAAATGCTTCATTTCATAGAATTTCAATTTCATAGACAAATTTTTCCTCGGAAGTCATAAATTTTTCTGAAATCTTGAAAATCTCAGCCTACAGATTAGGTTAGCTTAGGTTAGATTCCAAATATTTTATGTTTTAAAAAAAAATGCTTTCGACGAATTGAAATTTCTATGAAATGAAAATTCGATAAAATGATTGTCTATAAAAGCATGGGTAAATCTATTTGACACATGCATATTGTCTTGTCTTACGTCAAAATTGGATTACAATCATTACACGCGAGCCGAGGGCGAGAGTGGATGTGTGATATTGCTATGTGTGTGTGCGGCGAGCGAGCCAGTGTTACAAACATATATCTTTTACAGGTAGTTGCTATACCCGGTGTTCACGCGAAACGGAACGCTTTTTGAGATTGCCGTACGAGTGGAGCGACGTCACAAAAGAATTGTCATATTACCTCTACTTTTGAGCCACGGTCACTTTGTGTGCCGTACTTTTTTGTATTTTTTGATATTTAATTAAAGTTTTAATGTTTTTTGGAAACACGATTTGTTATTAATGTCCCGTCCCGGACATATTGGCGACCGTTTACAAGACAAGAACCGAAAATTGGCACTTCATCGGTTAACGGCAAGCAGCCAGCAGGGCACCCGCAATTGAAGAACGCCAATCTACAACCGCCCAGTTCATCACCCTGCTCATCTAAGACTAAACGAAGACCCATCGAGCCGAGCAAAGCAGCAGTCAACTACAGAGCACTACGAGGACTACTTAAAAGGACTACATACTTGAACTCACCGTAACCAGCCGGTCAGCAACGGATCACCAGCGCCGCAGCATTGGTTTGCCTTGATAAAAAGTGAGCTCATTCCAAATTCTTTCCTTCCCTCCAGCTAACGCTTCGATCTGACTGCATCGAGAACCTGGTTCTTTTCACTTGCGTTAGGTATAGGCTGTCAAATTTGCTTTCGCCTAATCAGCCACTTTAGTTATATTTTCTTGCACTTTAGCCGTCCATTTTAGCCACTTTCACACAAACAAACTCATTATTTAGTACCTATCTTAAATAATCTCAAACTCATTAAAACGCAAAGCCAACTTGCACCGTTATAGCTCATATTGAACACTATGTCCCTAATTATATAATTAATAGACGTACAAACGATAGTTACCTAATGGATTACTCGCTATAAATAATTGCACTGTAACACTTCATAACTTAATTATTTGAATTTCACTACTATAAAGTACATTTTAAGCTTATTTTTACACGATCACTTATTAAAACTGCCATTCGCACGAGCTAGTTTCTTAACGCTTCCTAGATATTCATATATTTGCAACAATCTATTCCAGCATTATCGCTGTACCTACTGCACCGCTGTTTACCTATCTTCGAGCGCTCGCGCAGCGTGCATCTCTCATCAACGTCGGCCTGCTACTAAGACCAGTTTCGCCTGCCACAGCCTGACTGCAGCATCAGCAGACCAAGGACCGAGCGTATGCATATCGTTTATTTGAAGTAAACAACTTTTTTTGCAAGTTATTCTTTGCTAATAACTTCGTTGCGATGGGCGAATTAAAAGAATTATTGGTAAAACGTAGTTCTATTAAAGGGCGTTTAACTAAATTTAAGAATTACTTGGCTACACTGCCGGTGGATGATACGATTACAGCCATCGAAATTGGCAAATTAACTTGCAAATTAAGTAATTTTGAAGCGTTATTTAAGGACTTTGATGTGTTACAAGATGACATTGAACTATTAAATCAAGATAATTTAAATTCGGAATTAACTGAACGGGATTCAATCGAACAAGATTTCTACCATTGTATTGCCTCCGCCCGGGATATTTTGGAAACTTATAAGCGTAAAAACCCCGATCGCGGTAGTGAATACGATTCAACCACGACAAATCCTCATGACAATGACCGGAATCTCATGGGTTTCCGTCTCCCTGTTATAAAAATTCCCACTTTTGACGGAGCCTATTACCGTTGGCTAGAGTTCCGGGAAAGTTTTCACTCCTTAGTGCATAACAATGATAAAATTAAAAACATACATAAATTTTACTATTTAAATTCATACTTAGAGGGCGAAGCAGCTCGAGTTATTTGTAATTTAGAGGTTTCAGACAAAAATTACCCCGAAGCGTGGAAATTGTTACGCGAACGATATGACAACAAACGCCAATTAGTCAACAACCACTTAAAATCATTATTTAATTTGGATCCCATTACACGGGAGTCTGACAAGAGTCTTAGGTATATTGTTGACCACGTTTGTAAGAACTTGCGTGCTCTCAAAACGTTAGGCCAGCCCGTGGATCATTGGGACACTTTGATAATTTTTATGATGGTGTCAAAATTGGACAGCACCACGAGTGTGAAATGAGAAGAGCACAAAAATTCTCTCGCGGACATGCCTACGCTGGACAACTTTCTCTCTTTTCTAAAGGGTCGGGCAGACGTCCTTGAGACCGTGCAGCGAAATAAACAGGACAAGCCATTTAAGCGCCTATCAGACGCACCTGTATTACCGCAGCGGTCCAAGCCGTTCCAATCTGCTGTTAAGGCATTCGTGGCTCAAACTAGCGCACCTTCCGGTTCCAAGCAGCCTCACTGCGTGTTTTGCGATGGAGAACATCGCATTTTTGACTGTTCGTCTTTCAAGGCCAAGTCACCGGAGGACAGGCTTGCTCAGGCATCTGCTTTAAAATTATGTCACAACTGTTTGAGAGTAGGGCACGAAGTTCGACGTTGCAGGTTGCCCGGCACCTGCCGTTTATGTAAACAACGTCACAACACACTCTTGCACAACGAAATTGAGGCTAGTGATGATGTTATCCAAGCTAATCTTTCTAAGTTTGAAGTGCCAGCCCAGTCTAGAGGATTGCTTTGTACGGCATTGGTAGATTTGGTAAACCCGACTTCAAAAAAGGTTATCACCGCGCGTTGCATGCTGGATAACGGTAGTGAATCCTCATTTATCTCTCAAGACATAAAGCAAAAGTTAGGCTATACTTCTCAGACAAGCGATCTCACCCAGAATCTAGAAGGTATATGTGACATTGCCGTTAATATCAAGGTCGATCGTTGTATTGTTCAACTCCAGTCTAAGCGAAGTTCGTACAATGTTGTTTTAACATGCCTCGTCTTGCCAAAGATATCTAAACCTGTTCCAAGGGTCAGCTATGACGTCAGCCGTCTAAACTTGACTACCTTTGAACTTGCGGACCCCAGCTTTAACAAATCATCCCAAATTGATATGCTTATTGGTGCTGACCTCTTTTGGGATATACTAGGATCTCAGGAGCACTCTTTAGGTCACGGCAACCCTATTCTGCGAAGCAGTAAGCTAGGATGGTTAGTGGCAGGTCCCAAGCCGCAATTTAAGTCCCCACCTATTTCCGCGATTCATTGCAACTTTGCTCGCACAAGCGACCTTAATGATGAACTCGCAAAATTTTGGGAACTAGAGGGCATACCTCACAAAAAACAAGCTTTAACCGAGCAGGAACGTTTGTGCGAACAAAATTTCATGGCAACTACCGAACGTTCAGATGACGGACGCTTTGTTGTCAAACTTCCTCTAAAAGATGAGCCCGACTGCTTAGGTGACTCATACTTTTCAGCAAAGCAACAATTTTTCCAATTAGAACGACGTTTTAGAAAGCAGCCAGAAGTCAAGGAACGTTATTCCAAGTTCATCCAGGAATACGAGGAACTTGGCCATCTTTCTCCTTCGACGATTCCAAGGCCTAGCAACGCGTTCTTCCTTCCCCACCACCCTTTCATCAAAGAAAAAAGTGAGTCCACTAAACTTCGTGTCGTATTTAATGCTTCTGCGCGCACTTCTTCTGGGCTCTCAGTCAATGACCTCCAAATGGTGGGACCTACTATCCAAGATTCACTCTTCAACATCCTCATCCGTTTTCGGCAATATCGCTTTGTGCTTTCCGGGGATATTGAGAAGATGTATCGCCAGGTCTTGGTACACGAGTCACAGCGTAATCTGCAGCTCATACTATGGCGTGATGATGAGTCCCAACCACTTCAAACTCTAAGACTCAATACAATCACTTATGGGTTCGCCAGCGCTAGCTTTCTTAGCACTCGGTGCATTTGGCAGCTTGGCGAAGAGTGCCAAGATCCTATGATAAAAACCATCATCCAACAGGATTTTTATG
Source organism: Apotomis capreana (assembly GCA_947623375.1). NCBI lineage: Eukaryota > Metazoa > Arthropoda > Insecta > Lepidoptera > Tortricidae > Apotomis > Apotomis capreana. The sequence continues at coordinate 14,294,922 of OX392516.1, forward strand.
TCGACGACCTTTTAACCGGCCACGATGAAGAAGAGCAACTTCGCTTCATTCAGAAGTCAGTCTCTCAAAGCTTAGCCGCAGGAGGGTTTCCTTTAAGAAAATATAGGTCCAATCTACCTTCCCTACTTATTGCGGAAGCCAACAATACCGAGGGCAATCTACTGCTCAGTGCATCCACTGACACCCTTGGTCTTAACTGGGATCCATCAGTAGACATTCTACGCTTCACCATTGAAATGGATCCAATCGAAACTCTAACCAAGCGGAGTATTCTTTCAACCACCTTTAAAATATTTGATCCACTCGGTCTCGTCTCACCCTGTACAATAATACCTAAACTTATCATTCAAAGTTTATGGTCTTTAGGCAAAAATTGGGATGATCCCGCTCCTCAAGACATAAAGGCAACTTGGCGAAAATTCGCTGACAACATAAATTGCATTTCAGAACTGTCAATCCCTAGGCGAGTACTGATTGACAACTATGTATCTGTAGAGATGCACGTATTTTGTGACTCTTCTCAAAAGGCGTACGGTACTGCCATCTACCTACGGTCCATGGACGCTGAGGGTAGAGTTCTCGTACGTCTTCTATGTGCCAAGAGTCGCATCGCTCCAATGAAGACCGTCACGATCCCGCGTCTGGAGCTGTCCGGCGCCTTTCTTGCGGCGCAACTGAGTGTCACGGTGACTGACGCTCTCCGCTGTCAAATATCGCGTCATGTCTACTGGACTGACTCAAGCGTAGTGTTGTCGTGGCTAAACACAAGCTCAAACAAATTAAAAACATTTGTTGCCAACCGAGTAAGCGAAATAGGAGAACTAACTGATGTATCTGCTTGGCGCCATGTTCCTACCTTAGAAAATCCAGCTGATCTTCTGTCCCGTGGTGTAGAACCGCAACGCATTGGCGCGTGTTCTAATTGGTGGCTAGGGCCATCTTTCTTGCAAAACTCTGAAGCATCTTGGCCCTCACTGAACTCAACCCCCCGGCAAGACCCGCAAAAGCTGCCAGAGTTAAAGGTACACTCGGTTACGATCACAGAACCCTTCATTGCCTTCCAAAATTTCTCAAAACTCTGTGGATTGCAACGAGTTTTGGCTTTTGTTTATAGGTTTATTAACAATTGTAAATTTCCTAACAATAAATCATCTGGTTCCCTTCAAGTAACTGAACTAAATAAATCATTCAATGCATTAATCAAACTCTCACAAAATGAATCATTTGCCAATGAATTAAAGTTATTACAAAACAAAAAGACCCTTAATCCTAAATCCAACATTACCTCTCTTGATCCCTTTCTTGATGCTCAGGGCATTCTTAGAGTTGGTGGCCGTTTAGCAGGTGCTTCGGTGTATACTTTCGATAAAAGGCACCCAATAATTTTACACGCAAACCACCCCTTTACTAAGCTGCTCTTCCAACAAGAGCATCAGCGTCTGTTTCACGCCCCACCACAATTACTACTAGGCGCCATAAAAGATCGCATATGGCCTATCGGTGGAAGAAACCTAGCAAGGCGTACGTATCACCTTTGTGTCATTTGTAGGCGGTTTAGAGGTAAAACACTTACCAACAAAATGGGCAATCTGCCCGCTGAGAGAGTTACTCCCGACTTCCCATTCTACACGACTGGCACTGACTTTGCTGGGCCATTTATGATCACTGATCGTAAAGGTCGCGGATGTAGGGTAACGAAAGCATATCTCTGCATTTTCATATGCTTCCGATACAAATGTATCCATCTTGAGGCAGTGAGTCAGTTGTCGAAAGACGCCTTCACTCTATGCCTCCAAAGATTTATATCCCGTCGTGGCAAACCCAAACAAATATTTTGTGACAATGGTAGAAATTTTGTCGCTACTGCAAAAGAAATCAACGAATTTTTAAAAAATAATACAGACGACATTGTCGACTTTACGGCCAACAAGGGCATTGAATTTCGCTTCTCTCCAGCATACGCTCCTAACTTTGGTGGGTTGTGGGAGGCCGGCGTTAAGGCCGCTAAATATCATTTACATAGGATCTTAGGAAATGCCCACCTAACGTTCGAGGAACTATCTTCTCTATTCAGTCAGATTGAAGCTATTCTAAACAGCCGTCCCCTTTGTCCTTTAAGCTCATCACCCCAAGATTTCGCTCCTCTCACCCCAGGCCACTTTTTGATAGGTAGACCACTCACTGCGTTACCGTCGCCATGTTTACTGGACTCCAACACTAATCGTCTCGATAGATTCGAACGGCTTGAGTACATTCGACAGCATTTCTGGAAACGCTGGAGCTCCGAGTACGTCCCTGAATTACAGCAGCGCACGAAGTGGAAACTCAAATGTAAGGACCTCAAACCAAACGACCTTGTTCTGATAAAGGAGGATCAGACACCCCCGCTCAACTGGCGCCTTGGCAGGATCGAAAGAATTTTCCCAGGCACTGATGGCATCCCTCGAGTCGCTGACATTTCTACAGCTCGAGGACCTGTTCGTCGAGCCATCAACCGCATCTGTTTACTCCCGTCCCCAGACGACGCAGAGTCTTAAAAGCTTCACGAGCTTTCAAGGGCGGGGAGTATGTTCACGCGAAACGGAACGCTTTTTGAGATTGCCGTACGAGTGGAGCGACGTCACAAAAGAATTGTCATATTACCTCTACTTTTGAGCCACGGTCACTTTGCGTGCCGTACTTTTTTGTATTTTTTGATATTTAATTAAAGTTTTAATGTTTTTTGGAAACACGATTTGTTATTAATGTCCCGTCCCGGACACCCGGTATACAGATTTTCTGTCCATAACAGGAATACTCCCGCGTCATCTCTGCAGCAGGGGGCGTGTAGTGCTCTTTTTAATCTTTTCCGTGTTATCTTCTGTGCTCCTGGGATAAACTGTGCATTGTCAACCGCAGGGGAAGCGTGGACGATCGTGTCAATATTTATGTAAAAAGCGATTGGGATAACATTTAAGATTTGAGAATAAACTGTTAATGTAGAATTTATCAACTAGTGGCTTTATGAGATTTAGACTGACATTTCGTCGATGATATTTTCACGGTAATTTCTTCGCCATTTTGAAAAAAATCGAAATAGAAACAATAGTAACATATTATATAATTAACTATCGAACCTACGTAAAAATGTTTACCAGAATCGTTTCATTGATAAAAATTGTAGCTGCCTTATTTTTACACCCCGTTATCTACTGCTCAGTTTGGGGGCAAGTGACGGGGCAGTCGCGATAATCAATATCGATAAAAAATTAATTTGATTTACTCACTTAATAACATATAAATAGATCTGATTCATACTTAACAGACCTCTGCTATAGTGTTTTTTTTTAAATTGTTATGAAATAAAAAACTTTTATTTATTTATTATTTATTATACGTTTCATAATAAATTAACAATATTTTTTCCATATTGAATGACGTCAAACTTCGTCGCCTGCTTGTGAAAATCCATTTCAAAAAAGAAAATGATTTTTCGACCTCGACAGATGTAACTGGCAAAAACTGTAGTTTTTTGTAATGCTCTATGCAACTTTTGTTTACAACGCGGTTATCCATTTCAACTTCCTTATTTTCTAACAAGTGATTTATAATATTTACAGATTTAAAGCATACCATCTCCACGACGAATTCTCATTATTTAAATTTTTGCGTTCATTTCCCTGCAATATTGACGATACTCATCAATGGTTCACTAATATGTTGCATAAAATTGATACTTACTCATAAATTCATTTTGCATAACAACCTTCGACAGAAACATCATTTTTCCGAATTTTATTTTGCATATTTTTTTTCTTATATTGTGATTTCACATATTTTTTTTATATTAGAACATTCATATGACAGAATATGAGTAAGCATAATATTTACATGTCCGAATAGTTATTTCGAAGAAGTTTATATCTCATAATATTTATAGTTCGATTCTGTTATGGTCGCAGTACTAACCACCTAACCTAACCCATTAAGTTCGGTTCTAATCTAACCTACTTTACTGGCAGCAGTTCGGTTCTGTTGTGGTCACAGTTCTAACCTAACCTAACCCATTAACTTCGGTTTTAACCTAACCTAACCCATTAACTTCGGTTTTAACCTAACCTACTTTACTGGCAGCAGTTCGGTTCTGTTGTGGTCGCAGTTCTAACCTAACCCATTAAGTTCGGTTTTAACCTAACCCACTTTACTGGCAACAGTTTGGTTCTGTTGTGGTCGCAGTTCTAGCCTAACCTAACCCATTTTACTGGTATCAGTTTAGTTAATAATCGCCTAATCTAACCTAAAACCTAAACTAGTTTCCTAGCACTCGTCTGTTTCGTAAACTATGTCTTTATGCCATAATAAATTCGGCGATATTAATGTTCTGCCATATAAAATTATGTGAAATAAAAGGCGGTGATACTAATGTTCTGCCATTTAAAATTATGCGAAATTCATAGTATGCTAACTGACAATTATGATACATATATGATTATACAAAAGAATCATTCGGCTAAAAATGTTTCGGTGATAGCTGCTATGCGAAATGTATTTCGGAGAATCGATATTATGCAAGAAAAAGGGAACCCCTCATCAATATCAAATACAAGATTCGCCATGCTTTCTCACCGTAGGTAAATATGAATGATTGTCAAAATTATCTGTTGAAATGAAAGAAGTAGATTTGAAAAATATTAGCAGACACGATATTAGACACGAAAAAGGTTTTATAACTTTAAAGAAAAATACTTCTTATTTCTTTACAAAATTAAAGAAACTTACTGCTCTTTGTTACTAGGAAACGGGACTTGATCGTGTACCTGTAAATTATTTTTAACTAATATTCCCCTGAAAAAGAAGTAATCTCTGTGAAGTGGTGGAAGAGATCCCTTATAGGGATAAGCCCGCCTTTGTACATTGTTTCTGTATCAACTGTGTTGTAACTCGTTTTATGTACAATAAAGTGCTATAGTCCGTAAGCCCGCTCCAAGATTGCCTACGTAATATGACATCCCGATAAAATGCATGGCACACGGTCGACAAAGTTGTGCTGAGCGAGAATCAAACGATTATCGCACAGAAAATTGGCCGGAAGTTTGAGAAAATCCTTCACTTCCGGTCAAAATTTTAGGGGTGTACTTACGTCATGTGACATCATTACGTGACAGATGGCATCATGTAGCCCTTTAATCGTAGAGAGTGTAAACATAAGTCTGCCAGTTCTAAAATGGCCGGAAGTGCTTGGCAGACGGGGTCAAAGATGGTCATCGGGTACGTTTTCCTACGTTTTGTGGTATCTTGACGAAATTACAACTAAGTGGGTGCCTCAAGATCGGCGACGCAGACGGGGCAGGCCGAGACGGAGATGGCGGGATGACTTGGACGCATTCCTTAGCAACTGGTCGGACGAGACATCAAACAGGGACCTGTGGAAATCTAAGGGCTCTCCCTTAGATTTCCACAGCCTTTGCCCAGCAGTGGGACACACCAATAAGGCTATAAAAAAAAAGGTACCTCTTGTATGTTTCTCGTACACCTAAAACGGGGGTGAATTTATTTTTCTTTCCAACATTAGTTTGTGGGGTGGCGTTGAATAGGTTGTCGGGCCACGCTCAGTGTAGGGTCCGTACTAGCCCATCCTTCACAATGTTGTTACTGTCCTATCGTACCCCAGTGGTACCTCGGTCTTCGTGACACGTCGCCATCCGCTCCTGTCCTGTGCCTCGCGCTCCGCGTCACTCCAACTCAGCCCGGCTGCCCGCAGCTCGGCGTCGACGTTGCGCTGCCACGTGTGCGCCGGTCGGCCCTGTCGTCTGCTCCCGCGCCCCCTCCACGTAAACGCAACCTTGTCGATGTCGTACTCTGGTCTTCGGAGGGTGTGCCCTATCCACTTCCACTCCCGTTGAGCGATTTCTCGCTTGATCGGGATTTGGTGGCATCGATTCCAAAGCTCTTCGTTGCTGATAGTTTTCGGCCAGAATATGCGAATTGGTTCCCCTAGAACTTGGTCGTGCACTACTTTGCAAATACTGCCATTTAATAGGGACCCATCCTTCACAATAGACGGGCTTAAATCCCGAGGTTTAAATTACGAGAAAGATTTCAAGTTCTATAAAAAGGTCGTAAACGCTATAGTAACTGTAATTACTTATTACCTTCTGGAAGTTGTCGATTATACGCGCCAGATTGAGCGGAATGTTTTAATGCAGTATGGCACTTAACTAATATGTGTAATGTTCGAAGTATAAGGACACCGCGCGGCACTAACTTCATTTTAAAGAATATTATGAAATTTTGCGATAACTCAAAAACGACTCAACCATTTTTTTTTAATATAGTTTTGATTGAAATTACTTCTCGGTCATATTTTCATGAATTTTTCTATATTTCTTTTGACTCAATGTTAAAAAGTTAGAGGGGGTAGGAGACGCTAATTTTTGGATTTTCGGAGCGAATATTTACAAAACTACCGACTTTATGAAAAAATAATGTTTGGAGACCCCTATTATCTTCAAAATACCTATTCAACGCCACCCCGCACACTAGTGTTGGAAAGAAAAATAAATTCATCCCCACTTTAGGTGTACGAGAAACATACAAGAGGTACTTACCTGCCCGAAAAAAATTTTTTTTTAGTTTTTATTTTACCGTTTTGTCGTCGTGATACTCGTACATACACATACTCATACCAAATTTTAGCTTTCTAGTACATGGACACTTAGCACTAAGCCGCGGACGGAGAGACGAACCGACGGACGTCGGACATGGCAAATCTATAAGGGTTCCTAGTTTGACTACGGAACCCCAAAAAATCACTTTTGAAGGACTTCCGGCCAGATATGTCTTGGCAGACTTATTTATTTTTAGAGACACTATTACTTTAAAACATTTATAATCAATTTCGTCAAGATACCACAAAACGTAGGAAAACGTACCCGATGACCATCTTTGACCCCGTCTGCCAAGCACTTCCGGCCATTTTAGAACTGGCAGACTTATGTTCACACTCTCTACGATTAAAGGGCTACATGATGCCATCTGTCACGTAATGATGTCACATGACGTAAGTACACCCCTAAAATTTTGACCGGAAGTGAAGGATTTTCTCAAACTTCCGGCCAATTTTCTGTGCGATAATCGTTTGATTCTCGCTCAGCACAACTTTGTCGACCGTGTGCCATGCATTTTATCGGGATGTCATATTACGTAGGCAATCTTGGAGCGCGCTTACGGACTACTACTACTACACCTGCTACTAATTTTTAACCCTTGAACTTAAACTGTTTATACAACACTATAGGCACCTAGTAGCTAATAAGTCGTCTGACGCTGTCTAGAGCATTCACAAAATAAGAATTTTATTTTGACAAACAACCTTTTATAGATAAATATGAATCGACTAATAATGTGACGCAACATCACTATTTGCCCCCAAACTGAGCAGTAGATAACGGGGTGTACTTATTTTACAAATCTGTCATTTTATACTCCTTTAAATTGATACGTATGTCCTCATTTACTTACAAAATAGAAGCGACATAATGTTTTCAAGTGTGTCTTTTTAGTGACGTTAGTATTAAAATTATTTAGGTCAATAAAAAATACACACATTGTGAATCCTGACCTCCTCAACGATCTTGTTCTATTATTATTATTCCTGTATGTCGCACCCGCTCACGGGACAATAGTGTCCCGGACCTTTGGGAGGCGTGCGCGGAGCCGAAGCCAACGCGTAGAGGCCCTTTCGACAATTTAATGAAATGTAATGTGTACATCGAGCGGATGCTGTCCCTATCCGTGTCATGGGACGCACACAGAGACAGCACCCGCTTGGTGCAAGAGCTATTTATGAATATATGGAATCTAAATACAAATCGGGCTATGGGGATGAAATGGAGGACTGGGTAATTGGGCTATTGTTTGAGACAGCCGGACGTCTACCAAGAAAAGTGTCTCATAGCAAAAAAACTGGTAGACGATGACTCGCCTCCCGCTAGATGAGCCCCCATAAAAAGCGACACATAGAGTGGCCTAAGGGCAACACCAGTGCGGAAGGCTAAGGGCGGAGAGATGTAATACTGGGCTTTAAACCGAAGCCAACTAACCCCTTACGTTTCCACATCCACCCCCGAGCTGCAACTCTCGCGACTCCACTCTGGCCGGCCGGTTAAGGCAAGACAGAGGCGGAGGCCCCGACCCATCACCCCCCGTCAGGATCCACCAGGAGCACTCAGGTACGTGGGGTCGCTGCCCCTCAACAGCTCGCCATAAGCTGCCCTGCGTGACTGATTGCGCTGGTCATACCAGCGGGCGATGGGGTCGTCACATCCCTACGCCTTTTATTATTATTATTATTTCGTATATTCATTTAATTTCTTAGGTTAAGTTTTTTTACAATAAATTTATATAAAAAGTAAAATACAACAAAGTAATTACAAAATATAAATACATTATAAAAAAACCTAACCTAGGGTGCCGCCAGCAGCGGGGCGGGGCCCAGGCTACCGGTGGTTAGGGCTGCAGAGAGAGGAACCTCCTGACGATGCGCGCCGTGTCCAGGAGTACCGCCTTCTGAATCTGACCCTTGATCCAGCCATCTAGCGAGAGTCTCTTAAGATGTTTGTCGAGACTCTTCGCTATAAGACCGTTCGCTGAAACGACTATCGGGACAATGATCGTCGAATCAACATCCCACATGGCGGTTACCTCGTGAGCCAAGTCAAGGTACTTGCTGAGTTTGTCCTTCTCGGCCTTCACAAGGTTCTCGTCATGGGGGATGGTGATGTCGACGAGCATTGCCTGGCGCTTGGATCGATCTACCAACACGATATCAGGCTTATTGGCTACAATAGTCCTGTCCGTGATGATAGATCGATCCCAATAGAGCGTGGCACGACCATTCTCAAGAACTGGCATCGGTGCGTACTTATAGTACGGCACCTCAGACCCCACAAGACCGTATCGAAGAGCAAGTTGCTGGTGAATAATCCTGGCTACTTGGTTATGTCTGTGCAAGTACTCGCCGTTGGCAAGATGAGAACAACCGGAGATTATATGCCTGAGTGACTCACCGGGACGGCGGCATGCCCGACAAATGTCGACCGTACCGTCCTTCAGGATATATCTCCGGTAATTGTTCGTCATCATTACTTCGTCCGCAATTGCACAGACAAAACCTTCGGTTTCCCCGAAGAGATCCCCGAAGCGTAGCCAGTTCACCGATGCGAGCAGATCTACATCCGGCCCCGTAAGGGCCTTTTGTAGAACCGCCCGTGTAGCTCCTTGCTCTCCCATACAGCCCTGCGGTCATCGGTGCTAAGCACCTTTGGTCTGCGCCAGTTCTCGTTTGCCAAGGAGAGAGAGGTGAGGCCTTTGTCAACTGCTACTACATCGCGATGAATCCCACACTCGTTGTTTAGGAAATACTCCCTTAAGACTGCACACCTCGCGGTTATGAAGGTCCTTGGCATTTAAAAAGCCACGGCCTCCACACTTACGCGGGATGTACAGTCTCATAACTGACGAGCGTGGGTGCCTCATGCGGTGTGTAGTGAGGCCTCTCGGCTACATCTCCACAACTCCCTATTAGCCGTTGCTTCCGGCCAGTCGATTGGGAATGCATCTAAATCGTCCCGCCATCTCCGTCACTTGGTGACTATGTAAGCCCATGAGGGGTGCGCATTTTTCACATAACGTATTGTTTGTCATAAAATCGTTAGTCATGACTGTGAAATTATTACATACAAGAGTTTTGAGAGTAAAACCCATTAGCTTAGGTTAGTTTAGATTAGGTTAGGTTTGTATTATAACAATCCTGAAAAGTTATTTATTTCAAAGAAAAGTAGAAATTATGACTTCGATAATTATGACTAATGACAATTTATGAATAAGAATTTTATGTGAGCCAATATGGACCCGCCCCCCTGTCCGGGTGCATGCGGTTAACGTGACCAACCTGGTCTATTCAGTCTTTTTTTCTATTTTTCATGAGTAAACGTAATTTTTAAACTCCGTATCAGAGCAAATATCTGCTCATAGATGCCGCAAATTTTGTCCAAATATTTTTAAAAGCATCTCAGTAATTTGCAGAGAACCCTAATGGCCCTCCAAAACCGTTCAATTACGACCCTGTCATACACAATGCCTATAAAATGATTGCTTGAGTCCTATGCCTCAGTGGTCGCGCCAAAGAATAAATGATTTGATTGGAAAATTCAAGTTATACCATTCTGTTGTCGCCGTGTAAATGTGGTTTGTTCATCAATTTCGCTGAAACGAATGCCTATTTTGGATGACGTTTGTTCATTTATTTTAGCCAGGGCTTTGTTGAATAAGGTTTTGATGACTGGATTTTATTATTGCATTGTTATTGGATATTTCTTTTTAAAACGGACAACCACACACAAATTGATCTAGTCCCACAGTAAGTTATAGTAGGCTTGTGTCATGGCCACTAACTAGACGACGATATGCATACTTATGCCTATAGGTATGACATTTTCCTTAGTGTTTTTTTGTTATTATACTGGCACAGCATAGTGGCTCCTTTTCGCCTGATAGTAAGCAAAAAGGAGAGCCAAAGTCGCCTACCAACGGTGCCTTCTTACTTGACACTGCCATGCTGGGCCAAGAGATGCTTCTTCACGATTCGTTTGAATGGCCGTTCCGTTTCTATATAACAGTAGAATGAAGCGTTGTAATCTACTCACATTATAACACTTAGAAACATAATTAATGTATGTTTACGGAATGGAATATTTCTCCAATTTAAACCGAACTTAGCGCACATATATCTAAACTCAAGGGAAATTAACTACAGTGCAAACGGATTGAACAGGTTAATTAATTGAAGGAACACCTAATTGCTTGTTAATGCTCTTAGAAATCTTCAAAGAACCGTGCGTATGCTCTAATGAAGAAATGTTAATTGTTCTGTGCTATTATAACATTGCATTGATAATCAGTTTTCAGTGAAGAGGGTCATAATTTTTGGAAAAATCTTAACAGTTCGATGCAGGATTTGTATGGGCGCTAATGGTCAACGAAAGATGATTAAGTAAATATACAATACTTTTTACCGGATTACGTTAAGGACAAAGGTTTTCTATGCAGACCACCTTTTGGGCTCCTTCTAGTAAGAATAATTAATCAAAGTAAAATACACGGAGTCCCTTCATTTCACTCAACTATATTCCCTTAACTCTATCATTTTCCAACTATTTTATTTCTTAACTCGCACTTGTCTCCATATTAAAACAATGAATGTTTTTTTTTTTTATTTATTATGTTTCATTTTATTACTACACAGTCGAGTAAGGATTGTTAAACAAAAAGTTGAAATAATAATTGTTCATGATACCTAAACATATTAGAATATTGAAAATTTTAGGACATTTGCATATTTATGATACATACAAAATAACTTTGGTTTTTTTGTTTTTTTTTTTTATGGAGAGCTTTGTGGGAAACTGGACCAGCAGTGTAACTTTTACGACTGATAAATTGATGATAAAAAAATGTACTACTGTACGATTAATTGCGAAGTACTCTTGAAAATCTGAAATATGGAAAGAAAACGAGTGCAAATTGCCTCCGAAAATCACCATTTTGGACAGATTCGAACGCAAACCTGATTACGGACAGACGGTCATCGCACATACATATTCATACACGGCTCTAATGGAACATTTTCACATCTGTACTTGCTCTTTAATCCTGCATTTCCGTTCGACTGACGGGATTTTCAGAATTTCATAATAATGATTTATGGTGAGAAAGACAATTTGTATATAGTTTGTTGTTATTACGCTGGAGATATTCATACGGACAGACAAAGCAATGTGATAGACCATAGAAAAATTCTCTGAGATTTTATAAACATCTCCAATTTTAACGATATCTTGGTTTTTCAGTCAAATACTCCGAGAGACTTAGTTTATCCGAACGTTGGCAAGAAAAAAACACGATTTCGAGCAGTTGGTCAATAAAAACAATACAGTACGATAAAAAAATATATAAAAAAGAGTATGTAAAAGGATGATATTTTTATGATTTCGTTTCATCAAACCCACGGAGAGAGACAGAGAGCGGTGGTAGCCTAGTGGTTAGGGCATGCGACTTTCAATCCGGAGGTCGCGGGTTCGAACCCGGCCCGTACCAATGAGTTTTTCGGAACTTATGTACGGAATGTCATTTGATATTTATCACTCGCTTTTCGGTGAAGGAAAACATCGTGAGGAAACCACCTAAGCCCAAATAAGGCCTAGTTTCCCCTCTGGGTTGGAAGGTCAGATGGCAGTCGCTTGCGTAAAAACTAGTGCCTTACGCCACATCTTGGGATTTAGGTAGCCGACCCCAATTGAGAATTCATTCTCAAAAAATGGGACAAAGGCTAGGAGGATGTTTCATCAAACCCACGTTTTAATTACCGAACTAGTCTCGGTCCAAATTGGGGTACGGCGTTTAATCGAGGTTTTACTGTAGGTACATCAAAGTTGACATAAAAAAATACTTTGAATAAAACTATTTAAATATATTAATTATTTGAGCGTCCCTGACGTAGTTTTAAAGATCTAAGCATACATAGGGACAGACAGACAGACAGCAGGAAGCGTCTTTGTTTTATACTATGTAGTGATCGCGATATTATCCGTTTAAATCGTTTCACTTAAGTCGCGGAATCCGAAGAAAATATTCAGTCTAGAACCTCCTCCTTTTTTGAAGTCGGTCGAAAAGGAAGCATGTTGCAATATTATTCCAGGCTCATGATAAAATCGTGGACAGAACCTAGAATGAAATATCAATAAGAAAAGTCATTACACCGCAACTAACGAGACTTACATTCTAGAAACGTTTAACGCCTAGCGAAATTTGATGATAATAAATAGTAAAAAAACTTCCCTCTCGAAATATCGTACGAAATTGTCTAGACGACACCTGCTGCGGGTTTTGTTATTCTCGTTGTTGTCTCTGGATTCACTCTTAGGGCTCCTTATCCATTCAAAAATGCTGATTGTGCTAGACATTTTTCTCTACGATCAAACATGTTTCTTAACATATTATCAATGTTACTACTTAGAACATGGCTATTGAGATGGGTATATATTTTAAATCTACAGTTTGAGTTTTTTATTGATAATCTTTGTTTCAAAAACTACTCGAAATTGACAAAATTCACGCAGAAAACTGTTTTTTTTTTTCAACTTATTTTCTCCACGCAACGAATGTTTGATCATACAGAAAAAATCTAAAACAATCAGCATTTTTGATTGGATAATGCGGATAAGGATCCTTAATGCAACAGATAAATCACTGGGCATATTTTATAGGGAGCTATATGTTATCTCCGGGTCTATTAAATAAGAATAAACTTAACCTTTACTTTCAGAGATGTTGTAAAGTGTCTATAGGTGTCAACTTTAAAGTAAAATAAAAATAAGCTTATTTATTACTAAGTTTAATAGAGGTGTAGAGTCTCCTTCTCTCAAAAAATTAAGTTCGGAAATGTAAAAGGTCTCCACAGTCATTTTGGAGGTGTAAAGTGTTTCCAATTGTCATTAGAACCGTCTAATTTAAAACCCCTGGCGTCTAATCTAAAAACTTTACCTGGAGTCAGTAATTTTCATAGCTGCGGTATCACTGATAAATATTCACACCGTGCGACATCCAATTGCACGACTTTTAATTGAACCCCAGCGATTATCCGCCAACTGTCGCATACATTTGAATAGGGAAATGACGTCCATTTTATTTGTTCTTTGGATATTTGGCGGTTATTGAATTTGAGCTTCGTAATTTTTCCTGTTTTACAATAGGATTATTTTATAAAATGTGGATAGATCCATGATACAATTACAATGTCGCCATAAATATTGTCCAAGAAAACAGTGTTATAGAATTGCTTTTTAGTATTCTTGATATTCCCGGCCATACATTTGTTATATCAGTCGGCACTGAGTTGTACAGAGTTGCTCCCACGATGCCCATATTGCTGAGTGACTTTCGGGACTTGGTAATCGTAAGCCTTATCCTTAAAAGGAAAATAGCTAAAGTACACATAACGGTGTTTTCAAAGGTATCAGTCATTATAACCGTCTAATTTTAAACCCCTGGCGTCTAATCTAAAAACTTTACCTGGAGTCAGTAATTATCATAGCTGCGGTATCACTGATAAATATTCACACCGTGCGACATCCAATCGCACGACTTTTAATTGAACCCCAGCGATTATCCGCCAACTGTCGCATACATTTGAATAGGGAAATGACGTCCATTTTATTTGTTCTTTGGATATTTGGCGGTTATTGAATTTGAGCTTCGTGTGATAATTCTTCCTGTTTTATGATAGGATTTATTCTAATCTTATTTAAACTATCGTGAGATATATTTGATTGCTAGCTGCGCCTGCGGTGTTACTCGCCTATCCAACGGGAACAGTAAATATTTCGTGAAAAAGTCTATGTGTGACTCCTGGGTGTCAGCTACATTCATACCAAAATTTATCAGAATTGGTGCAGCCGTTTGAGCGTGAAGAAGTAACAAACATGCAACATAAACACACTCACAAACTTTCGCCTTTATTGGAGCGGAGTGAGCGAAGCTCCTATGGATTGACTCGAATGGACTTTGTGACAATGCGCAGATCTCAGCGAGTTCTCAACCGATTTTAGAAATTTTTGTTTTAAAATGCACAAATTAAAAAAAAAACTCCGCTCCAATCTATGGTGCAAGCTTAGCCGGTGGCTGACTGTGCATCGACCTATTAATATTAGTGTGATTGAAGGATTTCTTCCATAAAATATGGATAAATCCATGATAATATTACAATTGTGATATTAATATTGTCCAAGACAACAGTGTTGTAGAATTGATTTTAAGTTTTCTTTGTACAGTCGCCATCAGATATATCGCAGTATATAAGGCGTTCATAAATATCTGAACACGACTCTTATTGACTTCACATTTCACAACAATATGGCAACTTGGACCTGCACGTAGCACAGCTATAGGTAGGTACTTCGCGACTCTTATCGCGCGTCATAGTGCTACCCGTCACCCTCTCACATTACTGCACAGAAGGAGATAGGTAATTATCTTGCGCGAGAAAAAGTCGCTTGTGACAGTTGAGTTGGAGTCCGATGGTGCTAAATAAACATTCTACAATTGAATGACGTAATCCTATCGAGTTTGGACCTTTTTAAATCGTCTTGGTAAGTAATTAAAGAATATGTGTAGAAAAGTATCCGCAATCAGAAATAAAAGTTGATCACAAATATGTATTTTATTACAGAAACTTATTATAATTTTAATTAACTTCGATTTGCCTTATATGCCTTTATAGAATGCGGTTTTTGCGACACATTAATATAAATACGGAAAAATAAATGGATGTTTAATTCACTCTTTTTGAGTATTTTATAATTATAAACTTGTTAGTGTCAGATCTTAAAACGAACTGGACCTTTATAATTATTCGTCTTTAAGAACACTCATTAGTCTAAGCGGCACGACGTAAAGGCGGCAACTTGGATATAATAAATTAAAATACCATTTAAATAATAAAAGCCGCAAAGCGACGTAACGAACCGTACAAAATGCCCACTGAGACCCCTTTTCATTACCGTTTTATCCGCATTTAAACATTTTCCATGTAAAGCCGAGTGACACGCATGCACTTAAGCAAAATAAATGGAACTAAAACGTTATAACTGAAGCAAGCAAAACGTTTCAACTCCGTTCTTAATACGTGTTCTTTTGAATATGGAATACCTAGAACCCGGTTTATGGTTTCATGAATCTTTTGTTTTTTAACGTTCCAAAATACAAACTTATCTCAACAGTCTGACGTGGCGCTAGCATCTATGAATATACGTAGTACTTGTACATAGAGATGTTTGTTTCGGTTTTGTCCGTCTGCATCAGTAAGTTGGTAATCCTTAGGCGTCTTTGAGAGCTAACGAGGCATGGCTGGAAAAGCTTGAGAGGCGTTTCTCCATATTTACTGGAGGAAGGAGGAAGATGTGTTTCTTTTTTAATTAAAAAATATGTGGAGTTTTGTCAAAGGTTAAAGAGAAAAGGATAAGAATTGACATACCTAACTGAAAGCTGAAAGTAGCGTGGGTTATAACTTTAATGCATGTTAACTTCCATAGCTAAAATATTTCAATTCAATTCAATTCAATATTTTTATTGTAAGATTATGAGTATTAGAGTATTACAAAAGGTCTTAAGTACTATTTATGTGTCGTCATAATCAGCCATTCCCGCGACTGCAACACATTAAAAATATACATATATATAATTGTACTTAATTTTAATTTTAATATATTGTATATTTAGCAACTACGGATCGGAGAAAGCATACGCGTTTAGGGTAAGAGGTAATTTTTCTTTTCTTTATGATAACTTAGGTCCACTGAAATGTATAATATTAATAATGTGAAATTTTGCTCCCGGCGTGTATTCATCAAACAGACAATTAATCACACCAAAATTTCTCATTTTTTTGATTCAATATTTACCTACATATCGATACCTTAGGTGACCTTAGTTCACAATCGTACTAATTTATGATAATTCAGGGAACATATCAATATTATTTCATTACACAGAAGAAAAACCCATGTGTAAAAAGTTACTCTAAATAACCTATAATACAATTATAAAAAAAGGTCATGAAAAGAATACCCCATCTAATAGGTCCGCCTGCGGCATAGTCCCCAGTATGCTGGCGGCGTTACCTCTTTGTATAGTCAGAGAGATTCTCTTACAGAGGTAAACGACAACTTACAAATAGAATACATAAATAAGTACTTAATCACAAATAGTCACCTACAACCATAATCATTTCGACGTTTCTCGATTTTATGTTACTTAATGGCCCAATTGCGAACAAAATGGCCCAAGCATGTACAACTGACCTAAAATCAAAGCAAACCCCACTTAAAAGGGCCAACAGTGGAACATAAAGCCACGCGGGCGAAAAAGGGGAAAAAACGTCAAACGCAGGCGTCCTTTTTAAGAGGTACACGTGTCGTTTTAAGGCACTTAGCATAATGCATGTAGGCCTCTGTGTCAGCGGTTGTCGCCAAAAGTGCTGCTATAGGACTGTTCGTACTTTAAACCGACTTCATAAAAGAATTAAACTCTCAATTATTTGGCAGGTTTTTCTGTGTCTGTCATTCGGTATTTTGGTGAATAGTTGAAGGGTAAAGCCTGACCAAAAATATATGAGGATTGTCAAGAGGGCGCTATTTATAAGATTTATATGGCAACAATTTAGCAACTGTCAGTATAGTCTGAAAACATAATAATATTGGCAAGTGATTTTTTATTCCATGACATGTTTACTTTTATTATTTTCTTTCTACTTGTTGTAAAACCCTCTATAAATAATAAAAGAATTAAAAAAAAGTTAGAATGATTGCAAAAATAAGATTTTTATATTTTTTGCGCCTACCGCATGCGCATTTGACCCGACTGACAAAATTAATATATTTTTAATTTTTATATTTCTTGCATCTAACGTAGGCGCATTTGACCTGACTGACCAAATTAATATATTTTTGATTTTTGTAATAAAATCCGCATGTCGATGGGTAATTTTTTTTTAATATCAATTTTCAATTCACCACATAAACATAATGCACCTGCAATAAAACAGTACTTCCCTACAGCAATTTTCTTTAACTCGTAAACTCACTTAAAAAGTCCGAGGAAATAAAATTTGCTCGATTTTATCGGTTTTCGATCGACTTAACGGAGTTTTTAAGCGGCCGTTAAATAAAGCAGTAAACGTGCTTTACAATGTAACAGCTGTATAAACGTTTTTAGTGTATAGGAGAGAGGTATATTGACTTGACCAGGATATTGTATTTCAGCGGAAATAGCACATCTAGCCGGGACTTCGCCGTCTTTCTAGCACGTCATTGAAAAGAGAGAGACATACAATATTTCTCTTATCATAATTCTGAGATGACAGATGTCACGCATACAAGATGAGAGCCGTTGAAAGTTTTCAAAACGTCAGAGTACAGGGACAGAGTAAGTAAAATATTATGGTTTGTCAAGCGGGCCAGTGGTCTGCTGAGATCTTGAAGAAAGACTGAAGACGCCGAGAGAGAAGAGCTTACCGGGTGAGTAGGGTTAGTGATACGAAGCCGCCAAGCCCATTTCACGGCTAGGGATGTATAGTGATTTCCTCAAACATATGCAATAAAAAAAAACACAACTGAAAAAAAAAACAGCTGTTTTGCCTGTTAACAAAAACCCATGTTTAATAAAATTACTTCCCGGCTTAGGCCTTCAATTTTGTATGAGATTCCTTAACAGTTATCTCGATCATTTATAAAAATAAAAATGTGGTATTACCACATAAAAAAAAAAATATAGAATCGATAAAAAAGATTCTATACAAATATTTAGAACAGCGCCATCTCTCTCGCAGTCTTCACACTTGCTGTAAAGCAATGGGGATTGGGGATCGTGCGTGTAAAACGCACATCCTAGGGTATGGCTAATGCGCAATAAGCATTTCAAAAATCATATATGACGCAGAGGGCGCTCCAGTAGCGTAAAGGATTAAGGGATGAAAGATTTGGTGTGACTGACGTAGCGGTCGAATAGCTCAGTTGGGAGAGCAATGCGCCGGTAACGCAGAGGTCGCGGGTTCAAACCCCGCTTCGATTGTAGTAGATCGCATTCAATTTTTCATTCTTAATTTACCTTTGTGTCATTATTTATAAAAATAAAAATGTGGTATTACCACATAAAAAAAAAATAAAAAAAATATATAGAATCGATAAAAAAGATTCTATACAAATATTTAGAACAGCGCCATCTCTCTCGCAGTCTTCACACTTGCTGTAAAGCAATGGGGATTGGGGATCGTGCGTGTAAAACGCACATCCTAGGGTATGGCTAATGCGCAATAAGCATTTCAAAAATCATATATGACGCAGAGGGCGCTCCAGTAGCGTAAAGGATTAAGGGATGAAAGATTTGGTGTGACTGACGTAGCGGTCGAATAGCTCAGTTGGGAGAGCAATGCGCCGGTAACGCAGAGGTCGCGGGTTCAAACCCCGCTTCGATTGTAGTAGATCGCATTCAATTTTTCTTTCTTAATTTACCTTTGTGTCATTATTTATAAAAATGAAAATGTGGTATTACCACATAAAAAAAAAAATATAGAATCGATAAAAAAGATTCTATACAAATATTTAGAACAGCGCCATCTCTCTCGCAGTCTTCACACTTGCTGTAAAGCAATGGGGATTGGGGATCGTGCGTGTAAAACGCACATCCTAGGGTATGGCTAATGCGCAATAAGCATTTCAAAAATCATATATGACGCAGAGGGCGCTCCAGTAGCGTAAAGGATTAAGGGATGAAAGATTTGGTGTGACTGACGTAGCGGTCGAATAGCTCAGTTGGGAGAGCAATGCGCCGGTAACGCAGAGGTCGCGGGTTCAAACCCCGCTTCGATTGTAGTAGATCGCATTCAATTTTTCTTTCTTAATTTACCTTTGTGTCATTATTTATAAAAATAAAAATGAGGTATTACCACATAAAAAAAAAAATATAGAATCGATAAAAAAGATTCTATACAAATATTTAGAACAGCGCCATCTCTCTCGCAGTCTTCACACTTGCTGTAAAGCAATGGGGATTGGGGATCGTGCGTGTAAAACGCACATCCTAGGGTATGGCTAATGCGCAATAAGCATTTCAAAAATCATATATGACGCAGAGGGCGCTCCAGTAGCGTAAAGGATTAAGGGATGAAAGATTTGGTGTGACTGACGTAGCGGTCGAATAGCTCAGTTGGGAGAGCAATGCGCCGGTAACGCAGAGGTCGCGGGTTCAAACCCCGCTTCGATTGTAGTAGATCGCATTCAATTTTTCTTTCTTAATTTACCTTTGTGTCATTATTTATAAAAATAAAAATGTGGTATTACCACATAAAAAAAAAAATATAGAATCGATAAAAAAGATTCTATACAAATATTTAGAACAGCGCCATCTCTCTCGCAGTCTTCACACTTGCTGTAAAGCAATGGGGATTGGGGATCGTGCGTGTAAAACGCACATCCTAGGGTATGGCTAATGCGCAATAAGCATTTCAAAAATCATATATGACGCAGAGGGCGCTCCAGTAGCGTAAAGGATTAAGGGATGAAAGATTTGGTGTGACTGACGTAGCGGTCGAATAGCTCAGTTGGGAGAGCAATGCGCCGGTAACGCAGAGGTCGCGGGTTCAAACCCCGCTTCGATTGTAGTAGATCGCATTCAATTTTTCTTTCTTAATTTACCTTTGTGTCATTATTTATAAGTTATCTCGAGTTGTTCCACCCGAAACGTGATACTTCAAAGCCTGTTATAAGTTATATGGTGATGATGATGACCTGAATAAATCAATGTCCCGTTTTGAGTCAAAAAATAAATGGTCACGTTAGTTATAACGCACGTCATGACGACATTTCATTACATGATTGAGGAAAGGTCTTTATTAGAAATATAAAATAAAATTTGGCCCCTGAACAATTCTATCTACCGTCGTCTGAAAGTTATTCTTATTTAATTTATTTAACCGTTAAAGGATTTGTACGCGTATATTGTAAACGTCTAATCTGACAAATTAACCCTTCAAACCCGAAAGGGTTAATACAAAAGGTTCATTAGTATTCCTCGGCTCAGGTGTTTATATAAATGGCTCAAAGTAAAAGAGGATGGCGGTACTGATAAAAACCAAATAGAAAACTAACCTATAACAAAAGTCACACAAAAAAAGCCAAAAACGGCACAAGGCATTTGCCTTTATATAAGAAGTATGAGAAATGTTTGGCTCTAGACGGAGTGGCAGTTTCGCGAAGATACAAGTCGCCGTCCACAGCCGTAGTTCCGTATCACGAGGATACGTCTCGTACTGTTGTTGAAAATGTTAAATTATGACAACGTATGGTTTTATCGCTTAAAACAAGACTTCTGAAATTCTGAATCTATCATCGTCAACATTATCAGAGTAAAACGATGTCTATTACTGGACAAAGGCCTCCTCGAAGAATCTCCACATTTAACGGTCTTGCAATACCTGAATCTCACAGCGTTCCATGACCTTCACAAGATCGTCGATCCATCACGTAGGCCGGGAGGGGTAAATTAACTACGAGATAAAACCATCGCTCATAACCAGACATCGAATTTTTCGGAGTGACTTTTCCCCTAATACTAGTGATCGCTCCTAACTTCGTTTGTAAGCGCGTATTTCTTTTGTAAGTAGGTATTAATTTAGAGACAATCGTTAATTTTGACACTGGCAAATAGGAAAATAATGTTGAAATACTGAAAAAGAAATACGTCGATGAACAAAGTTTCAAAGATCCTTTTAAAATAAGCAGAACATTATTTTGTTTCATTTTCTTGCTTTCATTAAAATTATATTGTTACAAACAAAACTTGGATCAACTTTGGAGTATAAGGGTAAATCATCGATAACCGAGTTTATCGATATGGGAAACGGAAATCCCTACCTGTCACGCCCAATATTCCGATCATCCGATGTCCGCTCATAACTTTATACTTGCACCACATATTCTTGAAGCCTCGTGATATGGATTCTGACTTGACAGAGGTCTGCGAATTGACATTACTTTGACAGGAGGGCTGTCGCTTCGACAGACAAACTTGACAGGATAATTCGTCTGGATGAAACGGTCCTAATGCGATTTGATGGTAACATCCAAAAGTAATGAGGATTGACGTAATTCATGTTTAATGATGAGGGATATTTCAACTGTATATCTAAAATTACCAAGCATACCTAAGATTAATACTGCAAAGTTTTAAAAGGCTGTTTTCTTTGTTATGGTTTTAAAGAAATCCAATACATGGCGATGGCGATGGTGGTATTCTTCGGATTAGAGTATGATTCTACATACAACTTAACAATAAAATAGTACGTATTACTAATCGATAAAAAAAATATGTGTTTGGCGTTTTCAGGCCACAAATGTTTTTTGCGATTTCCAAAACATCTATTTATATGGCAACTTGGGTCGGGATACAACGCATTGGCATTGCCATCCAGCGAGGTAACGCGGCCAGACTTACGGGCACCCTACCCAATGGTAGTGATTGACGTACAGACCGACCAAAAAGAGTAGAAATTAAAAAGTGGCAATACTGTACTGTCGTCCCCGTTTTCTTATATTGATTAGAAAGGGAGGACACTACAGTATTGCCACTTTTTAATTTCTACTCTTTTTGGTCGCACTGTAGGGGATATATGGGAACATATTTAAGGTCCCAATACTTTATTTTAGGTTTAATTAGATCATAGGTCAGTCTTCAGTTTGGAGTAAGAAGACCGCCTTCAAAGGAACGACTTATGCCATTTCTGAATTCCTCACAGTACAGCGACAAACATTATTAATTCAGGCACGCAAGGTGTTTGGCATGAGGAGCTGCTGGTCGCTAGACGGCAACATCTTCGTTAAATTGCCCAATGGTGTGCGTGAACGCCTCGAGTCCGAGGAGGACATTGTCCGTCTGAAGGGATCTCATACGATCGTTGCGACGTTGCCGCAATCTTCGACGCCTAACGCCGATGCTGACATTGCTGACCCCGTTGAAGCCGAAGAGGAGAGCGTGCCTGGCCCCACTGGCCAGTCTGGGAGGTCTCGGCGTGCCGCAAAACCAGCACCTTAGGTCTGAAGTGTCGTGTCGCGTTATAGTTCAGTATTTTATTTCGTATAGTGTTTTCTTCCGTTTTTGTTGTATAACATCGTCATAGCAGCAGGCGTATACATAGTTACAGCTATACATGACATAATTGGCGTCCACCATCATTTTTATACTTTCATTCATGTACCCACTTTCTTGTTTTAGCTTAATCTGATTTATCTGATCTGTGTATACTGTTTAGTGTAATTATAGGTTATTTTGTTGTCAGTGTCACTTTGAATTGTCATTTGACGTTTGTTTTTCTTTTTCTATTTGACTGAAGTTTGTTCGAGTCTCATTTAATACCGCCTGTTGCTATTTTAATTATGCTTTTTTTTTTGTTTTAACCGCAAATTATGACTTTTGTTATCTCTCACAGGTAGCCGGCAGGATGAGCAGGATTTTGTGTGTTATAAAGACAAGTATCTTTGTAATACTATTATAATACTGTTATATATATATATATATATATATATATATATATATATTTATATTTGTAATATTTATTGTTTATGTCCGATGATGAAATTTTCTTTTCTGCCAGTGATGATAGTGCTGCTTTTCTGTCTTTGAATTCTCTTGACACTTCTCATACTGTAGGTGAACTCTTATCTAATGAATTTCAGAATTCTTGTTTTTTCAACGTGTGCCATATTAACGCCCAAAGCATCCCTTCTCACTATGCTGGTTTGATTGATACGTTTCAGTCTGAATATATCCATGCAATACTAGTATCGGAGAGTTGGTTGAAGCCCACGCTAGACTCGACATCGTAATGCTTTGCCTGGATATTATGTTCTGATTAGGAACGATCGAACAGGTAAGGGTGGCGGTGGTGTGGCCATTTATTTGAAAAGTTCCATTCCGTACAAAATTTTAAATACCTCTCCGTCCCTTTATTCTAGCTCCGCGGAATGGATATTTCTTGAACTGAATATTAAAGGAGTCAAGGCCGTTCTTGGTGTAGTTTACTGTCCCCCAACCATTGATTACTTTTCTAAACTTGAGCAAGTATTTGAGTACATAAGTTCGTATTACACACATCACATAATTATGGGAGATTTTAGCACCGACCTTTGCACTAATTCCGCACATCGTGATAAATTTGAGTCAATTGTTCGTTCTGTCAAATTCTCTATCTTACCTCTTGATCCTACCCATCACACCGCGACCTCTGACACGTGGTTGGATCTTATAATTACTTCTTCGCCTGATGATGTAATAAAGCATGGTCAGCTGTTAGCTCCCTGCTTCTCCCATCATGACTTGTTGTTTGCTTCGTACAAAATTATACCACCTAAATGTAAGCCTGCCTTGGTTTTGATGCGCAACTTTAATAAAGTTGATACTGACGTTCTCTTGAGTGATGCAAGAAGCATTGACTGGACCCCTGTGTTATCTGCACCTAAAGTTGAAACCAAAGTTTCTTTGTTTAACTCTGCTATTTTAGAATTATTTGACACCCATGCCCCACTGCACCCCGTTAGAGTTCGGCGTCCCCCTGCTCCTTGGATCACTGAGGGCGTACGCATGGCTATGAGAAGGAGGGACCGTGCTTTCAGAACTTTTAAACGTGACCGTACTGACGACAATTGGACTATTTTTAAGGCAGCTCGTAACCGATGTAACCAGATGGTGCGAACAGCGAAGCGCCGATTCATTCACCAGAACGTATCCTCTTCTTTGATGGCCGATGTCTGGAAGTTTGTTAAGTCGCTTGGTCTAGGTAAACCTAGTAACGGTTTCGATGGCACTTCCTTTTCGCTAAACGATTTAAACAGACGTTTTTCTACTTCCGCCTCTATTGGTTCTCATGTTAAGAGTAGTACTCTTTCTGATATTTCATCTATGCCTGTTGCTGTCTCTGATATCTTCTCTTTTTATCCCAATTCTGACGCTAATGTTAAAAAAATTATAAATAAAATTAAATCGAAAGCGGTTGGTTGTGATGATATTGGGCGTTATATGGTAGTATCAGTCCTGGACTGCGTGCTTCCCATAATAACCGATATCATCAACTCCTCGCTGCTTAATGGTGACTTTCCTTCTCTCTGGCGTCGCGCGTTCGTTATTCCTTTACCTAAAATTAGCAACCCCACATCACTTAGTAACTTTAGGCCAATTTCAATTCTCCCTTTTTTATCAAAAATTGCTGAAGCGGTGGCTCACAAGCAACTTTCTAGCTTTATACTCTCTTTCAAACTGTTGAGCCCCTTTCAGTCTGGTTTTCGTCCCAGCCATAGTACTTGTACTGCACTTCTCAAAGTGACTGAAGATGTTATGCGGGGCATGGAGGATCAATTGGTCACAGTACTTGTTCTCATTGATTTTTCTAACGCTTTCAATACTGTTGACCATGAGATCCTTCTTGCCTTGCTCAGCCATCTTAATGTGTCTTCTTCTGCTCTTGGCTGGTTTGCTTCATATCTTTGTGGGCGCCAGCAGGCAGTCCGTGTAGATCGGGCTTTGTCTGATTGGTGCGACCTTGCCACTGGTGTACCTCAAGGAGGAATTCTCTCTCCTTTATTATTTTCTCTTTTTGTAAACTTTATCACCCCTGGTCTTCGCTGTTCTTACCATCTGTATGCTGACGATTTACAACTTTACGACCAATGTAAAGTGACTGATATTACTGACACAATTAACAAATTAAACCTGGATCTCTTACACATCCAACAATGGTCTGAGAAATTTGGTCTGTTTGTAAGTGTCAGGCTATTATCATTGGCAGCTCTCGTCAGCTTGCTAAACTTGACCGGGATTCTGTAACTCCTGTAAATTTTAACGGAACGCCTATTCCTTTTAGTTCTAGTGTTAAGGACTTAGGTGTTCACTTAGATAGCACACTGAGCTGGAGGGTGCAGGTAGGCAAAATTAGCCGGAAAGTCATTGGCTCGCTTCATGCTCTCAACAAACTGAAAAATTTCTTGCCTATCAAAACTAAGGTATTGCTTGTAAATACACTATTACTACCCATAATTGATTATGGTGATGTTTGTTATCCGGACTTAAATGAGGATCTTCTTGATAAGTTGGATCGACTTCTTAATAATTGTATTCGCTTTATTTTTTGTCTCCGTAAATATGATCACGTTTCTTCTTACCGCTCTCAGCTTGGCTTGTTTCCCATCCGTCAACGACGCAATATTCGTATGCTCTGCACTCTCTTTTCAATACTCAATGATCCACAAGCTCCTGAATACCTGAAAACCTTTTTCTGCTATGTTGAATCCTCTCGTAACCGTAATTTTCGCTCTTCCGGCAATCTTGCCCTTTCTATTCCTCTTCACCGTACTGGGTTCATGTCTAACTCTTTCTCCTTGCAAGTGGCTCGCCTCTGGAACGGTCTTCCTCTCACAATCAAACAGGCTCCGAGTAAGTTGGCATTTAAAAGGGCCGTGCGAAGTTTCTTTGCTGGCAGAACTGAAGTCTCATAGTATATCTGCTTGGTTTGTTTCATCGTCGTATATATTTATGTATGTATCTATTTATATATATGTATATTATTTATATGTATATTATATATATATGTATGTACCTAATATGAGTATTTGAATTATATGTAATTATGTTGTCTGATGCACCGCCTACAATTTCTCTGCTTTGCCCTAAGGTTGACTGGTAGAGAATGCCTCATGGCATTAAGTCCGCCTTTTGTACGTTAAGTTTTTCTTTTGTGCAATAAAGTTTAAATAAATAAATAAATAAATAGGTTTCTTAAGGTTTAGTTATATTTTTTTTTATTTTGCGTTATAATTTCTTTTATAAAAATATACCTTATTTAATCGAACATGTTTCAACCGATTTTGAAGTTTTTCAAATGATTTCCCACCCCCCTTTTCATGCATGAGAAGGCCTTGTTAACTTACATGATAACATGTACGACCCCTTCAGCCACGTCGTTTTTTTAATGCATATATTTCTTATCTACGCGTCAAAATCCGCTCCAAACGCAATGCTTATCTACATTCAATTAATAATCAATTAATAAACCTAATCTTATCATTCCGCTTCTCGATAATGTACTATTTTGATTATTCAAACAAAACCTCTTAGCATAGACTATCGTGACAAAGAAGGCTGATACAATTTGAGACATCGAAAATGGATCGAATCTTACTGTGTCTTTTATTATTAAATGTTGGAGTTGCTTACTCACAATTGACTAGTACAGGTATGTTATTACAAAGCTATGGGATCCTCATCTTTTATAGAAAAAAACTTCACCGAATATTCCCGATCTCTTACCCCAGGTAGCTCCTTTTTCAATTTTTCTTTAAGCTTTGATCTTTGTATTTGAGGCTTAAATAAAAATTGTGGTGTACCTACCCACAATAAAAAATGAGACATTACATGTTTCATAAATTTACTTCACCGAATGTTTCACTTAGTAGAATTTTCATTTCATAGGCATTTCTTTTATTTTTCAGAAATCTTGAAAATTACAAACAAGGTTTGTGTTATAACATTCGAAAATATTGTATGTTTTCAGAAAAAAACGATGAAATGATATTTCTATGAAATGAAAATTCGATGACACGTTTTTCTATAAAACAAGGGTAAACCCAAAGTTATGAATACGTTTAAATCTTAATATTTAACGTCTATTGACTCTCATAATCGGTGGTAATAAATAATGGGTACAGTATAAAAAAATGTAATGGTCACGTAAGTAAGGAAAATATAGTATGGAAGTTTTGCGTGAATTGTCTGTTTGTTTTCAGTAAATAATGTCCGTTTGGTCGACCACCACACATACATGTTGGAAATCATGGAAACCTCGATGAAGGATATGGAACAGTACGGTTGGTGGAACCTGCAACTACCTGGCTTCGAAGTTGAACTTGAGTAAGGAATTTTTACACAAAAACCGGCAAAGCGCGAGTCGGACTCGTGCACCGAGGGTTTTGTACAACTAAATAACTTTAACCTTTCTAGGGTTCCGTACCCAAAAGGTAAAAACGGGACCCTAATTACTGAGACTTCGCTGTCCACGTTTGTTGTATGGGTGCCTCCTTTAATATTTATTTTATTCTTTTTTAAATATTTTTTTATTATAGCGGCAACAGAAATACATCATCTGTGAACATTTCAACTGTCTAACTATCACGGTTCATCAGATACAGCCTGGTGACAGATGGACGGACAGACAGACGGGCGGCCAAGGGTCTTAGTAATATGGTCTCTTTTTTTCCCTTTGGGTACGAAACTCTAAAAAGAGGGGTGTTATAAGTTTATCGTTTGTGTCTGTCCGACGCGACGCCCAAACGATTGATCCGATTCAAGGGCGGATTTTTTGTCGAAAGTCTTGGCTGTCAAGATGGTTTTAGTTATGTTTGGTGGAAATAGCAGATCATGGATAGATGAGTCGTCTTCAAGATATCTAGCTGATTGTGTCGAGGGTTTTAGGGGGTGGCAGTTCCGCTGGCTACTGAACCGACGATCCTGGGTTCGAGTCCCAAGGACAAGTATTTGCGTGATGATCTTGAATTTATGTTCATGGATCATAGATGTTTTCTATGTATGTGTAAACAAGGGGAACTATATCGCTCAAATGGCTACCGTCATTGCTAATCGAATTACGCCCTAGATCGTTTTGAGGCTAAAGTTTCACCAATCAGGCAATCACGTCATAACCGCTTAGAAATAAGAAGATGTATAGACATACTCATTGATAATGTTTATACCTATATTAATTATCTTATCACTTCGATTACGCAGTAACTAAATCAAGATCGAAAAAAGTGATTGTCAGAAGTACGGTCATTATTAATGCTGAATGAATAGTCGTATAAGGTTATAAGACACAAGGAAAGTTTGTTTGATATTATTTTTGTTTGAAATGCCTTATAAACTGCATTAGGGCTATCCTAGCTAGGCTAGGCTAGGTTTCTTACAAAATGTACACTTACAAAAAGTAAAATACTAAATATAAACAATAAACAAACTTACAAAATATAAATGATAGGATCCATATTTTCTTTGATTTCCGCGACTGTCACACATTTAAATAAAACAATTTAAACGGATTATATCCCATATATTAATTATTTGAGCCTCACTGACGTTTCGGTACTTTCACAGATACCGTTGTAAAAAGGTTGACTGAGAAAAACACAATTTTCTCTGTCAAAGTTACATTTGCGCAAACTACCCATTTATAAATATTAATTTAAAATAAAAGTGTTCATACATGCCAGATGGGCCTAATGTGTAAAGTTACACATGTGCCAGAAGGGCATTTATTATTTTATTTAAAACTAGCTTTTGCCCGCGACTACGTCCGCGTGGAATTTGGAAGTATGGAAGCAACCTCGTACAACACGATAGATATCCACCTAATCACCTTAATTAATAAAAGGAATTATTAAAAGCACCTAAGCAAATGTAAGAGCAATTGTCCTTTTGGTCTAATCATTACATTTTCTACAGGGTCATCAATGTCATCATGAATTACTTACTCACTTTTCAATCTTTTTAGGGATAATTTCCAGGTTGAAAACTATTTTATGTCCTTCCTCGGATCTTAAAGTATCTCCATGCCAAATTTCATCAAAATCGATTCAGCGGTTTAAGCGTGAAGAGGTAACAGACAGACACACTTTCGCATTTATAATATTACTAGCTTTTGCCCGCGACTACGTCCGCGTGGAACTTGGAAGTATGGAAGCAAATCACCTTAATTAATAAAAGGGATTATTTTAAGCGCCTAAGCAAATGTAAGAGCAATTGTGCTTTTGGTCAAATCATTACATTTCCGACAGGGTCGTCAATGTCATCATGCCCACTTACCCACTTTTCAATCTTTTTAGAGATAATTTCCAGGATGAAAACTATCCTATGTCCTTCCTCGGACCTTAAACTATCTTCATGCCAAATTTCATCAAAATCGATTCAGCGGTTTAAGCGTGAAGAGGTAACAGACAGACAGACAGACAGACTCACAGACAGACACTTTCGCATTTATAATATTAGTATGGATTAGTATGGATAGTATATTATAGTATAATATAGTATAATAGTATATAGTATACTATGGATATGGATATGGATTAGTATGGATCTTCCAGCGATTCACTATAAGGCTTACTGAGGAGAAAGAACTGCCGAAAGAAAACTCTCAGATTGCCTTATTTATTACTATGTAACGTACGTATCACTACATAGTATAAAACAAAGTCGCTTTCTCTGTCCCTATGTATGCTTGAATCTTTAAAACTACGCAACGGATTTTGATGCGGTTTTTTTAATAGATAGAGTGATTCAAGAGGAAGATTTATATGTATGATACATGCATAATTTATCAGTATTGCACCCGTGCGAAGCCGGGGTGGGTCACTAGTAATTAATATACACGATATAATCCATTTAAGATAGGATTGATGGGTATTTTTTGCATAAAAATTAGAGATAAAAAAAATTTACAAAAAAAAGAACCGACTTCAGTAAAACTAAAAAACCAAAAATAACCCGTTCAAGTACAGATTACATTTGACTCACCCTTCGAAGTCGATCCCAAACCACTCAGTTCTTATATTTATAGTTTACGCGAGGTTTGGCACCGACTTCGAAGGGTGAGTCAAATGTAATCTGTACTTGAACGGGTTATTTTTGGTTTTTTAGTTTTACTGAAGTCGGTTGGTTCTTTTTTTTGTAAAATTTTTTTTTTTTTGCTTTTTAGTGATTCATATAAAAGTAGTTCTGGTGGCCATCTGTGGTGTTCATCATCAGTTTCCTTACACCAAATCCTATTTACTGAATGTAAATTCTTGACTTTATCAATAAATTACCGAAAGCGCCGTACATGTCCCTATAACATTTGAAGAGTTCCCTCGATTTCTCCAAGATTCCATCATCAGATCCCGACTTAGTGCCAACGGGACCAACTCGGAGTTATACCCTTTCGATAAAAAAAAATGAAAATCGGTTCACGGTTCTCGGAGATATCGAGTAAACATACATACAAAAAAAAAATTAGTTCGAATTGAGAACCTACTCCTTTTTTGAAGTCGGTTAAAAATAAAAGGGAATTAATTCATCATACCTGATGAAATTCGCCGTAATTCATAGCCTATGTCCTAATCTGATATAAAAGGTACACAACTGGAAAGTTTAATAAAAAATCGTCCAATACTTTTTGAGATGAAGTGGAACGTACATCCATCCAAACTTTCACGTTTATAACATAATATAAATGTATAAAATAAACCTAAATTACACTAAATTAAATCTAAACTTCAGCTTAAAATAATAAATAAATATGAAGGGACAATCTAAGAACATAAGAGACAACCAAAAAACTAAGAACATAATATAAATATAAAACTAACTATAAATATAACACGGGCTCCAGATCGGTGCCGAGCAGGAGGATGTCCAGGAGGCTGGCCGCATTAACACGCTGAACAGCCAAGGATATTATTTGGCATAGGTATGAGCCAGTTTTCTGGTCACCCGCCGCATAGAGAAGTTTATTTTTGGCCATTTTGTCTCCATGGCCCGGGCGTCTATACCCTAAACGCGCGCCGATCACTGTCCAAGGCTTGTCATATCTATTTCCCCACAGGGAAGACGTATTCGGCTGGCACGTCAAAGGCAAAGCGACATTTATGAACGCCTTCGTCACTTCGATCCAGAAAGTCGACGTCATCCAAAGCACCGTCCAACAAATATGGCGGTATAACGCCACTGACCAAACATCCAGCGTGTTCGTGCAGGCCACACTGAGAATGGTGGACGTCGTTCTTGGATATGACATTAATGTGCAGCTGGAGGATGGCACCAATCGCTATTTTACAGGCACCTTTAGACATAACACTGCCGAGTTTCCTTTTGCGGTAATACTTTCTACTACTTACCTCTACTTCACTAGTATTTATACACAGTCCCAATCCACCAACTTCTTCTTCTTCTTCCTCGCTTCCTCATGACCGAGAGTCGTGACCGTTTGAGGCCGTTATCCCTTGCGCCAAAGCTCTCCACTCCACATGGTTTAAACCACCAAGTAACCAAACAAATTACCTATCGCAAGCTACTACTAACCAATCGCAATTACCTACAAAATCAACAATAGAGCAATCCAAAAATAGTAGATTGTTAACCAAGGGTAGAAAGTGACCCATTGCACCCGAGATATTTCTGGCGCTCGAACGAAGTGAGGGCGCCAATAGTTCGAGGGTGAAATGGGTAATTTCACCCGAGTTAAACACTCTACTTTTCATTTCGACTGCGAGGAAAATAAAATACTACACGCACATGTCATGAGTATGTTGAATTAATTTCCATGTCATTTTTAACCAATAATTAATAAAAGACACTGTATTTATATTTAATCTCGTGTTCCCGCTTTTTCTATTGCAAACTTTCATTATTACCTATTATTTTGAATAAAAAAAAAACTATTTGACGAGGTAACCTTTTAACACCTATATCGGACCATCCCCGACATATACGTACCTACCGCCAACATTTAAAAAAAAAACAAATCCAATGGTTTCTATTTTGTTTTATATCTAAATGTACGATTCTATCAATAAATCAGGGACAGAATTATATGTATGTATTATGAATATTATAATCAAATATAATGCATATTTATATTTAATAATTAGATGTAAATAAATTTAGCTTGCATATATCTAACTTTTGGAGGCATTTTTTCAATGGCCATTTACCACGGCCGACTAGATTGTACCTAATTGAGTTGGTCACGACGTGCATCTAGGTGGCACTTATCTTTGACTCCGTGGCAATTAAAAAAAAATTACTTTCCACCCTAGGGATGGAAAAGCTATTTTCCACCCGGCTATCTACTTATGAAAATTACACTTTCCGAACAGGAGAGATGAAAATCATCTTTCGCCCCGGTGTGAACCACTCGACCGGTAATCTCTATTTTGCCGGCCTCTGTACCATTAGTAAATTAAATAGTACATTGTTGTTTCAGGTTACTTACAACATGTTCACTGAACAATTTACCGTGGCTGTGACGATGAACAATCTTCCAAGAAGTACCAACAAGATGGTATTCGCTCCTGCCACTGCTCTAACTCAAGTGTTGTCACACTCAGTATGTATTTTGCTTGCCAGAGCTTGGCTACGCCATTTGACTTAAAACTACTTTTGACAGTATCAGTTGGTAAAAACTACTGTTGTCAACTTCATTTTTTCACAATTGTCTAATTAGCCATGTTTTCGCAATATCCGTAGAATTTTCACGGAAATGCGATTTATCAAATGATGCCCACGGCCACATTGTGTCATTGCACCGCTCGTCGACGGCAGGGCGTTCATCCCCATACCCTAGACCCTAAATGGTCGCGTACAGTCCGGTTTCAAAGGATTTTTCTCCCGCGAACGCTCAGGCTATGGAATGAGCTTCCTGCCGAGGTTTTCCCCAAGGACTAAAGTATGAAATTCTTCAAAATAGGAGTGTACAGATATTGAAAGGGTTGGCAGTGTTCTACCCAGGGGATCCTTGCGTGTGCATGCGAATCCCCTGGAGTTGCTGCGGTAACCGCTTCCCGTCACACGTTTGTTGTAAAAAAGAAACCTACCACATATATGCAACAAAGGCAATTTGGCTTCAATCTCCCTGTTAATTCTCTTTGCAGTATGACGTCACCAGCGCTGCATCAGGCATGGCAGCTTGGGCTCCAGATGTCTTCGAGCCCCTTCTGCTGAACGTAACACATAAGGTCAAGTTCCCAGAAATCTGCTACAACTGTCCGGCATAATATACTTATCCCAAAAACGTTTTACCTGGTTAGGTATAGTTGTAAGACTTGGTTAAGTCTTTATTGTAATTTATTAAGACAAACCCACTATATAGTTTGACCTTGATGATGATGGCGATGAGCATGAAGGTGGAGGAGTACTAATACTAACAAAAAACACTCTTGAATATCGCGAGCGGCCTGACATTGCATTAATGTCTATAGAAACTATATTCGAGGTATGTGCAATAGAATTACTAAATTCGAAACTTTTAATTATAAACTTGTACTGGCCAAATAGCAAACGAGAAGCCGAAACTTTCTATTTAAGACTGAGTAAACTTTTAAATCTGATTTCCTTAAAAGATAAAAATAAAAATATTGTCATTGCTGGTGATATTAATGTAAATTTCCATTCAGAAAATAATGAAAAGTCAAGACTATGCAACCTGATGTCTTCCCATAATTTCCATCAAAAAATTCGATACCCCACAAGAATTACTCAAACCAGTTCTACCTGTATTGATTTGCTATTCACTAATTTTAAAATAGATGGCCTAAATCTGAACGTCAACAATTTGGTTTTTCGGACCATAAAGGTATCTTATTTACAACTCCTAATGAAACACCAATATTACAAAATTTTATAGTTACTAAACGAAACTTCAATACTTACCTCTAAAATATGTAAATTTAAAACAGAACTACAAAAAGTTAATTGGGAAAATGTAATCACAATAAATAACTCATTAAATGAAAACTATAACTCTTTTCAAGAAACTTTAAATAAAGCATTAAATAAATGCATTCCAAAAACAGATAAAAATAAAATCTAAAAAAACGTATTTAACAAAAGGTTTAAAAACTTCATGCCGGAACAAAAGACTTTTAAAGCTATTAGTATCACAGTCGAAAAATTCAGTCCTAAAAGACTATTATAAAAAATATTGTAAAATTCTTAAAAAAACTAGTACAAACTGCTAAAAAACTTAGAAATAAACAAAAATATAATCAGTCACAAAACAAAGTAAAATCCATGTGGCAAATAATAAATAAAGAAATAAATAGAAATAAATTTAAACATAAAAGTAACATACATGTAAAAACGTCAGATAATATACCAGTAAGCGATCCTAAGCAAGTGGCCAATATATTTAATACATTTTTCTCTTCCATCGGCAACTCTTCTATCTCCAAAGACAAACCACCTATAAAAAACACTATAAATAATTCATTTTATCTAACGGAAATTGAGCCCAAAGAAACTTACTCCATTATAAAAAATCTTAAAAACAAAACATCTTTCGGTATTGACGAAATCCCTCCCATAGTAATAAAAAAATGTGCAGATATACTTACCATCCCGTACACTAAACTAATAAATCAATCCTTTTCAGAAGGAATCTTTCCTGACGCTCTAAAAATATCTCTGATAAAACCTATACACAAGAAAGGAGACCCCTCTGATATCAATAATTATAGGCCCATTGCTCTGCTTCCCACCTCGTCTAAAATATTTGAATCGGCAATGGTAAAACGACTCAACTCATTCTACGAAAAATTTAAAATACTTAACGATAGTCAAAACGGTTTTAGAAAAAACAGATCTACTACCTTAGCAATATATAAATATATACAGGAAATACTAACCGAAATAAATAACAAAAAGTACGCGATAGGCCTCCTGCTTGATTTAAGTAAAGCCTATGATAGAGTATGTGCTATGGGACTCTACTAAATAAATTGTATAGTACTGGAATTAGAGGCACTCCATTAAAATGGTTCAAATCTTACTTTGAAACTCGATCTCAATACACAGAAATAGAAAGTACAGACTTTGAAACTGGAATAGTTCGTCATTTCAGATCTGATAAAGTCCCTGTAAATGGCTCTATTCCCCAAGGAAGCGTGCTAGGATGTATTTTATTTCTAGTGTATATAAACGACCTCCCAGATATCCTAACTGATCATTGCACACTATTTGCTGACGACATTTCCGTATTATTTCCGTGTGTTAAAATCGACGAAGTTGAAACTAAACTAAATTTAATTCTAGATAAAATACTAAACTGGTTACAAATACATAATCTTGAGCTCAACATTAAAAAAACAAAAATTATACAATTTAAGCCATACCAAAAAACCTTTCTTCCAATAAATTATAGCTATAATAATCTTAAACTTGAAAATGTGACCTCAGCTACATTATTGGGAATCGAGTTAAGACTCTAGCTTGAACTTTAAACTCCATATACAAAAGCTTACAAAACAGTTATCGTCCTTTGTATATGCTCTAAATCACCTAAAGCGTTTAACTGACCTAACTTCCGCTCTTTCAGCCTATTATGCATATGCTTACTCCAGGATGTCCTACGGACTCATTTTATGGGGTAATAGCACAGACAAAGGAAAAATATTTATCTTACAAAAAAAGTGCGTTAGGATATTGGCAAACATAGATCAAATGGAATCGTGTAGACCCCATTTCATAAAATACAAAATATTGACTGTCACATCCATGTACATTTTGGAGTCGAGTAAATTTGTCAGAAAACATATAGATTTATATTCCCAGATAACGCAAAACAAAAGAAATGACCGAAATTTAAATAAACTAAGATTACCTTTTTCAAAATTAAAGTTCGTTACATCTAGCCCGCACTATATGACAATAAAAATTTATAACCACTTACCTAATTTTATAAAAAATGAGACCGAACTAAAATCGTTCTGTACAAAATTAAAAGCTTATTTAGTCGATAAATGCTACTATAATATAGACGATTTCTTTAATGATAAAGTTTAGAATCTGAAGTCTTAAAAATTTGTATGTATAACTTACTTAAAAATAATAGCTATTAAGCTGTAGATGCCCTCTCATATTGCTGCGCCCTATGCAGGGTATCACATGTAAAACTGCCCTATATTGTACCTACCTTTATAGCTATGTGATATGCAATAAACGATATTATTATTATGTCCTTTATTTATTTTAATTCTTAGGCTAGGTTTTTACAATATCTGTATATAAAAAGTAAAATACAATAAAGAAATTACAAAATATATAAACATATTATAAAAAACCTAACCTAGGGTGCCGCCGGCAGCGGGGCAGGGCCCAGGCTACCGGTGGTTAGGGCTGCAGAGAGAGGAACCTCCTGACGATGCGCGCCGTGTCCAGGAGTACCGCCTTTTGTATCTGGCCCTTGATCCAGCCATCTAGCGAGAGTCTCTTAAGATGTTTGTCGAGACTCTTCGCTATAAGACCGTTCGCCGAAACGACTATCGGGACAATGATCGTCGAGTCAACATCCCACATGGCGGTCACCTCGTGAGCCAAGTCAAGGTACTTGCTGAGTTTGTCCTTCTCGGCCTTCACGAGGTTCTCGTCATGGGGGATGGTGATGTCGACGAGCACTGCCTGGCGCTTGGATCGATCTACCAAAACGATGTCAGGCTTATTGGCTACAATAGTCCTGTCCGTGATGATAGATCGATCCCAATAGAGCGTGGCACGACCATTCTCAAGAACTGGCATCGGTGCGTACTTATAGTACGGCACCTCAGACCCCACAAGACCGTATTGAAGAGCAAGTTGCTGGTGAATGATCCTGGCTACTTGGTTATGTCTGTGCAAGTACTCGCCGTTAGCAAGATGAGAACAACCGGAGATTATATTATTATTATTATTATTATTACCTTTTTAATAAAAGTATAAAATATAACCTAAACGATACAAGTATCTGGTCATCATTAGACCCTCATTTAATGAGTGGGTTAAAATTGCTACCAAACCTGAACATAAATTCTGAACATAAATGTGAAAATTGGTATTTACTTATTAGCATTGAATATAGTTATACCTACGCAGTTCTAACCTTCCGGCCCAAGCTGCGTCTGCGGATTATAGGGGCTTGGAGGTCGTCTTCCCGCTCCCGCTCCGCGGCCTCCTTTTGCGTCATGACTGACTTGCAGAAGGAGGCCATCGCCTTCCAAGACCTCTCATTGTCGAGCATTTTTGCTATGACGGTCGGTAGCGAGAGGTCTCCTCCCAACAGCGGCCAGGATTTGCCGCTGCGGTCCCCACGCTGCGCATTCCTCTAGCGTGTGGCGCACCGTGTCTACCGTGGCACCACACTCGTTGCAGCGAGGACTCTCCTCACGGCCTGCCACTCGGTACAGGTACTCACCGAAACAGCCGTCCGCAGCAGAGCGGCCCCAGCGGCACTTCTCAGTTCCTCGACCTTCCTTGGGCATGGAATCTCCCTCCGGGCCCTCAACTCGGCCCGATAGGCGTACACCTCAGCGAGGGGGGGGTATGGGTCGATACCCTCTGCACGCCCTCACGGCAGTTGTCCTTTGCGGTCTCCGCAGAAGGGGCACGTTTTGGGTCGTCCCAACATCATCATCAACCCAAACGGGTGCCCGCGCAGTTCTAACCTAACCTAACCAACTTTTCTGCTAGCAGTTCATTTTTTTGAGGGAAGGAGTTCTAACCTAACCTACTTTTCTGGGATGCAGTTTTAACATAACCTAACCCGCTTTTCTTGTAGCAATTTGAGTATGCCAAGATAGATTCTGATAATAGATACTTAATATGCCAAATACCATTATACTAAACCAAATTATTCGTTATTATAATCGGCCCAAACATATGCGAATACAATTTCGGCAAACACATTTTCGGTAAGTTAGAACTTATGCCAAATAAGGTTTCTGCCACATTACCATTCGTCGAAAACGTAATATACGTCTGTTATGCTAAAGCAGTTTCGGACAAACAATAGTATGCGACATAGAGGGAACCCTAGTTTGGGACTTCGACCGCGAGGTGTTTTACCCGCTATCTTCACTTCCGTGCCGCCATTAACCTCTCCAAGTTGTCCATTGTTTAGCATTATTAGCTATTGCAAGTATAAAATTAAAAACGGTAGGTAGAAGAAAATTAAATACTCTCAATGAAATCCAGCTTTAATAAACGTAAGTATCAATAAAACCGCCCTGCAATAGAAAGAGATTTAAATTTTAAACGCTGTAAAATTTTCTAATGTTATCACTTTTTTGAGATGATAATACATAAAGTTGAACATTCTCTGCTTTCTTTTATTTGGGTGGAGTACTCACGATTACAACATCCCTATCCCTTCGCATTATCATACAAAATTGATTGAAAATGTACCTAGTGATAGATAATAAATCCTGTAAGTAAACAAAACTGCGTACCTATAAATAAATAAAATCTCTCAAGTTCTCGGTCGAAAGTGCATTAAGATGGAGGACGAATAAGTTGGGGGCCGAGCCGTGGGTGAAATGAAATCTCGATAGTACGAGTCGGCCCCGATCTTACTCGTCCATCTATTACTTACTTTCCATAGCATTTATTTATTACATTATTACAATTTAATTATAGTAGAGTCTCAATGATATTTTATAACCTTGATACTTTCGTACATTCTGCAATAATAATGGAACCACTAAGACCGCCGGGTTTCTTTGCGTACACGCTCGCAAGCCGACAATTGGCAGCATTACTGCCAAGTCACGTGCGAGCGCCGGCAAAACTAGCCACTTGCCAAGCTATGTAGTGTACTGAAGTAGTTAAATCTGTCCTATTTGTATTGCGCATAAATTATATATATACCCATACAGGTTTACCCCGGTTTTACGTTTCATCGAATTTTCATTTCATCGAAAGCTTTTTTACCTGCACCGAGTGGCAGGCCGTGAGGAGAGTCCTCGCTGCAAGGAGTGTGGTGCCACGGTAGACACGGTGCGCCACAAGCTGGAGGAATGCGCAGCGTCGGGACCGCAGCGGCAAATCCTGGCCGCTGTTGTGGGAGGAGACCTCTCGCTACCGACCGTCGTAGCAAAAATGCTCGACAATGAGAGGTCTTCGAAGGCGATGGCCTCCTTCTGCAAGTCAGTCATGACGCAAAAGGAGGCCGCGGAGCGGGAGCGGGGACCCCCAAGCCCCTATAATCCGCAGACGCAGCGTATAGAATATGCGTCCCGGTTAGGGTAACCGGGACGCATATTCTATAGGGCTCTAGAATCTGGACGAATGCGGTATTTGATGACAGCTCACTGATTTGAGCTACTCCTCTACTCTTCATGAAATGTCAAAAACGATCTGTTAGTATGAAGTGTTTACGAAAAAACTGGCTTGTGACGTCATAAAAATCAGTAGTCAAAACATGTCACATTTTAGTTTTTCTCCAATTAAAAATAGTTTAATGACCAAAAGTTAGTGGTAGTTTATTTGCATCCGTATATTTTTTAATGAGTGTTTAGCGGTTTCAATGATATAGTTTATTTTCACTATCGTCAAATATCGTATAGCTGGAGGGTTAGCAGCTTCAAAATAATACAATTATCTATAAAAAAATATTGCGATACAGACGCAAAATTGAGGTTAAAGCCTGATCAGAAATATATGAGGATTGTCAAGAGGGCGCTACTTATAAGATTTATATGGCAACAACTTTGCAACCAATCGCAACCGCACTATAATGGCATTAGTTTAAATACCTGTCAGTTCCACTATGTTAACCTCGTAATATCAATTTTAATGGAATGTACTCTTTTCCTGACGGTTTTTCGTGTAGTAAACACGTGTACATTTTATTTATTATTTACGTTCACGACTGAATGATTTTCGGCATTTTCTTTGGATGTTTTTAAATATTTGTCTTTTAAAGAAAACACCACGAATGACATTGACATTGTTGACAAACCATCATAAAATCATTGCCAGTG
The DNA here is from genome assembly GCA_947623375.1 of Apotomis capreana. Lineage (NCBI taxonomy): Eukaryota > Metazoa > Arthropoda > Insecta > Lepidoptera > Tortricidae > Apotomis > Apotomis capreana. Next base: position 14,335,088 of record OX392516.1, read on the forward strand.
TAAGAAATTAGTTCCAGTGAAATTCCGCAATATGGCGCATCCTCATATATTTCTGGTCAAGCTTTACATAGACAGCTTCATTATCAATTTTGCCGCCTATTAGTTATCTTATACATACATATTGCTAAAATTAACGCCATAATAATGATATGGACAAAATATAGTTTTCTCAAACATCCAAGGAAATGTCGTTCTTATGATCGTGGTAATAGAACGCGAAATACGTCTTTGTATAGCAATTGTTAAAGATTCGTTCTAATTGCAAATTAGAGGTCAATAAAGGAATTTCATACATTGGCCGTGGCCAACAAAGAGATTGTCGTTTGTTTCAGTGGGGTTTATTTCTTTTATTATTGATAATCTACGGCATACTGCCAATAAAAATAAAACGTTGTTTGTGCATGTATACCTATTTACGTTTTATTTCTTATATTTAACTAGATATTCGAGATTCAAACAGACATTCAATAAAATAAACAAGGAATCACGTTTATTGTTAAAAATATAACAATATCTAATTGACAACATTTCATATTTATAACAGGTAGAAATTAATATAGAGATCCACAGGGCTTTATGTCGTGTACCTTAAAAAAAAAATTGTTGTGTTCCGGTGTGGGGGTAAGATAGCCGGTGAAATTACTAGCATAGAGGCATTCTATCTTCGTCCTCCGGGTAGGCAAGCACTTGTGACTCTTCTGGTGTTGCAGGTGTTTATGGGCGACGGTAATCGCTTTCCATCAGGCGATACGTTTGCTCGTTTGCCCCCTATTATATATAAAAAAAAAAAAAAAAAACTTTGAATTTATTCTTCTGTATTTAAAGAAATATAAGAAAATACATCAAATAACTGCAAACTAAGACAATACGGGCTGAATAGGGTTGTTGTCTAAACCAAAGAGCGAAAATATATACTCGTATATTTTTTTTATTTGACGTTGACAGAAGACAGATGCATACCGAGTTTTATTAAGTTTTTTTTAATAAGGAAACCGACTAAAGTTACCGTTCCATTAAGTTCTGGTTTTGGTGTTGCCACATTTTAAAATGAGTATGTTTTTATAAATTAATAATAAAATAAATAATCATCTCAGAAAATAAATAAAAACAGAGATTACTTCATCTTTTTAAGCAGAATTCAGAAAAGTACTAAAATGATAGTCTTAAAAATTTGAAATGTTGTCAATTAATAAAGTGTTGTCATTTTTTAATAAATAGAATCATCTTAACATTTGGTGGCAAAAACATTAACCCGAACAGCTTAAAAAAAATATTTTGAAAGAAGTAAAAAGTTGGCGAGAATAGTAAAAATATAAATGAATACATAAGTTGAACATTTGTATTATTTCCTTGGATTTATTTGAGAAAAGCACTATACAAGCCTCGGCGCGAACAGGGATTGTCGGCCTCGTATCTCTAGATGGCCTCGTTATCACTCGGCCATCTACTCGGCCAACAATTTCCTATTTCGCGGCCTCTGCAGTAATGTAGGTACTATTGTGAATTTTTCGTAAATATTTATATCCCAGAGGATATAATTTACTAAAATCGATTCCAAATAATTTTATTTGAACTATTATCACTCAATGAAGTCTAAAAATCATTTTTTGTTCATTTGAATTTTTCTCCGCGTCACTGGATTTTAATGAAAAAATGAAAAAAATGAAAAATGATTTATTTCTTTCCTAAGTAGTACATTGTTTTACATGTGCAGGTGTCCCCTTTTTAAGTAAGAATAATACCTGTGCTAAGGGGAACCGTGCTAATGAAAATAGGGTGTATATTTTGAAACTACTGAATTGTAACATATGTATTATATATCAAAAAATAGAACGTTAGTTCCGCTTCCCGCGTATGCATTTCGAACGAAATCGGTGTTCAGGTTTTGTAGAAAATTTTAATTTTCCATGAAAAATCGGGGTAAATTTTAGGTGCCGACCACAGGCGCCATCTATTTAATTTCTTTCCATAACTTGATGACTCGAATGACCTTAATGTCTTTTTAGGTAGGTATATGATTATGATAGGGCCACTAGTAGTGCTGGAGGACCTTAAGAGGCTCGTGCCAGGTTTCAAGGCAGTCGGATTGGAAATAAACCCTAGTAAATGCGAGTTATTTTATTGTAGCGATGGGGACTTAAGTTTATTGCCAGATTTTGAATTACTGTTGCCCGGGGTACGTCGTCTTTATAAACCATCGTTACGTTTATTGGGGGCTCCTATTCTCGCAGATGGAGTTAGTTCGGCACTTGAGGAGAAAAGGTTGGCATTGGTCAGTGCCCAAGTGCACTTGGGTTTTGGGTTATTTATCAGCACACGTCTCACTGGTTTTGCTTCGAAGTTGTTTCGCGATGCCGCGGATGACATATATTTTACGAACGTCTCCGACATGGTTGTTTGATAGTGATGTGGCAAAACTAGATGACACGCTTAAATTGGCGCTAGAGTCTATACTTAATGTGCACCTGAATGAGTCACAGTGGTATCAGGCTGCTCTTCCGGTTCGTCACGGCGGGCTAGGAATACGTCGCTGTCGAGAGCTCAGTGTGGTAGCGTTCCTTGCCTCTGCTTATGGTACTTCGGGACTTGTCACTCGCATTTGGTCTAATAATGGTGAGAGTACCGAAGTACCATTGTGTTACAGAGGCGCAGGCCAAATGGGCTGCCGTGTGTCAAAGCGACGAGCGGCTGGATAACCTTACCGCTCAGAGAGGTTGGGATGACCTATTGTGCAAAGATATATATGCATCTTTGTTGGGCGCTGCACAGGGTTCCAATCAAGCACGTATTTGGGCCGCAGCCAAGGTGGAAGCAGGAGCGTGGCTTCAGGCATTGCCCTCACCTCAGTTGGGTACGCTTCTGGATAATGATTCTTTGAGAATCGCGGTGGCTTTGCGTCTGGGGTCCAAGGTCTGTGAGCCGCATCGGTGCATCTGTGGGGTCATGGTCGAAGAAAACGGACACCATGGCCTGAGTTGTCAGAGGTGCGCCGGGCGGTTCTCAAGGCATTATGCCATTAACGATGTCATTCGGCGGGCTTTGGTTTCAGCTAACGTTCCCTGCGTTTTGCAGCCAGGGTTATGCCGTACCGATGGCAAAAGGCCAGATGGCCTAACATTGGTTCCATGGCAGAAGGGACGGTGTCTCTTATGGGACGCTACGTGTGTTAGCACGTTTGCACCGTCACACTTGAGCCACACTACTAGAGCTGCCGGGGCCGCCGCGGAATGTGCGGCAAAACTCAAACACACCAAGTACTCTGCCCTGGAACCAATGTATGATTTTATGCCAGTGGCAGTGGAGACTGCGGGACCGTGGGGTACTGAGGCCAGGCACTTCATAAGGGAGGTGGGTCGCAGGCTCAGAGACAGAGGGTCTGATCCTCGCTCTGGGTCGCTGCCAGTGTGATGGGAACGTTTGGGCCAGGTGCGACTCGGGGTGAGCCTTTTTAAGTCCTTTTCCACCTTCCAAGATCAAGATCGATCTATAACTTCGACGAAGCCTGTTGTTGATGTCACGTTATTGGTGTGTTGTTTGACGAAGCATGTCGCTGATTAGATTTTGTATTCTCTCTGACGATGCCTGTGTTGCGGATTTGACTTTTGTATTATGCATTATTTACTGTTGAATATATTTTATTGTATTATGATAGGGACATTATCCTATTAGATTGCATCGCAATCGCAATTCTGATTATGATCTGAAAAAACTTTGAATAAATGATTAAGATAACTTTATTCACGCTTGTAAATATAAAATGCACAGTCTATCTTTCTTTGTCCGCTTACAATGTCGATTATCAATCTTACATTGTCTTATCTTATCGACTAAATTCATTTTCTGATTTCCATTTCTACGATTTAATTGTCGACAAGGGCTTCAAGATGAAGTTTTGTATTGTGATTTGTCTAGTTTTTATAAGTAATGTTGTTTATGGACAATGGGGTGAGTTCGTTTTTTTCTTATTCTACCACTGATTTAACGTAGAATGAATACGTAAACATTTGTTATACTTATATTACCTATCAATGTCAATTTCAGTTAATTGGAATCGAGCAATAAGCGTATGAATCGGACTTCAAAACGTTTATTTAGAAAAAAATAATATCGACAGGTATAAATGACCATTCCTTGTATTTTGTTCTGTAAACCATGTTTATTAATTATTACTTTGTGTTTAGTTTGACTTTACTAAAAGCACTATATTATTGTGTTGTGTTAAGATAGATAAATGAAATAAGCATGTTATATCATTGTCAGCCACATTTCGCGCTAATAAGTATGTATTTCCCCTATTTCTTTATACACGTGGTAAGCCTATACTAATATTTTTTAGCCAATCGAGTCTTTTTAGAAGACGCGGTACATTACTTCGATAAAGCAGTACAAGAAACATTCTTGGAATTGGAGGAGAAAGGATTTTGCAACCTTAAACTTATCGATTACACACAAATTATAAGGTAATTGTTCTAAACATATCATTGATATTACAGACAGTATTGTCAGTGTTTATATAATGCAACCAATCATGTAAGAAGGTTTTCATATAACATGTCAACCTCGCGCACGGCACCACTAAACGAGATCTCTGCTGTCCCATACCATACATACCTAATTACGTATATATAATACGATTAATATGCTTTGATGGGCTTGTGCACGAATCACGTGAGGTTAGATACGGGGGAGGGCGGGTCACGAAAAAATCACGACAGATCACGTTGGGGGAGGGAGGGGTATAAGGTGACCTCACGTGTATATTTCTACAGTGAACGAAGAAAAAATCTACAACATCAGTAGACTTTTTCTCGGTTTCGTTAAAAATACGTTCTCACTTGTTAAATACTTACCTCACAATAGCGAGCTTATTTTACGAAATTCTGGCGAAAAAAAATACACTTGAGGTTGTGAGGGGTAGGGAGGGGTAACAAAGAACCTCACCAAATATAACCAGGAGGGTGGGGGGTTCAAAAAGCAGCCGGAAAAACCTCACGTGATTTGTGCACAAGCTCTTTAATTGGTAGGTAGATAAGGGTTATCGTAAGGTCGGGGTACTTTGACCCTACAAGGTTACTTTGTCCACCCATAGAAAACCATGACTTGATTTGACTAATCTACCATTGTACGGAATCCTCGGTGCGCGAGTCAACTCGTACTTGGTCGGATTTTGTTTAAATTTATGGATTCGATAAAATGCATGAATTTTTATGGATAGACAAAGTAACCTTGTAGGGTCAAAGTACCCCGACCTTACGGTATTGATCAAGTTTTTTTTTTTCAGTCAACAAATGTACAAATGGCTTGTCGCCGGGAATATCACTTACACAAACGGCTTCCTAGTATCGATACAGAAGGTAGACGTTACTGACGTGCAGCAGCAAATGCGCTCAACGACGGTAGATGGCGTGGTTCAGAACTCCGCTGCGGTCCAGGGCATGGTCAACTTGAGAGATTTTAAGGTATGCCATTGAGCATATAAGCACCTACGGCAGGGGACCTCACAGGGATGCCGTAGGAACGTCACCAGCAGTCGTGTCCAAAGAAATCATATTGGGTTATAAGTAGTTCTAAATACTAGTGTACACACTGCGCTCAATTTCCTTTCCTGTCGCACATACCTATTACAAAAACAAGCTAATCATTAGGCATTGGACTTTTCATAGCACGGTATGACGATAGAAATATTTCTACTGTTAAGTGTATTTATTTTGTTATTTTAATTTTATAGACAAGCGGTTGAAATGTTCGTAGAGCTTCCCATATATGGAAGCTAACTCACTTGGCGACGCTTAGGCTATCTTTTTGTGGTTCTCTGCATTTTCTTGAACTTGTGAGATATGAAAGTACGTATGTACGAAAGGGAATATTTATTTAATCACTATGTTATAAAGGCTGCACCAAGGGAGGAGTTCGGAGTAGATAGGGACAAATGACAAATTAGTGTTGGGTTTGCGTCAGATCTTGTATGACGTTGGTTCAGGATACTCGCAAGCAAACGTGCGAAAAGACATCAGCTCGGCACTTTTTCACCACGCGCAACCCAATTTCTTATATCTACCAAGCCTATTGTTACGTATGTGGTTCTAGATTGGCTTTCATACTTTACATAGCCACGAAATATGACACTATTTGTCTGTAATGTCTATAAAATACTTAAAGGGCTAAGATAAAAGATAGGTTTCCCATAGAGAAAAACGTAATTTTATTGCACTGATATGAATTCGAATCCTTTTTACCAATTGATAGACGTGTGTTTACATTGCAGATTGGCTACGATGTGATAGCGCAATTGGGCGAAGATGGCGATCACAGATTCACTGGTACATTTGTTCACACTTTGGCGAGGTTTCAATTTGCGGTAAGGCTTACGTCATATCCCAAACTTACAGTTTACAGTACCCGGCGATAAATACGTATTACACATACACAAAGACCTTTGGAAAGAGATTGGGCTAATGAAACAGAATACGGTATAGATTTTCAAAAATAACATATGTAATCGATTTGACATAAAAAAAAATAAAGACCGTAAAACGCAGTACTTACTTATTTGATATGAAATTGCACTTCTATGTCCTAGTTATAATATTCTTTTAAAAACCGGCCAAGTGCGAGTCGGACTCGCGCACCGAGGGTTGCGTACAAACACTTTCCATCCCTAAGTGGTTAAGTTAAGTTTGCACCTGGTATGTATAGCGCCCCATATAAATTAGGTGCAAAATTAGGTATTAAAAAAAAATGTATGGTTTTCGTAATTTTTCCTTTATCTATGCTATAAGACGTTGCTTCGTACCAAATTTCAAGATTCTGAGTTCACGGGAAGCACCCTGTAGGTTTTGATTCCCTTGCAAGTGTCGAAAATTTGCGGCATAAACGGCTGTATCTTTTGATTGCGTTGGCTTAGAAGTTTGATTTTTTCACAGCTTCAAGGGACAGTAGACCTGAGTAATTGATATAAATTTCAGCTTCATACCTCCACGCGTTCCTGAGAAAAAGGGTCTTGACAGACGGACGGACGGACGGACATACGGACAACAAAGTGATCCTATAAGGGTTCCGTTTTTTCCTTTTGAGGTACGGAACCCTAAAAATCAGTTTTCATTGGAGTTGGGTATTTTTTTTTAGGAAAATTTTTAACAGCGTTATGTAGGATTTGGATGGGCGCGTGGCGTCAGAGCTATCTGTTGGTAAAAAAAACTTTGTCCACTCATCATCACGACTTTTATGGCGCGGTTAGCTAAGTGGTAGTGAAGCTACCTACTGACCTGACCCCACAGTCCTGGGTTCGAATCCCGGCAAAGGCAAATATTTGTGTGATGAAATCGAATATTTGTACCTGGGACTACCAATAAACAAAACTTCAAGATTTTTGAAAAATGTCATCCATTCCCTATAAGAAACGTAATATAAAAGAAATTGTTTCTTTGACATTTTCTACTTTACACGCATTCGTTCGAAGTGATATTCTAAGGATTAAAACTTTTCTGAAACCGCAAAATAAAATGAATCGTCGTCGCCATAATATTTATAATATGCTCTATAATATAACCTGTCATAAACGTCCGCGCCATCTACGTCTTTAGCTGCGAACTATGACATTGTACGTTAAACGTCTAATTTTGATACTCCGTACGCCGTAGAGTGAAACTTTTTCGACAGATGGCGCTATCTGTTTAAACACCCCGTTTATTCTGTACCCGACTAATAATCTTAAAAAATATGTACTAATAGTTATTATTATTAAATGGGTACAATTTAAATGCTCACCAAAATGGCTTTTATACCCCCAAAACTAAATACCAAATAAATTGAATTGCCTCCATTTAATATAAATTCACTCTATACAGTGCTCCCCAAATTAAATCATTTTGTATACCAAAATCGATATACATTACACCAGAATAATTTTATGTTGAGTCAGAATATCTTTTTGCTTCCCAAAATGGATTTTTTGCTCACCAAATATTGTTTTAATAAACCTCAAAATGATTACCAAAAAATATCTTTTTGCTTCCCAAAATGGATGTTTTGCTCACCAAAATGGATGTTTTGCTCACCAAATATTGTTTTCATAAATTAGTGTTTCAGCTAGGTAACCATCTAATCCTGATCACCTTTCAGAGCAGATCCGACTCGGCCGGGTTAGATTCTTAGGTTAGTTTTTTTTTTATACCCCTAAAAAACGCTCCATAATGTGCGGTAGTCATTATTAGCTATGCTATATCAATTTGAAATTTTCTCCATACAAATCGTTTTTTTTTTCGATATTTTCCGAATTTGACCGAATTTTCGGACAAGATTTCAGATTCATATTTTTGAGCCCCAAGAGCCCCCCGATATTGAGTTTTAGCCGCCTAGCACCAATTTGAAATTTTGAATCTTTTTTTTTTTATATTTTCCGAATTTGACCGAATTTTCGGACAAGATTTCAGATTCATATATTTGAGCCCCGAGAGCCCCCCGATACCGAGTTTTAGCCACCTAGCACCAATTTGAAATTTTGAATCGTTTTTTTTTCGATATTTTCCGAATTTGACCGAATTTTCGGACAAGATTTCAGATTCATATTTTTGAGCCCCGAGAGCCCCCCGATACCGAGTTTTAGCCGCCTAGCACCAATTTGAAATTTTGAATCGTTTTTTTTTTCGATATTTTCCGAATTTGACCGAATTTTCGGACAAGATTTCAGATTCATATTTTTGAGCCCCGAGAGCCCCCCGATACCGAGTTTTAGCCGCCTAGCACCAATTTGAAATTTTGGTGAAAAAAGCCATTTTGGTGAGCATTTAGTTTTTTGCCTCAGCAAAAATGACTAAAATGGAAGTAATAATATAAAATATTGGTGACATCCATTTAACAGTAATTTAGATTATTTGGTCTGAAATTAACTTTTTTGTGTGCATATATTTTTATAGGATGTAAGAAAAAGAATTATTTGCTTTATTTATAGAATAGTTTGGGGTACACTATTTGGTGAGCATTCATCCGTTTTGGTGAGCATTAAGAATTTATTGGTAGTAATTTATCAATATATTTGGTAGGCGTTTAATCGATTTGTTAGATCATTTTCCCGAACTCATTATTACTTCGTAGTAAATTTTCCGTTCGCATATTTCCCCGATCAGTAAAATCCACATTCACCATAATTAATTTGTCGTGGTTTTAGTCAGTAGTACATTTTCCGTTCGTATTTTTCACCGATCGGCAAAATATATATGTACCATATTTTATGTTTCGTTGTTTTTTCGATTCGTGTTTTATATTAAACGTAATTTTGACTTTGCGTTTAATTTTCACTTTGCTTTATTTCGTGATATTTTTTTCTACTAGGTAACGTTTTCATTGGATATGTGACCAATAAACACAAACCAATGTGCATTAACAATTAGGAAGAATAATGAAAAATATTTTTCTACTCCAGTACTTTTTTCTGTCATTTATATAGTTACTAACTCTAATATAAAGACATAAATTATGAAAGTCTGTAAAAGCCTATAGTACTGCCCAAAAAAAACTGCTAAATGACGTTATAATGTCGTCAAAAAAGCATTACTTAGACCCACAGATTACAAAATAAACAGCTGCATTCACACAATTTGGCAATTAAAAAAAAACTTATTGTACTAATGCAGTGCTACCAACTTAAAAAAATATTTTTATCCTCTGTGCATGGATGTATTGTTAGTGAACGTATACCTTTAGGTATAAGTTCATATTCTTTTGACAGATGGACGGCAATAAAAAAAATATATTAGTAACTATTTTTTATTTTATTTGGTTGGTTCCGAGCTTCCCGCGAGAGTTCCGATGTTCCCACATGTAATTATTTTCTTTGTTGTTTATTTGCATTTTATTTATTAAAATGTCGAATCGTAGAAAATGTATTGTATGCAACTTTGTATAAGTAGGTCAAAAAACGCTCGTGGCATGTTTCTTACGATGTTCGCTACGCACACATCGTAACCCATGCCATTCGCGTTTTTTGCTCCCTCTTACACATCTGTTGCATAAAATACTATTGTAAGTGCACAGTGAATCACTCTCTACTCGTGTTATGGCTTGACTAGACGCAAAGTAGTTAGGTTTGCTAGATTTGTCGTGTGTTTGCAGTTCATCGTCATTTCAACCATAGGACGTCCACTGCTGGACACAGGCCTCCTCAATGAAATGAAATGAAATGAAATATGAAATGAAATAATTTGTTCAGTAAGTAGGCCACAAGGGCACTTTTACAAGTCAGATTGTAAGTCTACCGGCATTTCGCAAGAGGTGACCGCTGTTGAGAAGATAGCCGAAAGAAACTCAACAGTAAGTAATTTTTTCGTAAATTATACTTAAAAACTAATACAATTATATTATAACTAGGTAATTGATACATCTTATGTTAGAGGAGATGGACAAGATTCTCCAAATCAATGTTTACACAAAAAAACATATAAAATAAATGATTTTTTCAGAGATGTAGAAGGTCTCTAGGCGTCACAACATGCGAAACAAAATAAATTAATTTAAATCCGTAGAAAAGTTAGGGACTGAATAAGAAACTAAGTATATAAAAGAAAAAAAATAAAATAATTAAACTAAATTTCTTAGAGATGTATATGGTCTCTAGGCGTCACAATTTACAAAATAAAAAATATAAATAATAAATATATGATGATAGTTAAATTTCATTCCTCAGAGATGTATAGATAGATCTCTGAGCGTCATTGTACAGTACACTAAGTTTATTAGATATGTACAGTCTCTAAGTCTCTAAGTAAAAAAATAACTTCAATCGAGTACAGGATGAAGTATCTCACGTCAGTTCATTAAACACTGGAAAGCAGTTACTACCCAAGTAGCACAACTGGGTCTAAATAGCTCGTATATCATATCTAATTAGATGCTTAAGTGAAATTTACCACCATGACTAAGTGCTATATAGGTGGCAAGAATCCTTATGCCACCAGTATAGAACCAAAAGGAGAAAAATTGCAGCCTATTTTTGGTGCTAAATAGAATCCATAAGAGATCTCACAATTACCTTAAGTGGTAATTAGAACTATGGGTGAAAGTTATGCGCAGTGAACGAATGAAAACATTTCAGTTCGGTCAATGAGTGATAAATGAGTCGCCAAAATTATCTTTGAGTGGCGAGGCAACTGTCAAATTGTGTTTTATTAAAAGTAATACGTGATCTGCCATATTCATTTTGGATTTATATGTCTGTTTGATTGTGATTAAAACTTTACGTTATACAAGCATTGAAATAAGCACGAAATTCTTGCGAATTTTTTTTACTGTGAAACTATAGTATGTTTTCTTTGTAAATTTCGACGCGCCCTTCATTTGATCAGGAATATTAAAAAAGAGAGTGCTAAATTAAATAAGGAATAGATACTGATAAGAAATAAAACTGTCAAAAACCTGACCTAATGATTGTAGGTTACGTACAATGTTAAAGTAACATCGTCACAACTATCAAAAGTCTGTGATTATGCGTGAGTGTGATAAAATTCTGTTTAAAATAATCAATTTTCATAGGCTTCCATTTGTAAACATGGCGAAACAAAAAAGATCCTACAGTGTTTATTTTCACTTATTTGTTCCTTATTTGGAACTATCAAGTCTAATAATCACTTATTTGTATCTTGCGAGTGGCAAAGCAGTGAATGATATTACCAATAGTAATTATTTGCTCTTTTGTAGACTATTAAACAAGCAATAAGACTATTAAATATATTTTGGCAAGGCGCAAATAGGAACTATAATAGAACTTTTAGTTCGTTAGTGGTTTGAAATAAGTGAAAATAACTGCTTTTGGTTCCAAGAACCTCCTACTGAGACCTATTTATGCGTTGGAGTGGCAATAAGGTACTTCTTAGGCCTTAAAGTTGCAATATTTTTTGGTTCCAAAAGAGCCGTAAAATTATCCCTTTAGCCACTATTGGTGATATAATTCGCTATTGTACTAGTCATTTGGAACTTTTAGTTCCAAATAAGGGTATGTTCCCACTTATATGTAAAAGTTGCTTATAAGTGATTTTAAGGCCTTATATAGCACTATTGCTTCTTATTGAGTGACAATTTGAACCTGCATGCAACTTTAAGTAGCAAAATCGACTTTATCCCACCATAAGTAATAAAGTAGAAACAAAAAACGCTCCTATGCAACTACAAGTGATAGGATGAACTCATATACGGTTTTGAGTTGTGTTTAAAGCTATAAGTTGTATCAAACACTGTTAAACCACTCATTTAGAACTTAAAGCTATAAGATAAGCTGCAAAATTCACTAATGTGCTGCTTGGGTACACAACTAATTTGGCCCTTGCTAGTATGAACAGACCGGACCCCACAAACGGCACCCGTTCACGAGCATGACGTATATCTCAGACATCGCCTCCCTCAACCATAGGGAAGGTTGCAACCCGATCAACGATAGACTTTCAAATGGGCCGGATAGCAGCGACCCGCATAAAGCTCTTACCAGGTCGTCCAACCACCTCGTCCTACCCTGCGCTTGCCAGTACGTGGTCTCCACTCGAGAACCTTTCTGCCCCAACGGCCATCGCTTCTTCGAGCTACGTGCCCCGCCCATTGCCACTTCAGCTTGCTTACCCGCTTTTCTATGTCAATGACCTTGGTTCGTCTACGATTCTCCTCATTTCTCACTCGATCTCGTAGAGAAATCCCGAGCATAACTCTTTATTGCAGTTGTGTAGCGAGAAACCTCTTTTGATTTTTATATTATTGTGCTGTAAATTATTCTTAAATTTAATTTGAAAATGACTTTTCATAAATTGACAAATTTAACCAACGTCATTTGGCTTCAATTTAATATAACGGAAAGGTCGGAAAATGGATACATTCAATAGCAGTGATTTTAGGTTCATCGGAAGCAGCCACGGCGGGCGACTGTTGGTAAGAGCCGGTCGCCGCCACTACTTCCACCGCCCCAACAAGGATTCATCTGTTTGGCGATGTACAACAAAATTTTGTAATGGTACTTTAACAATTAATTCTGAGGAAACAATAATTTTAAAATACAAGCATCATTCGTGCATACCCGATTACGAGAGCATTGACGTCGAAGAATCGATTATTGCTCTAAAGAAAAAAGTCGCTACTGATTTTAGACCCGTCCCTTTAATTTATAAAGAAGAAATGAGAAAATATTATAACCAAATAGAGTATGTCGATAAAGTCCCCTCGTTTTTTCAAAAGCGGGATTCTTTGTATGCAGCACAGAAGAAGGCCTCGGGGAGTAATACCTTCCAGACGTGTAAAGACGTCAGCATCCCAAAATTTTTGTCGGAAAACTTTTTGGTTTATAATGAAGACGAGATCCTAATATTTATTAGTGAACAGTGCAAGGACTACGTCAAATTTGTTGACAGCTACTTCTTTGATGGCACATTTAAAATTGTGCCGAAGCCGTACACCCAGCTCTATACCATTCATGGGGATATAGGATCTACTGAAGAGCACACAAATGTGGTCCCATTTATATACGCCTTGCTTGGGAATAAAAAACAGAGCACCTATGAAAAGTTGTTCCTAGCTATCAAGAATACTATACCAAATTTTTCACCCAAATATGCCAAGATGGATTTTGAGGTAGCCGCAATTAATGCGATGAAGATAGTATTTGAGACTACAAAAGTATCAGGTTGTTACTTCCACTTCGCGCAAGCCGTGTGGAGTAAGGCGGAACAATTTGGGATGACAGAAACTCGCGAAGGCAGCAGATACGTGGCTAAATGTGTCGCTGTCGCACACCTACCAGATTCGAAGATACTAGAGGGATGGTACAGCGTTTCGGCAAAGCCCCCAAGTCTATCAGCGGTTGAAAAATTCAACAACTATATGTCCAGCCAGTGGTTTTCCATGAAAAATATTATCCTGGTTTCATGCTATGCACAGAGACATAGAACCAACAATGTTGTGGAAGGATTCCATAGCCAACTTAATAAAGAGATGCAAAGAAACCGCAGTTTATTTAACATGATTTCAAATTTGAAAGAACAATCAAAAGACATTGATTTTAAGATACTACAGGCTGAAATAAAAAAAAATGTTTCACGCAAAAGATCCCTAAAATACATAGAAATGGATAAAAAAATTCAGGGCATTGTAGACAGCTTTTTAATGCAAAATATTGATATCGATAATTGCATTGAAAGGTTGTCGTGTTTAAAATATTAAATAAGTGAACAGTTTTTTTAAGGATTTTTTTTTCAAAGCAGATGTTCAGTGTGTTTAATTAGTGTTATGTTACTTATGTGTAGAGTAGGTACAATTTAATTTTATGTGTCTTTTTAGGAATAAAAGTTAAAAATTATTTTAATCGTTTTAATTAAGAATATACATTAAAGTCAATAATTTCATACATAATAGATAAGAGGAGGTACAGTCAAGGTACAAGGTAAAGTGTATTTACGTACCTATTCGACTCTTTGTCATTGTGACCAGAGCGAAAAAGGGATTTGATTTTGAACATATTTAATTGGCCGTACTTAGATCCTTTTGGGGCACTGCTATATCCAACTGACCAATAATTTCAATTTGAATATCAAATTAACAGGGTCGCGGAGCTCCAAATTTTGGTCACTTGGACCTAGGGCTGCCATCCGTCCGGGTTTCCCCGGATTTGTCCTAGTTTGGGGCCGTCCGGAGGGGGTTCAATAAGCGTCTGGGAAAAACCCGGACACTTTTAAGTGAATGAAAGTATTAGGATTAGGGGAAAAAAATCAATTTACGCCAAATGTCCGGGTTTTTTAAGTATTTGTCCGGGTTCAGCGAATATAGAGATGGCAGCTCTAGTTGGACCACGTTAGATATAGCAGCTGGACCATTGCTCTGTCAGTTCTTAGATAAGGATTTTAGTACCCTGTCTGGTAACTTGTATATCAAACGTTCGTTCAAATCTATTGGAACATAAGAGTAACAAGGTTCTACAGTAATTTCTAATCAGATTTTGGCGGTGACTACATACGAGTTTGTACTATTATCTATTCTGTGTACGAGTATCAAGCCGGTGTCAAGTTGGTAGGGATACAGCATAGCAATATCACATGGTTTTTGCCACTAACTTCAATATATTTTATGGTAGGTATCTATAAATAGGCAATTCCTTGGATCAGTCAGTTGAAAACTCTTTGAGTGGGTTAAACAAAAATTACAGTCAATCAAATTCGGTTAAAAATAGAAAAACCGGTGAAAAATCTAGTGTGTAAATACGCTCCAACGAAAAAAATAGTTTAGATAAAATTCCCGTGTGTAAATATGCTGCATTGAAAAAAAATCGTTTTGACACAATCCCGAGTGTGTAAATATGCTGCATGGAAAAAAGACGATAAAAAAATATGCCCTTGGAAAAAAAATAAAGCGTTCAAAATAAAGAATCCGAAAAATATAATACTGTAAAAAGTACTTTCGGGGAAATATGCGAACGGAAAATTTACTACGCAGAAATAATGAGTTCGGGAAAATGATCTAACAAATCGATATTTGGTAGGCGTTTAAACCCAAGCCTTATTAAATGTAGTTATGTTGTGTACTACAAGAGATACTTAACGGCGGTGACACACATTTATATAAACAATTAAACATAACTTAGAGTGTATTGTACTTTAATGGTTATTCTTAATAGAATAGAATAGAATACTCTTTATTGCACACCTCAAAAAGAAATAAATACAAATACAGATCAAAATCATTACAAACAGAGGTGAACAATAGGTGATCTTATCGCTAAAAAGCGATATCTTCCAGACAACCTTTGGGTAGCGGATTAATAAATGAAATGAAATGAGTAGGCGACGCAAAAGTATCAAGAAAACTACTAAATATATATATATATATATTAAAACTACTGAAACCTATAATAATATATAATGATACATTAAACATACATCTTAACTTAACTTTTTAAGGTAATTTCAAAAAGTTTTGTCCCAAATACACTCCTTAACGCCTTGATCTTTGCCCATTCTCTCTACATGACTTTGAAGACGGTGGGCTTTTGTCTCTCCACATAAATAAATATTTTAATGAGAATAATATTTTACTTTACCTACCTTTTCAGATAGAAAAAAATCTACACACGCAAGAGATGACAGTCACACAGTTGTTGAACAACCTCAGCGGTGGCCTCGACAGAATGGTCTACATGCCTGCCAACAACCTAACACAAGTCATATCTAGAACCGTAAGTTCTTTTTTTGAAGTGAAACTTCTAATGAGACTTCCAACAAGGTTGCGTTAAACGTTTAACGCTACCGTGGAGGGGGTAGGAAAGCACTGTTGCGTTAAACGTTCAACGCAACGATCCCATGAACCATGCGACGGATTTAAGGTTATTTCAAGGTACGTCGCTTGTGAATATCAATTGATTGTTAGGTTTTCTCTTTTGAAATTAAAATTTCTACCCCTTCCTATTTTCATTTCCACATTCCGAAGTTTCACTTCTTCCGCGCGGAGGGCCTCCACGCACTATTTTTTATGTGAAACTTCTAATGCGACTTCCACCAAGGTTGCGTTAAACGTGGAGGGGGTAGGAAAGCACTGTTGCGTTAAACGTTCAACGCAACAATCCAACGGACAACGCGACACTTTTAAGGTTATGTCAAGCTACGTCTCTTGTGAATATCAACTGATTGTTAGGTTTTCTCTTTTGAAATTACAATTTCTACCCCTTCCTATTTTCATTTCCACATTACGAAGTTTCACTTCTTCCGCGCGGAGAGCTTCCACGCACTATTTTTTTTTTTCAGTTAGCATTACCATCCAAGATATTTACAGCAGATAGAAGGACAGAAACTATTCATTTGTGGCCCAAACGGTCTAGAGTGAAACAGAATCCAAATTATAAAAATGTCTCAATTCTCTTGAAAAATATGGGCTTTTACTTAAACTAAATCCTATTTTCTGACAAACCATCGAAAAAAAAATGCTATTTCGTTCGTTTTTTCAATTATTCGCCACAATTATAAACATGAGTGTTTTTTTTTATAATTGGATAATTAATAATAACTCTTATTTTTGTTTACTTTCAGTATGTACATGGCACCGCATGGGACAGCCTTATTAGTTGGCGCGATATCATTGTGCCCATAATGACGGAAATTGTCAAAAACAAAATAACGTTCCCTACTGTCTGCCTTGACTGCAGATAAAATATTCAAAACATAAACATTCTTATAAATTTATGAAACATGTAATGTCTCTTTTATTTTTAATGTGGGTACACCACATTTTTTTAATTAAGCCTTTAATACAAAGATCAAAGCTTAAAGAAACATTGAATTGAACACACATTGAATTGAATTGAAGCTGGAGCTAGGGTTGCGAAATGGTTAACGCGCTGGACCGGCAATCCAGAGGTACCGGGTTCGATTCCCGGTCTCTTCCACCAGGTAGTTCCTTTTTCAATGTTTCTTTAAGCTTTGATCTTTGTATTACAGGCTTAAATAAACATTCTTTTTTTGTATAATCATGTTTATAAATATATTATTTTTATTAGTATGAATAGATGGTATATAAGAATAAGAATAAGAATAAGAATAAATTTATTTCACAAAGCACACATGAACAAAATACACAGGAAATATCTTGCAGACCCCGAACTAGGCTGTGCCTGTATCTCGGTAGATATGTATGTACCATAAATTAATAACCAATGTTTATTTGGGTTATATAATGATATTTGATATAATAATAATCGGATGGCTGGATCAAGGGTAGTGATGGGCCATTCCCGGGAATATTCCCGCCAGGGGAATATTCCCGGGAATGTTCCCGGGAACATTCCCCATGAGGGGAATATAGGGGAATTTAGGTTTTGTATATGAATAACATATATTTTATGACATTCTCTATTTAAGTAAATGTTTATCTATTTAATAGGTTAACAATTCAATAGAAAAAAATATAAAAAGTCAGCTGTAAATCTAAATTCCCTTAGCTCCCGGGAATATTCCCATTGTTCCCCGGGAATATTCCCAATGTTCCCGAGGAATATTCCGCAAGTTTTTAAATTGCTCTCAGGAATAACATGGTAAAATACTAGTGAGACGAGCAAGTTAATTTCTGATAGAAAAGAAATAGAGACAACACGTGTGTTGTGAAAAAAAAAATCCTAACATAAAGCTCAAGTTTCAACGCATAGCAAAATAATTGTATTTTGTTTAGTTTTTATAGTTTTTATGTATCTATTTATTTCATTATTTCACTAGTATTTTAAATAGGTAGTGTATAGTAGTACCAAAGACAGGCATGCCATAATTCATTAATTAATTACCCCGCCAGAAACATAAAATTTAAAAAAAAAATATATCAGCATTTAATCTTTTGCAATATTTGATAAAATTATTTTTCTTTAGTCAGTTGGATCCTAGCCAATGTTGATGCTCCAGGCAGGGTTCCATAGCCGTTATCACAAAAATATTACAAGATCAAGAAGAGAAGTCTTGTTTTGGTGCGGGGGGCTCATCCCCCGAGCCCTCGTTTCGTAAATCTACTCGTGACTTGAAAGTTCAAAGTTGTGTTTATTATCTAAATACGGGGGCTCTGCCTCCTAGAGTGTCTCTTGTAGTCATCGTCTCATCACTTTGGATTTTAGCTATCTTGTTTCTGTTCTTATTAGTTGCTTTGATTTTAGTGCTGCCGCCGCTTGTCATAGCTCCACTTTGTGACTTCAAAGTTATATCTTATAGTCATCGTTTCCGAAGTTGACTTAAAATAATCAAAAGACTAACTATCTTGTTTCCCTTCTGTTCGGTTTGTCCCCTAGGCCCCCAGTATTTAATAGTCTTCGACTCCTCACTAGATTTTACAGAATCAGAAGACTAATACTATCTTGTCATTTTCGGATTCAATCGTAACTTTTTGCTGGAAACGTTATTCGCCCCATCAATGAGGCGCATATTTGGCGCACTTTCAGTGGATTAATTCTGCCATGTCTCTGTAGCGGAAAATCATGGTGATGATGATCATCATCTTTCGCGTGGCTTGACGTCTTTAAAGATTCCAGGCCAACTTCTGGTTTCAAAGATCTTCTTAAATGCAGCGAGATCCTACCGACTGGTCGGTAACCTCGTTTGATCCGTCAGTAGTTTCAAAACCAGCCCAAGAGAAGACACATGCATTGATTTCAAATCCATTAATTAAATTACCGCTCTTCCTTGTACTAAACGGATATTGTTACGAGCGTGGGGTTCGTATATGATAGAAAAGCACAAATTAATCCACAAATGAAAACACACTCTTTATTACCAAAATTACGCACTTACAATTTACACGAACTGTACTAAAAATGCACTAATTAAAACAAACACACTGTTACACAAATTACGCACTCACTATTCACACGAACTGTACTTAAAGCGCACTAATCACTTAACAGTCTTTCTGTCCGAATATCCTTTTACTCGCATTCGATCGCAGTTAAAATGTAACTAACTCACGCCGGCCGCCGGTGCCTTTTTATATCCCGCGGAACCGCTTTCTCGATGCGTGGTCTACATTAATCGCGAATATTCTAGTAGGGTCCAGCGCGACGGCCGAGAACATTCGAGGCCATATATGTCTCTTTCTAATGGTGCACTCTCTGTCACTCCCTTCTCGAATGTTCCGAGTATAGCTATCTCTGTCTAGTAGTCCTATCTCTGTCACACACTTCTCGAATGTTCCGAGTATAGCTATCTCTTTCTAGTAGTGCTATCTCTGTCACTCCTACCGGATATTTTGCCATATAACGATTTGTGCTTCAGAGGCCCATAAGGGGTCCTGAAAACGCCTGAAAACGGGTTTTCAGGTTATGGCGTCATCTGATAGAGGGTGCCCTGAAACGGACTGAAAACATGTTTCAGGCGCCTGAAAACGACGGCAACTTGGGTGAAATTTTGATCTTTTGGTATGTGATAGAGCAACTCCTGAAACGGTCTGAAATGACTTTTCAGCCTGCTGAAAACGCCTCTAAAGCACTGAAATTGACGTTCGAAGTTTTTGATCTAACCTACCGGCGTAACACTGCCCCCTCCTAAGACATGCTCGTCCCGAGCATCATTATTTCCGTGGTATCTAGCCAGCCGGTCAACGTGAACGATCTTGCTGGGACTACGAGGATTCCGCTGAATTCGATACGTGACGTCGTTTATTTTAGTGACTACCTTGTAAGGCCCCTCCCAATTCGGAGACAGTTTCGGGGATTTTCCTACTCGTCGCATAGGGTTATGTAGCCACACCAACGAACCTTCCTCAAAACCTACTTGATAAGACTTCCGGTCATATCGGGTTTTCATCTTTATGCTAGCGTGGAGCCCGTGTTCACGTACCAGGCTGTGAACATCATCAATCCGATCCCTCAAATCACTCGCATATTCTGTGATAGATCTCGGTGTATCAGGCGGACGTCCAGTCAGGAGATCTGCAGGCAAACGGAGTTCTCTTCCAAAGTTCGCATACGATGGAGTAACCGCCGTACTTTCGTGAGTTGCCGACCTATAAGACAACAGGAAGAGGGGGATATGCCGATCCCAATCTTTTTGGTGGCTCTCAACGACCTTGGCTAGATGTCTCTCCAGTGTCTGGTTAAATCTCTCAACCATTCCATCTGACTGTGGATGATACGCCGTAGTCCTCGTCTTATGAATTCCCATTATGCGACAAGTCTCCTGAAAGACCGCAGATTCGAAGTTTCTACCTTGATCACTGTGGATTTCGAGAGGTACCCCAAACCGGCAGAATACTTCGTTCACTAACTTTTCAGCTATGGTTACCGCTTCTTGATTTGGAATGGCAAATACTTCAGGCCACTTCGTGAAGTAATCCATGACGACAAGAATCTACTTGTTTCCGGATTCAGATGCTGGAAACGGTCCTGCGACGTCTAATGCAACCCGTTCCCAAGGGGCTCCAACGTTGTACAACTTGAGTGTTCCTCGGCTACGGGTATGCGGTCCCTTGACTGATGCACAGTTAGTGCATCGTTTACACCAATTTTCAACATCTTCTCGGCAGTGAATCCAATAAAAGCGTTGCCGAATTTTCATTAGAGTCCTTTTTACTCCAAGGTGTCCACCAGACGCTCCATCGTGAAAGCTTTTCAAAACGTCTCTCACCCTTCTCTTTGGGACAACGACTTGCAGGTGAGCATCCTTCCCACTTGTTGATTCCCATTTTCTACACAGCACGCCATTGTGTATAACCAAGCTATCCCATTGTGCCCAGTAGCTTTTTGTTACCGCACTCATCGGAGCTACATCACACCATCTTGGTTTAGGCACACCCGCACTAATCCATTCAAAAATGGGTCTCACGTCAGGGTCCTCTTGTTGCGCTTTCTGCATAATCTCATCACTCCACTCATCGCTGACGGTATCAGTTCTTATCATTCGAACACATTCCTTATCTTCTTGTTTTGAGCAATGCTTACAGTCGTCCGCACAAGGTCTTCGTGATAGGCCGTCAGCATTTCCATGTGATTTCCCACTACGGTGTTCGATGATGAAATCATATTCCTGCAGTTGTTCAATCCATCTTGCCACTTGTCCTTCGGGGTTTTTAAATTCTAGCAACCACTTCAAAGCAGCATGGTCAGTTCTGATACGAAACTTTCTTCCCAACAGATATTTGCTGAAATGCTGTAACGTCTTGACAACTGCTAGCAATTCCCTCCGAGTGACACAGTAATTCCTCTCTGGTTTAGATAATGACTTGCTGAAGTACGCAATCACAACTTCATTATCTCCTTTCTTCTGTGACAAGACACCTCCAATTCCAGTGTTGCTAGCGTCTGTGTCCACAATAAAATCCACCTCCGGGTCTGGATACCCCAATATTGGCGTTTCACAAAGTCTTCCTTTAAGCTCGTTGAAACTTGACTCACATTGTTCGTTCCAGTCAAATGATCGTTTTTCTTCCGTTAGTTGATGCAAAGGCTTTGCTATATCCGAGAAGTTCTTCACAAAACGTCTGTAGTATGAGAAAAGCCCCAAGAAGGCACGTACTGCAGTCTTGTCTTTTGGCGTCGGCCAATCCTTCACGGCGCTGATCTTCTCAGGATCTGTTTGAATGCCGTCCTTCGAAATCACGTGTCCCAAGTAATTCACTTTACGTTTGAAAAACGAGCATTTCTTCGGACTGAGTTTTAAATTTGCCCCTCGTAGTTTAGCTAGCACCTGCTCCAATTTATTCAAGTGGTCATCGAAGTCTCTACCAACGATAATGATGTCATCCAAATAGACCAAGCAAGTTTCTCCTAGAAGTCCAGCTAATACTTGTTCCATTAATCTCTCAAATGTGGCTGGTGCATTACACAGTCCAAATGGCATAACATTGAACTGCCAGAGTCCCTTGCCAGTAGAGAAGGCCGTCTTCTCTTTATCCTTGTCCTTGATTTCGACTTGCCAATAGCCACTTTTCAGATCCAACGTTGAAAACCATTTCATTCCGTTTAATGTGTCTAAGGTGTCGTCGATTCGAGGAAGTGGGTAGCTGTCCTTCTTGGTCACATCATTAAGTCGACGGTAGTCAATACAGAATCTCATGGTGCCGTCCTTCTTTTTAACCAACACTACGGGAGAACACCACGGGCTTGTTGAAGGTTCAATAACACCGCTTCTTCGCATTTGCTCGATCATGCCTTCAACTTCCTTCTCCCGAGCTACTGGAACTCTTCGAGGGCGCTGTCGGATAGGCATGGTTTCCCCAGTGTCGATCTCATGCTGGACCACTCCAGTTCTTCCAATATCATCGTCATGCGCAGAAAAGACGTTACGATACCGTAGCAGTAAGCTACGCGCCTTAAGAAATTCCTCCTTGGTAAGGCCCTTCCTGGAGTCGTTCAGTAACTTTTCGACATCCACTGAAGGTTTCACATTTCCAGGTCTCCGTTTACCTCAGATTCCCGACAGCCTCTTATCCAAGAAATTTCTTCGCATGATCCTACCAGCGTTCCTTTATTGAGGACGCATTCCGTGTCGCTTGGATTAAGGATCCTTACAAGTGCTGTAGATGCCGTGGTTACCATTGTACGGGCTGTTATCCACGGTTTATCAGCATCCAACCTCTCCACCATCACACAGCGGTGAGATTGCGGCCTTGTGGAGTTCGGCAATTTCACTGGAACTAAAACCTGCGACCTTGGTTGAAGAATGGTTCTCCTGGTACAGTAAACATTTCCATTTACTCCACCTTGTATAGGAATCTCATCAACTCCAAACTTTAGAACTCCAACCTTCAAGTCGATTTTACAGTCATATCTCCTCATAAAATCCAATCCAATAATGCAGTCGTCCACGATGTTAGCAACGATCACTTTATGCCAGTATTCTTTTTCACCTATTTTCACAGCCAACTCTCGCTCTCCTTGGACGGAAATGTACTGGCCGGTAGCAGTCTGCAGATGGAGATGTCTAGGTCGGACTAGATGATCTCTGGTCAGGTGTCTCAGTAGCCGAGAGCTGATCACAGTCCGAGAAGCTCCGGTGTCTATGGTCAGGAGACATGCTATTCCACAAATTTCTCCTTTGACAACCAGACTATTCCCGTCGTTCGCCTGTGAGATCATAATTGGGACATTTCGACCACCAGCCAGCACTCGTCCCATAGTCCTGGCTTTCACTCGTTTCCCTGTTGGGGCTCTGACTGCACAGAACCTATTGCCCTTGCCATTGGAGCGGGATCTCTGTCCCTCCTATTTCTTTTCGGACAGCCTGACTGCAGGTGACCACGTTCTCCACAATGGTAGCAACGTGGCCCAAATTCGCGGCGGGAATCTACTGGCTTCGTAGTCGACACTTCTCGCACTCTGAAAGGCCTGGATGAATCCTGTCGTACAGCTTCCACCTCGAGAGCGTGGGCTACTGCATCCTTTAGGCTGCCATGATGTCCCAATCGCACGGCTGCCCTCACTTCCAGATCCCGGATCCCATCGATGAAGGCCTGCACCAGCATGCTGTCCACGAACGACGCTGACGTGCGTTGATAGGCCTTTCTAACCAACTTCTCGATTTCCAGGGCCCACTGTTGTAAGGACTCGTTACGTCCTTGCGTCCTGTCCTTCAACTGAGCTCGGTATACGTGCTCAAGGTGACTGTCACCGTATCGTGCCTCCAAGGCTTCTAGAAGCCGGTCGTACGTCTGGTCGTTTCCCAGAGCTTCGAGTATGGTGAGGGCCTCGTCACGGAGCGCTAACGTCAGTGCTGTTCTGGCTTGCTCCTTACTCCAGCCATTTGCCCGGGAAACAGACTCAAACTGTAGCTTATAGGCGGTCCACGAAGAGGTACCATCAAAAGGCGGTACCTTGAACCTGCCGCCTCCAGCCACCGATGCGTCGGGTACACAAGCGCCCGTACCATTAGTCACTTTAATTTCTAATTTCTGGAGGCGCTTCTTATAGGCTTCGACGTCCTCCTTGACAGTTTCCACCTTTTCCGCGACCTCATGGACTCGACTTTCCAATTTAATGTCCATATCGGCCAGTTTTTCCCGTACCTCAAACATTTCCTTCTTCCATTCGGTCGTAGACTCGTGTACCTCACGGAGCATTCGAGCCTGTTCCTCCTGGTATTCCTGAAGTTCGTTCCGGAGGATTCGAGACTGTTCCTCCTGTTTCCTTGCCTGTTCCTCCTGTTTCCTTGCCTGTTCGTCCTGTTTCCTTGCCTGTTCGTCCTGTTTCCTTGCCTGTTCGTCCTGTTTCCTTGCCTGTTCGTCCTGTTTCCTTGCCTGTTCGTCCTGTTTTCGCGACTGTTCCTTTAGCTCTCTCGCCTGTTCCTTTAGGAGGACGAAGATGGCGTTAAGGTCCACTCCCTGTGCAGCTGGAGCAGGTGACTCCGAAGTACCAGGCGTCGAGTCTCCAGATCCAGATGTTTGGCTTCGCGTCGTCACTCCTTTCGGCTCTGTTTCTCGTGGCATTAACGGCATTTGAATATCCCACTTCTGACACCAAATGTTACGAGCGTGGGGTTCGTATATGATAGAAAAGCACAAATTAATCCACAAATGAAAACACACTCTTTATTACCAAAATTACGCACTTACAATTTACACGAACTGTACTAAAAATGCACTAATTAAAACAAACACACTGTTACACAAATTACGCACTCACTATTCACACGAACTGTACTTAAAGCGCACTAATCACTTAACAGTCTTTCTGTCCGAATATCCTTTTACTCGCATTCGATCGCAGTTAAAATGTAACTAACTCACGCCGGCCGCCGGTGCCTTTTTATATCCCGCGGAACCGCTTTCTCGATGCGTGGTCTACATTAATCGCGAATATTCTAGTAGGGTCCAGCGCGACGGCCGAGAACATTCGAGGCCATATATGTCTCTTTCTAATGGTGCACTCTCTGTCACTCCCTTCTCGAATGTTCCGAGTATAGCTATCTCTGTCTAGTAGTCCTATCTCTGTCACACACTTCTCGAATGTTCCGAGTATAGCTATCTCTTTCTAGTAGTGCTATCTCTGTCACTCCTACCGGATATTTTGCCATATAACGATTTGTGCTTCAGAGGCCCATAAGGGGTCCTGAAAACGCCTGAAAACGGGTTTTCAGGTTATGGCGTCATCTGATAGAAGGTGCCCTGAAACGGACTGAAAACATGTTTCAGGCGCCTGAAAACGACGGCAACTTGGGTGAAATTTTGATCTTTTGGTATGTGATAGAGCAACTCCTGAAACGGTCTGAAATGACTTTTCAGCCTGCTGAAAACGCCTCTAAAGCACTGAAATTGACGTTCGAAGTTTTTGATCTAACCTACCGGCGTAACAATATCATCTTGGTCGAAGTTGTTGCGCTATGTGGTACACGTCCTCGATTTGGAAAACTGCTTCCTCAACGTCAATATGTGTCTGCTTCAGATTTAGTTTTTGCGCAGTCTATGATTATGTGTGTGCTACAACAGTGTCATTTCTCAAATGAGTTTGCGGGAAGATAACACGTCTTCGATTTGGAAAACTGCTTCCTCAACGTCAATATGTGTCTGCTTCAGATTTAGATTTTGCGCAGTCTATGATTATGTGTGTGCTACAACAGTGTAATTTCTGAAATGAGTTTGCGGGAAGATAAGCTGTGTTCAAGAGATTTTCAGCTCTTAGAATTATTTCTGCTGCATTGTGTTATTGGAGTAGGGGGTAGCTAGGCTTCTGAATTAACCTACCAACAAAAACACTAGATCATACTACCGCAAAATGGAGACGTACACGTAACCAATCTGATTGTAGATTCATAAAATATATTGTAATGCTGGGCCAGATGAATTGTTTTGTGGCAGCGCATCAGTGTTAATGAACTTTTTCTGCTAAGAAAGTCATACAAGCAATTTTCAATTGAAGTTTTACTTCTCTAAGTACTCTTTATGAGTTGGTTGACTATTGTTACTCATAAACTTGTAAAGCCTACCTTAGCAGTGATTATTTATATAATTTCCTTTTAATTTCGGTAGATATACCTAACACTTTAGTGAATTCGTTTATATAGCCAATACCCAAGTACTACCAAAATTTGCAATGTAAAGTTTGACATTGCACAAACAGATCTTTAAATCGGAAAATTGTTCCAACAAACCTACAACATTTTGAAAGGCCTATCCAACGACATATCACACCATGGGGTAGACTAGAAAAAAAGACATCCACACTTTAGTATAGGGGGAGGTACAGTAAAAAAGTATTTTTCCAAGAATTTGTTCTACCAATTTGTCAAAATGACTAATATGTATCACCATGCCAAATTATAACTTTCTGGTACTAAGAGTTTCTCTAGTTCTAATAAATGTTTAATGTTCCCCATTTTGGGGAATATTCCCGGGAACGGGAATATTCCCGCGACCCATCACTAATCAAGGGTCAGATTCAGAAGGCGGTACTCCTGGACACGGCGAGCATCGTCCGGAGGTTCCTCTCTTTGCAGCCCTAACCACCGGTAGCCAGGGCCCTGTCCCGCTGCCGGTGGCACCCTAGGTTAGGTTTTTTATATAAATTTATTGTTAAACACTAGTTAGGCTAGCCTAAGATGAAAGATAAATAAAAGAGATAATTCAAAATTATGTAATTAAAAGACTTCAACATTTTAAAGCGTCTTTATTTAATACTAGCATTAACCCGCGGCTTCGCTCGCGTGCCTATATAATATACATCATCCTACGGGAACAATGCTCTTTTTTTTCAGGATTAAAAGTAGGCTATTCGTTAAGTTAGGGCAATCTGCATTTCCCTCATGCATATCCGTTTTTTTTAATCTATTAGAATAACGCGGGTCTCTATCCATACCTCAAAAGCAAAAACAGAACCCCTTTATAGGATCACGTGTAGCTGGCTGTCAGTCCGTCTGTTACAACCGATTTGCTGCAAAACTACTGGACCGATTAAATTGCAATTTGGCGCAAATGCTTTCAAGAATTTTCATGACCACAAATAAAATTTCAAAATCGGTGGCATTTTCGTAATTAACGTCCCAACAAACCATCAAAATTACACCCATACTCATATTTAGTCATTTTAACCCCATCGCACCCCAACAGGCGAGACGGTATTTCACGTGTTTTTTTTAAATCGTTGTTGTTTTGGTAATCAGCGACCCGATAAACCATAGAAACATTACCCTTGTTGATTTTCAGACTTTGTCACCATATTCTCCTCCTTTAAGGGTTGAATTCTCAAAAATTATGAAATACGTGCTTACTCATTTATTGTTAGAAATACTTAATAAATAAGTTTTCAATAAAATAGTCTAACTAATATTTTTTCCCTATACAAACTTACGACCCCCATTTCATCCCTTCGGGGGGGGGGTGACTTTTGACAAATGCTTCTTTTATTGCACCCCTAGACTTTATAAGGACACGTAGGTTCCAAATATGGACTCTCTAGAACCAGCGGTTTAGTATTTAGACATTTCAACCCCATTTCACCCCAACAGGGAAGATGTTAATTCACGTCTGCCACGTTGGATTTAAAAACCGTTGCAGTTTTCGTAATCAGCGACCCGATAAACCACAAAAGCATTACCAATGGATTTTCAGACTGTCACCACATTTCTCCCTTATAGGGGTTGAATTTTCAAAAAACCTGAAACATGTGTTTACTCATTTATCGTTAGAAATACTCCTGTAAAGTTTCGAATAAAATAGTCTAACTAATCTTGTTTCCCCACACAAACTTTGAACCCCTATTTCACCCCTTTAGGGGGTAAATTTTTAAAAATTCTTTCTTAGTGCACCCCTACACCTTATAAGGAACCTACGTGCCAAATTTGAACTCTCTAGAACCAGCGGTTTAGTATTTAGACATTTCAACCCCATTTCACCCCAACAGGGGAGATGGTAACTCACGTCCGCCACGTTGGATTTTAAAATCGTTGCGGTTTTTGTAATCAGCGACCCGATAAACCCTAAAAACAATACCCATGCTGATTTTCAGACTTTGTCACCACATTTCTCCCTTTTAGGGGTTGAATTTTCAAAAAACCTGAAACACGTGTTCACTCATTTATCTTTAGGAATACTCCTGTGAAGTTTCGAATAAAATAGTCTAACTAATCTTGTTTCCCCATACAAACTTTGGAACCCCATTTCACCCCTTTAGGGGGTGAGTTTTAAAAAATCCTTTCTTAGCGGATGCCTACGTCATAACATCTACCTGCATGCCAAATTTCAGCCCGATCCGTCCATTGGTTTGGGCTGTGCGTTGATAGATCACTATGTCAGTCAGTCAGTCAGTCAGTCAGTCACCTTTGAGTTTTATATATATAGATGTATGTACTTATTATAAATTGCTGACTGAGAAATACTTTCGCCTGCTACGACACATTCAAAAAGCTTTATTATCAAATTGTATCGTGTAAAAAATCCTTATTCTTATGTATCCTTTTAAAATAAATTATCAGAAAGCATGGGCACGGCACCATATCCGATTTTGTCTACTTCTTGATAAATTGATGCGGCTACTTTTTAGGTATTCTCTTTGAAAACAACAGCTAAAAGATTTCAAGAAGTCGAGTTCAAGCAGCCGTATACAAGGCGAACACTCGTGGCATCTTTAAAAATTCGCGGACAGCGCATGCAACACGCAATAAACACAAACCAGTCCGCCCGACGACGCGGGACGCGCAACTGACAGCACCGCGAAGCACGCTTAGGCGCCTCGTAAACTCTTGCGTCTGTGTGTGTGCGCTGTTTCGACCGTTTGTTCGTAGTTTCCATACTGCTTTAACCCGCTCCAGACCTTCCGATCCGATCCGATTTATCGGAAGAAATTTCCTAACAATTGCACTACACATTATCCGATTTCTTCCGATAAATCGGACAATTGCACTACACATTATCCGATTGTTTCCGATAAATCGGACCGGATCGGAAGGTCTGGAGCGGGTTTTTAGCCTATATAATATACTGTGACAAGGTTGTCATAAAGCTTGTACCAATACCAAACAGTCAAAAATGTTGATGATATCTGACAAGCACATCTAGCATAACCTGCACTGCCATTTGGGACTATATCTCGCGCGAGATAATTACCAGTCTCTTTCTGTGCAGTAATGTGAGACAATGATGGGTAGCACTATCTCGCGCGACAAGAGTCGCGAAGCATAGTTGTGCTAGACTAGGTAGACGGGCAGGTTGGCAGTCATTTCTGCCCATATGATGGACATTTATCTCAATTCAAGGTCAATCCAGTGAGTGTGTTTTTCATATAATGTTATTAAAAACCCTAGAATTTAACATTTATAGTATTTAGTAAAGGAAACCTAAATATATATTTTTCAATTCATAAAAGTGAAAGATGGCTGAAAAAATTGAATTTGAAAATATGGTTTTTGATCTGTATTTTGAAATGCTTAAAAACACTGTCCGTCATTTTCGCTTATGATAGTGACGTTATCGGTCCCGTAAACAAAACTGAAAGTCTACTTTGACGACTTCGAATAGTGCCGTCCTCTCGATCTCCTGTCAAAGTATATTGGAGTGAGCGGAATGGCACTATACGACGGTCGAGTTTCGAATATTTACGCGTAATTCTACGTCACGCCACAGATTAGCAAAAGGCAAAAATGGCGGACGGCGTTTTTGAATGATCATGAAATTTCTAATTTTCAATTAATAAAATTTAGCTTTCGAGCTTTTACAGAAATAAAAGACTGGCCGGTGGGATCTGGTTCCTGGGTTGAAAGTGTTGGATTATTTTATAATGTTTGCAAGCTTCTTTTATCTTGATCCCAGCAACATTAACACGCATTACGACTGGAACTTTGAAAGGGGTAACTACGAGCTGCTCTACTATCTTTTTTCTGAAGTAGACTGGCAGGATGTTCTGCGGTCGGCGGATGTTGACGTAGTAGTGGCAGCTTTTTATAAGGTAGTCTATGGGATTTTCGATGAATGCATTCCGAAAAAACATCGATGCAAAGAGCGAGTTCGTCACTATCCGGTATGGTTCACAGCCGACTTAATAGCGGACATTAAACGGAAAGCCGATCTTCATCGGGAATGGAAGGCTACCAAGAGCACCAGCAAATATGACCTTTTTTATTAATTAAGAGCTAATATCAAAAAAAGAATTGGCTCTGCTTATGACGTCTATATTTGTCAAATTCAAGCCAGAGTTAAGAGTAACCCTCGTGCTTTTTGGCAACATATAGACAGCTTGAAATCTAGGGGAGGTTTTGTGTCACAAAGTAGCTTTCGAAGGGAACCAGTATGAGGGACCCGATACAGCTCAGGAATTTGCCAGGTTCTTCTCAAGCGTCTTCTTACCCGATGTTCCACGTCTTAATGGCCTTTATTGTGATAGCAGCCAAAAATCATCCGCAAATGATATCCGTATTACGACGATAACACTGCAGGAGATTGAAACTGCTATCAAATATATTAAACCCAATAGCGCGGTAGGGCCTGATAAATTTCCGGCCTTCATTTTGAAGGGTTGTAAAGAGTATTTTATTGCACCTATTCTGTATTTATTTAATTTATCGCTTTCCACGGGCACATATCCCAAGCAATGGAAGATCTCGCGGGTAAGGCCGATCCCAAAGTCCAAGGACCTTGGCAATGTGGAAAGTTATAGGCTTATCGCCATACTTCCTACCGTTGCGAAGCTATTTGAGTCCATTCTCCATCGGACACTCTCTGCATCTTTAAAACCTTTTTTGGATGACTCTCAGCATGGGTTTAGGGAGAACCGTTCGGTTAATACGAACCTATTAATTCTGACTAACACCATTTCCGAGTCCCTCGACAAGGGCATCCAAGTCGATGTCGTTTATTTAGATTTTCAGAAAGCTTTTGATCGTGTAGATAACGATGTGCTTCTCCAAAAACTCTACAGCATTGGTTTCTCTCCTAATCTGCTTAAGTTATTTTCCAGTTACCTATGATGCGATCGACAACAGTAGGTATGTTCAGCACGGTCATTTCGTGTCATTTCCCTACCATACTAGATCTGGTGTTAGTCAGGGTTCGATTTTGGGGCCTTTGTTATTTGGAATTATGGTTAATGACCTTGAATCTGTGGTTCTAAAGGCAAAATGTCTACTCTGCCGACGATTTAAAACTAATTTACGGAATAAAGCAAGTTGCCGATAGCAAAAATCTCCCAGAGGATATCGCAGCAGTGTTTCGGTGGAGTGTGGATAATAAGCTTCACTTCAATGGGTCTAAGTGTTGTGTGTGCACTTTCAGTCGCGCATGTGTTACCATTTATGCACAATATATGCTTGGTTCGGAGCCAATTAATAGGGTCTCCTTTATTAAAGACCTAGGTGTTGTGTTCGATTCACGTATAACTTTCCACGATCACATTCGTGCTCTTGCTGCCGACGGTTTTCGTAGATTGGGTTTTGTTATGCGCAACGCCAGAGATTTTCACGACCCTGGGGCTATAAAGTTGCTGTTTAATGCTCTGGTGAGGAGTAAATTGGAGTCGTCTGCTGTAGTCTGGAGCCCTTGCGAGTCTTCTTACAGCTTACTTCTGGAAAAAGTGCAAAAACTTTTTTGAGATTTTTATACATAAAAATGTACGGATATTATCCCTACTTATGCCCTACTAAGTTTCTTCTCGGAAGTCTAGGTTTCCATTCCCTTGAAGTGAGGCGCAATTTCAGTCTGCTTACCTTAGTCTGCCGTGTGCTGCGAGTCAGATTGCCTAGAGTTGATAAATAATCTAGTTAGGTTGTATGTTCCGGATGTCCCTCGAATCACGCTTAGACCCCGTACGCGACCGTTGTTGGCTGTGCCAGTAGCTCTTACTGTGTCGCACAGGAACTCGCCGCACCTCCGGGCCTTGACGCTGCTCAATGCACTTCTGGTGTCAACACCGGAATGTGATCTGTTTGCGTGGCGATGGACGGCTGTGTGTACTGCGTGTTTGAGGTACTGTGCGTTGATGGATGATAGGACTACTAGTGTTCCTCTTTGATAAGTGTACATCTAGTTTCACAGTGTATTAGATTTAAATTTCTGTAATGCTGTGTAAATATATTTATAAATAAATAAATCTAGATTAATACCGTAGTACCAACATAACTACGAATTGTCTATGATTGATACTTACTTTTTACGCTACTGAAAAATCTTCTCAAAATAAAAAAAATATTAGTTAATCTGAACGCAGATTTTCTTTCTTTTTAGATTTCCATTAAATAAAAGAAACTGTGGTTTTCAAAATATTGTACCTACATAGTTCACTTTTATATTTTATTTTATTATTTCTCAAAGTAATTGTTATTATACAAAGTATTTAATTTTGAATTTACCGTCTTTATTGAGGGACACATCGGTTCGCTCTTTAACAGTGGTTTATAAAGTGAGAGAAATCTTTAAAATAATTAATTATTAAATAAAATTCCTGGTTTGCATATTGCTACTACTATCTTATATACGGATTTTCATATTTTTTATTGCATAGTTTAAAGTACTATAATTCCACACCACGTATAATTAAGCGACATCTATTTGTATCGTCTAAAAAGAGCCTACGCCTACCAATCGAGCTAGTAAAGCAGACGTTGTATGCAAAAATGTATAGGTGGCGTCTAAAACAAATAATGAGATATGTTTTTATTTTTACTTTGGTGTGTATATTGTGTGTGCTCGTTAATTTTCATTATATTATAGTTTCAGAAATTAAATTAAGTGAAACTGAAAGGTTTTGGCTTAACCTAAAGTAAAACTAAAAGATCATCTGAAACGAACGACACTACTAACGATATCTTGTGTCAAGTAGCAGAACTATTCAGCCGAAGTACGTGGTGTCCAACTCTTATAATTCCTTACGCTATTCACGCTTAGTTTCGTTTTGTGTCATTGTTGTCATAATGTAGTACTAGATGTCGCTGTAAACGAATAACTACTATTTATTTGTACATTATTATAACATTTATAACTATATAAATATAATTGAATAATCAGAAAGTAATGATTGTTACCAGAACTATAGTCACGTGCACTTATTTCTGAGTAATTAGTGATATGCTAATTCAATTCCGTTCGTAAACATTTTCGTAATATATTTTCGTCATTTCAACGTTTCAATAAAATTAACAGCGACATCTATTAAAATTGTATCATATACGCAATTTTTGAGTTAAGTAGTATGTTATCGTTGTCGTTTTGGCCATCTATACTCGTATTGGTTCATAAGCGTGCCACTGTCATTGCCTGGTTTGTATCAACCAATCAGGAGCTTCCGTTCTTAGGGAACACGAATTGACAACATGCTACTGTCAAATTCATCTGAAGCGATCATCGTGCGTGTCTACTCTACTGTGCAAGTTCACAACAACAAAGTGTATTTTTCGTGAAGTGCATTGTAAAATGACATAATTCGTGATAAGTTTTATAAAACTGTGGTGTTAAAGTAAACTAAATCAACAGAATAATCGTGAAAAGCGATGTGATACATTCCTTAGCAGTGTTCTGAGATTGTGGTCATATCGCGAAGTTTCATAATAGTGTCACTCAGATAGTATTCGAGATGTCTTCAAAGCCAAGTAATCAAAAAAGGAGGTAAGGGAAGAACCTGTTATAGGTATAAGTATTTCCTGTTTAGAGCATTGTGGAAGTACTCTAACTTCACCTCATATCCTTGTACATACAGCTTAATACTGTGTATTTGCTTATAAAAACTTTCTCTCGTCAAAGAGCTCATTTAACTTCTATTTAGTCATTGTCTATGGTGGTAGCAGTAATATCCAAAGAAGATTTCAAATACTGCTCAACCTTTGCCTATTTTATTCTTCCAAATGTAAGCTTAAAACACCTTGTTATTTAATGGTATGAACTGTAAGCAGAAGGCTATTACTGAGACTGCTTTCCGTCCGTCCATCTGTCACCAGGCTGTATCTCAAGAACGGTGATAGTTTGACAGTTGAAATTTTCACGGATGATGTATTTCTATTGCAGCTATAACAACAAATACTAAAAATAAAATAAAATAAATGTTTAAGGGGGGCTCCCATACAACAAACTTGTCTTATGGTACGGAACCCTTCATGCTAGAGTCGGACTCGCACTTGCCCAATTTTTTTATGCAACCATCCTGTAGGAAGTAGTTAAGAACGTTTACTTTTAGCGGTGTCTCATGTGTAATTTATTAGCATCAAATACACCTTGGTCCTGATAAGTCAGTGATATGTTCATAATTGTTTTTTGTGGGATTTTATGGCTTGGCTGGCCACCTTCATAACTGGAAATATATGCTGAATATTGCTATGATTGCATATTCAATTATGCATTTTATTCATTAATCTCTTGGGTATCAAAATAGATTTATCTGTGTATAGCACTTATAAATGTGATAGTAAATAGAGCAATGTAAATTTTAATTTATATGGAACTTGAGATTACTCGATAAAAATTTAAAAACTCAAGTAATATGTATTTTGAAACCATTAATTTTGGAACAAAATTTTTACTTTCATATTTCTTTAACTAAAATACCTTCAGCCTTTCCAATATTAAATTGGAGTAATAAAATATTAATTTCTTTGAAACAAGTCTTCCATTGTAATTTTAGAAACATAACACATCATTACAGCTTAAATCATTACCAATACCATAATGGTACAAGGACAAATTGTCCTAAAAATAGTGGAAGAGTATGTACAAAATGTGTATGTTTGTTTTTTAATAATGTAGAGTAAATAAATGAGTGTGCGAGTCGCCTGATGGTAAGTGAACTGCAGAAGATGAATCTCCAAGAGTTTGAACAGTGTGGTTTTATCACATTTTAGTCTCATAATTATTACCATGTTATTACCACAATGGACGAACAACCCTACCCTGCTTTTTTTTACCCCTATATCAATACTGTAAAGGTTTCATTTTTATTTAATTATTTTATTTTATTACACACAACTGTCGCTACAGGCTAACCTAATTCGACAGCATGTTTTTTACAATAAGCTTTTATTTAGCTTGCATGGTATGTTTAAAGTATGTTTGTTCGGGTGAAATCTTGCAACTCAATTTTGAAGCAGATATCGTCAACCGATTGAGCTGAAATTTTGCATACTTACTTAACTTTGATGACAATACAATAATATGGTACCATGGGGCTGATCTGATGATGGAGCCGGAAGGTGGCCATAGGAACTCTATAATAGAAAAAGCAATTCTACCAAGCTTGGGCTCTTTAGAATCGTCTCAGTGAGCATTTGATGGATATCCAAAGAAAGGTACAGTCGGCTGTACAAGCTTGCCACTAAAATGTCATTTTTGACAGAAACTTATTTTTACAACATAGACACAAATACAGACATAGTTACACAAACACAAAACTACACATTATCTTATGCAGACATGTAGTGTTCTTTTTTCTTTATCTATGCAAGTGTCAGTAATAAATAATAATAATAATAATAAAGCCCTTTATTCTGAAATTAATAAATTTACAATAAGTTATAAAAATTTCGATTAAACTACAATATATCCCTAATTTCAGTGTGCCTTTTGGCATAGGCCTCCTCCAAGGACTTCCATTGGCTTCTGTCAACTGCAACTCTTCTCCATTTTAGTCCCACAGTCAATTTCAAATCATCCTCCCATTTAATCTTTTGTCTTCCTCGCTTTCTTTTTCCATCTCTCGGGAACCACTCTGTTATTTTCCTGCTCCATTTTTCCTTTTTATCCCGCATCATGTGGTCGACCCATCTCCACTTTTGCTGGTCTATTTTTGTTAGGATATCAGTCACTTTCGTTCTTGATCTAAGCGTGGTGTTCCTAATCCGGTCTTGTCTTCGTGTACCTGTCATACTTCGCTCCATTGCTCTCTGGCAGATGGCTAGCTTTGCTCTAAGTGCTTTTGTCAATGCCCAAGTTTCGCAGCCGTAGGTTAGACATGGTAGTATGCAGGTATTGAAAGTTTTTCGTTTTATTGCCATTCCTAGGTCTTTAGACTTCATTATTTCCTTAAGAGCCCAGTACTTTTTCCATCCCGTGGCTATCCTCAAATTTATCTCCTTTACATTTTGGTCCTCAGTAGAAATAGTCTGTCCTAGATATACGTAGTCATTGACATAGGCGAGGTTTTCATTACCGATTTTGATGTCCCTCTGTATGAAATTGGTCATTATCTTCGTTTTGTCGGCATTCATTTTAAGTCCAACTTTCAGACTTACATCATTTAATCCTTGGATCATTACTGTTATATTTTCATGATTTTCCTCAAAGAGAACTAGGTCATCTGCTAATCTAAGATGGTTCAGTTTTATGCCATTTATATTTAGTCCGAAAATTTCCCAGTCCAATTTTCGGAAGATGCTCTCGAGAACTGCGGAGAACAGTTTGGGTGAGAGCGGGTCTCCTTGTCTCACTCCTCTATCTATGTTGAATTCGCTACCCAAAGATTCTAATTGGATTCTGGCTTTGCTATTCGAGTAGATCTTCTTTATGATGTTGATATAAACTGCTGGTATTCCTTGCTCTTTTAGAGTCTCCCATATATACTCATGCTTTATGCTATCGAACGCTTTTGCATAATCTATGAAGGCTATATATAGAGCTTTGTTGTACTCGTTGTATTTTTCTAGTACCTGTTTGACTGTGTGGATGTGATCTATCGTCGAGAACCCTTTCCGGAAGCCGGCTTGTTCAATAGGTTGTTGTTCATCTAGCATAGGGGTGATCCTGTTCAGTATGAGTTTCGCGAACACTTTGTACACGTTTGACATAAGGCTTATCGGTCTATAGTTTCCGATGTCTTCTTTGTCCCCTTTTTTATATAACAGAATTATATGTGATTTAGTCCATTGTTCTGGGATATAACTGCTCACCAAAATCTCATTAAATAATTTTGTAAGAACTGGTACCAACTCTTCCATCGTTCCCTTCATTAGCTCGTTAGTTATCTTATCTGGGCCTGGTGCTTTGCCCATTTTTTGACTTAAGATGGACTTCTCCACTTCCTTCGGTAAAATTATAGGTAGGGTCTCTTCATCAACCTCTCTTTCTGGATAACTGCAGTTGTGGTTTACTGTTTTTACAGATTCTTGTTTTGCATAAAGTTCACGGTAGAAATCTGTCGCTAAGTCATTGATGTTTTGTCTTTTCGTGGTAACCTTTGAACCCTTTTTCAAATTTGGTATCCATTCTTTCCCAGTCTCTTTTAGCTCCTTGAATGCCTTTTTGACGCCTCCTGTTCTTGAGATATGGAAATCAAGGGTTTGTATTCTTTTTGCTTTGCGGTCTTTCCTAATATTTACTTTTATCTTTTTGCTTATCTCTGTTATCAATTTTGTATCTTTTTTCCCAGTTTGGCTCGATATTAATTCTTTCCTTTCGTTTATAAGTTTTAAAGTTTGATCGCTTAGTTCGTATTTGTTGTGTTTTTCTTTTCTGTTTGCACTCATGTGTTTTTGCAGCTGTTGTCCAATTAAATTGTACTTCTCTTTCACATCAAATGTTTCGTTATTGACAACTTTTTCCATGTCTTTGAGATGGGTTGTGTTGTAGTTGTTGTAGTCGGCTTCAAGCTGTTCTGTCACATGATTTTTAACATGTTTCCGGGAACTTTTGTTTTGGTATTTTTTCAGAGAACTCCTTACCATGCGATGGTTTGTGTTAAAATTCAATGTCGATATAACTGTAGTGTCTGTAAATGATTTAGGGAAACTGCTTATCACGTAGTCTATCTCATTTTTATATGTTCCGTCTGGAGAAATCCAGGTCCATTTAGTTTTCTTATTTTTCTTAAAAATTGAGTTAAGCACAGTTAAGTTGTGTTCCATTAGGAAAGCGATTAATCTCTGCCCATTTTGGCTTCTTTTTCCATGTCCGAATTTCCCAAGCACGAACTCTTCATTATTTTGTCTAGCGCCCACCTGAGCGTTGAAGTCACCCATTAATATTATATGCTTATCGGAGTTGGCTTTTATTGCTAGTGAGACTTCCTTGTAGAATGTTTCTATTACTGATTTGTCTGCTTGTTCTGTGGGGGCGTACACTTGCATTATTACCCATTGCTTCTTATATCCTGGGAGTTTAATGGTGAGTAATGCTAGCCTTTCAGAAATTCCAATTAGTTCTTGTATATATTGTTTTAGAGATTTCTTGATCATGAAGCCGACTCCTTTATGGCCTGCTGTTTCTCCCTTTTGAAATAGGATATATTCTTGGTGTTCTTCAATTTTTTCGCCAAGCCGTCTCATTTCGCTTATACCTAGTATGTCAAATTTTACGTTTTCCAGCGCTTTTTCCAACTCCAAGAGGCTTTCATGTGTTCTGAGGGTTCTCACGTTAAGGGTTGATATGTTGAATACTTCACATCTTTTTGTTGAAAGGTCCGAAGACCCTAGGGGAGCACTGGGAGTTTTTTGTTTTGGTTTTTGAGGATTATTTTTGTTCGCTTTGCTGTTGGAGGTGTTTGGAGGGTTATGGTCTACTTCTCCCACGGTGACCGGCCGGATTGGGATGCAATTCTTATGATTTAGTGTTGAGTTTAGTGTTGTTGTTGTGTGATTCTGTAGCTGCTATGTCTCTACTGGCGCGTTTGACGACCTCGGCCTCATATAGTCCAAAGCGTTCACCTTGCTAATTTTATTGGGTGCATTGATTTGCTCGCTAGTTTTATTTTCGTTGGTTGTAGGCGAGTTTGATGGCTGACGTTTCCTTTTTTCCGTGGTTTTGTCTTTTATTATAAGTTTGTCATATCTAAGTTTCACTGTTTTTCCGTTATTAATTGCCTCCCTCATTTCTTTCTTCAGTTCCTTCCTTTTTTCTAGAACGTCCTTCGGGAAGTCATCCGTAGCATAGGTGTCGCTTGGAAACTTTTTATTGTTTTTTAGGAGTTCATATTTCCTCCATGCTAGAGTTATTGTAATGAGTATCGGTCTAGTCCTGTTTTCATCTTTCTTCCCGAGTCTTTGGGCGCTGCTTATTTCCCACTTATCCCAACGTTCCATATTTGACATTTCGCTGACTCTGTTGAGAGTTTCCAGAACTATATCTAGAAGTTGCATGTTATTGTGTTCTGTCTCTTTTATGCCATGCAAAATTAAATTATTTTTCCTGCTTCCTTTTTCCAGGTTGAAGACTTTAGTTTTGAGTGTATCAACCTCTTTTCTTAAGGCCTGGTTTTCCT
This sequence comes from Apotomis capreana, assembly GCA_947623375.1. Classification (NCBI taxonomy): domain Eukaryota; kingdom Metazoa; phylum Arthropoda; class Insecta; order Lepidoptera; family Tortricidae; genus Apotomis; species Apotomis capreana. Next base: position 14,374,659 of record OX392516.1, read on the forward strand.
CGATAACAGGTTGCATTTTTTCTTCAAGCATGAAGCGTTTGGTTCACTTTTTCGGTTATATTTTTCGTAAGTTCCGCCGTTTGTTTGCCTAGTTCCGTCTTCATAGCTGTTATTAATTTTTCTAAGTATTTGTCATCCATGATTCTTTTAGCGTTTCCTTTTCTACCAAATAGTAGAATTTTCTCGGTGCTGGCAACTCTAAGTAGAAGTCAAAGTAGAATTATCTATGGACTTGGTTGGTTGGTATCTGTGGGTCTGTCAACTATTATATCCAACTACCCCACATGTGTTGTTGTGTTTAGTTATACGTATATGTATCACTCGCACAGTTTTCAGCACTTTCTGCTTCAGTTCTAATGTGTTTTGCCGTTTTTACACGTATTTTTAGTCCAAAAGTGCCTGATTTTTCGCGTAATGTACACTTCACACTATGGTATGAACTTTATCCGATATATTTTGATTAAAAACTCGAGATGATTTCAATGCACTGTTAATTTGGCAGCTGTCAAACAACTTATTACAACAACTTACAGTGTCAGTAATAGTTTTGATTTAAAGTAACACAGTCAAGCTTATTACCTCTATCTCACCTGCGGGCCTATGATGGTCTCATTTTATCATTGATAAAGCACCTACGACTCACTCACATACTTGTCAAAGGGTATATATTATTTGACCCCAACTGTCAGCCTAGTCTCAAATCATTTGTGCACCGAAAACCCGGGCTATGGTTATGATGATATGGATATAGGTATTAAACAAATTCATTTATTGTTCAATTGTTCTCCTAGGCATTCTTTAGTAACGACGCAGTTGGCGCAGTTTGTAGTGCACCTGCGTACTGAGCCGGCGGTCCCGGGTTCGAATCCCGGCCAGGGCAAATATTTGTGTGATGAACTCGAATATTTGTGTTTGGGTCATTGTTGTTATAAGTATATATTTATCTATATGAGTATTATCGTCTAGTACGCATAACAAGCCTTTCCGAGCTTAATTTGGGACTAACGACTTGTGTGAGGTTATCTGATATTTATTAATTAAAAAGTCAACACTGCCCAATAAAGGAGTATAATGTTTTGTTATATCAGGTCAGAAAGTAGCCTTGAGGACATGCACAGGTCAATAAAGTACCTAACACTATCAGTCAAGCTTGAGTTTAAGGGTAATCTTATTTAATTGTGTGACACAGTTTAAAAACTAACAAAATATAGAGTAACAAATATTACATGTTTGTGCCTCTTTGTTGAGTTGAGTGTAGTTATAGCTATTTTTGTCGTATTTTTTTTATTAGCCTGTTTGCTCCACTGCTGGGCAAAGGCCTCTCCCGTTGATATTAACGACTCCCGATCAGATGCCTCCTCTGGCCACCCGTTGAGGAACGTGCCCAGGTCGTCCGCCATCTCTGCCTTGGCCTGTCTCGCCCCTGTCCCGCTGCTCCGTATCGAATTACCTATTATTTTTTTATTTGTGTACTGGAGTGTTAAAGTGTGTGCCAATTTGTGTCTGTACACAGTTAAAGTGTTTTTTTTATTCCAAAATTAAAATCTTTCAGTTGGCTCTATTCATTTGAATTTCGTTACCTAATGAAAAAACTGCTTATTAAACAGTTTTTTTTTTCTTAATAATATTACGCATTAAACTTAATAGCAACTTGCTACTAAGTTTAAATACTTGGAAGTTGGAACAGTATCGAAGTAGGAACAGGAAAAAAATTAAAAAAGAATGCAATATTATTTTGCATTAGGAATAGTTAATCTTATCGCTCAAACCCTCTTATCACATGTCATTAGCTCACCACCATCAATAGAAATTTCCAAAAAAAGAGGTTCTTTCAGGTTGACACGAGCTTGTGACTCCTCTGGTGTTGCAGGTGTCTATGGGCGACGGTAATCGCTTTCCATCAGGTGATCCGTTTGCCCCCTACAACAAAAACTGTATGTTGCTGAATTAGGTGAAAACTTTAATTAAAGGTTTTTTAAACTGTGCAGCAGAAAGAAAACCGGCCAAGTGCGAGTCGGACTCGCGCACCGAGGGTTCCGTACAAACACTTTCCATCCCTAAGTGGTTAAGTTAAGTTTGCACCTGGTATGTATAGCGCCCCATATAAATTAGGTGCAAAGTTAGGTATTAAATTATAAAAAAAAAAACTACTTACTAGATCTCGTTCAAAACAATTTTCGTTGGTAGTTTTTATAGTAATGTACTTCATATGTTTTTTTTAGATTTTTCATTTTCTTATTTAAGAAGTTAGAGGGTGGGGGACCAACTTTTTTCCACTTTGGAAGCGTCTGTCACGCAAACTATTCGCTTTAGAAAAAAAAAAATTGAGAAACCTCGATATCATTTTTGAAGACCTATCCATAGATACCCCACACGTATGTGTTTGATGAAAAAAAAAATTGAGTTTCAGTTCTGAGTATGGGGAGCCCCCAAAATTTATTATTATTGTTTTATTTTTGCATCAAAATCTTAATGCGGTTCACAGAATACATCTACCTACCAAGTTTCAACAGTATAGCTCTTATAGTTTCGGAAAAAATGGCTGTGACATACGGACGGACAGACGGACAGACAGACAGACGGACAGACAGACAGACAGACATGACGAATCTATAAGGGTTCCGTTTTTTGCCATTTGGCTACGGAACCCTAAAAAGTCCCTGTGTGTAAGTCATCTCCATAAGATGAACTAACAGCCTGAATAAGGTCGCAGGGAAATGATATATCGATATTTTAGGGTAGAGCACTATCATGCTAGCTTTTTGAAAACACGATTTTTATTAGTTTGTCAGTGCGTAAAAGCATAAGGAAAAAAATCTATAGTACAATTTGTTGATTGGTGGACCTCATCTACTTCTTATATATTTTTCAACGTAGTTTAAAAACCAGTTTTCCATGCAACGTGATCATTATATCAAGAAAAATCATAACAGCGCGACGCAGAATTTGTATTGGAGTGAGGTGCTAGCGGTACAGCTCCATCATTGAAATAAGTTTCTGTCAAAAATTACATTTTAGTGGCAAGCTTTTATAGCCGACTGTACTTTTCTTTGGATATCCATCGAATGCTCACTGAAACGATTCTAAAGAGCCCAAGCTCGGTAGGATTGCTTATTCTATTATAGAGTTCCTATGGCCACCTTCCGGCTCCATCATCAGATCAGCCCCATGGTACCATATTATTGTATTGTCATCAAAGTTAAGTAAGTATGCACAATGTCAGCTCAATCGGTTGACGATATCTGCTTCAAAATTGGGTTGCAAGATTTCACCCGAACAAACATACTTAGATACATGCATTGCAAGTTAAATGAAAGATTAAAAAAAAACTTTATCCTCTCATCACGCCAAAATGGCTGGACCGATTTTGGGAACAGGATAGCTGAAGATCCAAATATGGTTATAGGATATTTTTTACCCGACTACGCTTGGTAAAAATAAAATAAATGTACACTGACAAAGTTGTAGGCACCTTCCAGTATGTTATTACTAGCTTTTGCCCGCGACTACGTCCGCGTGGAACTTGGAAGTATGGAAGCAACCTCGTACAACACGATAGATATCCACCTAATCATCTTAATTAATAAAAGGGATTATTAAAAGCGCCTAAGCAAATGTAAGAGCAATTGTGCTTTTGGTCTTATCGTTACATTTCCTACAGGGTCATCATTCATCAATGTCATCATGAATTACTTACTCACTTTTCAATCTTTTTAGGGATAATTTCCAGGATGAAAACTATCCTATGTCCTTCCTCGGATCTTAAAGTATCTCCATGCCAAATTTCATCAAAATCGATTCAGCGGTTTAAGCGTGAAGAGGTAACAGACAGACAGACACACTTTCGCATTTATAATATTAGTATGGATTATTAAATTAATTTCCATATTGCACAGTAATATTAAGTATTATTCCACACAGTAATAACAGGAATACAGGTACAATACAAATACAGGTAGAAAAGACAATTCACGTATTCATGCAAGCCACGGATTTAGCGTTATTGCATAATGTGTAAATAAATCATGCATTGGCTATTGACGTAGACGATAACGGGGTATCTAACAACGGGGTACATATCTGTTTCTTAACAAAGACCGAAATTGTAATGCATTCAAGATAAGATATACAGGTATAATTGTTATCCGCAAAAGTATAGATGAAATTGCCAAACTACGATTACAAATGACTACTCGTATTGTGTTATGACTGTTATGCGAGAGTAACAAAATACCTACTTACTTACTCCGCTGTCGCAGCGACCCGAAGTGGACCTTGGCCTCCGATACGAAATGACGCCAACGCGCGCTGTCTAAAATACCATATATATTTTTAATTAAAATGGACCGACTTTAAAATAAGCTGTAAAGCCAAAACCTAATTAATAACCAATACAAAGTTGTATGTATGTATGTTTAAACACTTTATTGTACACAAAAAACAAGAAATACATTAAAACAAAAAAAAAAATACAAAGGCGAACTTATCGCTTTAAGGGATCTCTTCCAGTTAACCTTTGAGTAAATGATGATGTTTGAGTTGTATCATGTGTAGGTATGTCTTTTCCATCATCAGCTCAGCATAATGTGATGATGACTACCCGAATAGTTACCTGAATAACTTAATAAAATAAATGAAAAACAATGCTAGTCCTTATAACTTTTATTTTGAGGGTTGCCCTGGGTTTCCCTGGGATCCATCATCAGAACCCGACATGGTGACAATGGGACCACTTCAGAAGTCTACTCTATCAAATGAAATATTTGAGAATCGGTCCACAACTGGCGGAGATATTGGTGAACATACATAAAACAAGTGCGAGCCTGACTCGCGCATGAAGGGTTCCGTACCATAATCTATAACAAGTTTGTTGTATGGGAGCCCCCCCTAAATATTTATTTTATTTATTTTTATTATTAGGTTGTTATAGCGGCAATAGAAATACATCATCTGTGAAAATTTCAACTGTCTAGCTATCACCGTTCTTGAGATACAGCCTGCTGACAGACGGACGGACGGACGGACGGACAGCGAAGTCTCAGTAATAGGGTCCCGTTTTTACCCTTTGGGTACGGAACCCTAAAAACATATAGTGAAACAGAACCTTGTCCTTTGGACTTGTGCACAAATCACGCGAGGTTCTATAGGGGGAGGGGGTCACGAAAAAATCACGACAGATCACGTTGGGGGAGGGAGGGGTATAAGGAGACCTCACGTGTATTATTCGACAGTGAACGAACTAAGAAAACTACCACATGAGTAGACTCATTCAGCATTCTCGGTTTCGTTAAAAACACTTTAACAATTACTTTATAGCGAGTCTATTTTACGAAATACTGGCGAAAAAAATATATACGTGAGGTTGATTTGGTGATTTGTGCACAAGCCCTTTCTTGCAATCGGTTAAAAATAAATTGTTGAAAAGTGGAGACTGCGCAGTAAGCACAAGTGCTTCAAAGCCGGGAAGCACATTCGGCGATTTTAGTTTTTTTTTATATTCGTATTCTACAACGCTATTTAGCGATAAGACCGCCTGTTGTTTACCTCTGCCTGTTATTTTAATGTATCTCATATTGTGTAATATACATATTCCTTGATGTTTGAGGTGTGCAATAAAGAGTATTTGTATTATTGGTAGTAAAGTAAATATCCGACTAAACGAATAATTATTGAAAATTTAACCTCCAAATTATTCGAATAGGTTCTAAAAACCGCCCAAGTGCGAGTCAGCCTCGTGCACGAAGGGTTCCGTACTAATATCGAGCAAAAAACGCTTTTTTTGTACGGGTCTCCCCTTTAATTTTGACTTATTTTTTAGTTTTATTATTTGTTGTTATACCTACCCGTAACAAAAATATTTCATTTTGAAAATTTCAACTGTCTACGATTCACGAGAAAATGCTCGGCGCACGAAATATCATGGAAAAACTCCTATTTTTTGTATGGTGGCTACCCTTTAATTACCCTTTAACCTATTGACCGCCAAGCGGTCTAGCAATTTACCGTGCCACTGACGCCAGAGTAAAGAGATGTGCCCCAAAATCAACAGGGATTGAAAAATACTTGTAGCGGTTAGAATTACAAAGTTTATGATCATTGAAATTTGGACGGCTGTGGCCGACGTGGCGTCAGGGGCACGATTTTTTGTTGACGGCCACAGCCGACTGTGGCGCTCAAAAGGTTAATTATTATCATGAATAGTATTTGTTGCTATATGGCGGCAGCAGAAATACATCATCAGTGAAAATTTTAAGTGTCCAGGCTATGACGGTTCATGAGATACAGCCTGGTGACAGACTGTCAGAGGGTCGCACAGCGGAGGCTTAAGTAGTAATAGGGTGCCGTTTTTACCTTTTTGTATGGCACTCTAAAAAGGGGATGGATATTGCAAACCCTATTGCTTCGCAAAGATTGACGTGTGTATCACGCTGTGGATCGCTGTTAAGATGCATTAGAACAACAGGCGGAGTGCAGTTGATAATTTAGATAAGAGATGAAAATAAACATAACCATGACTAAAGGAAGGTATACAAGTAAAGGGGTAACTTATGGGGTGGAGACAACGCTTTCCTGATTTAATTTTACGCGGTTCCGTTTAAGATGAGCTCCCGGTAGTACTCGCGGTTTCTCTGCTCGTCAGTCCAAAGGAAAAAGACAAAAATAGCTTGCTATCTCCTTGACATGTTTGACAATGAAAATAATAATCTTATTATTCGACGAATGACGGTGGCCGATATCCTGCGATTAGTAGCTATCAGAAAGTGTGATAATAATGCAGACGGAATGACGGCTGTATTATTCATTGTCGAGGCATAGGATAATACACAACCTCACCATAATAATTATTGTATTAAGCGGTTTACACTCACGTGAAATTGTCAGGAACGGCCCGACATGTTTCGAACTCGTATGGAGCCCTTCAGTGACGAGTTTGCCGCGGCGGTGTACGGGCAGCCGTCCTTGATGAAGGGCTCCATACGAGTTCGAAACATGTCGGGCCGTTCCTGACAATTTCACGTGAGTGTAAACCGCTTAATACAATAATTAAATATGTCTCACGAAAGTTTTAATAAAACTCACCATAATATTTCAAGTATTTCAAACCCAGGGTTGCCTCTGCTGTTACTCGCATGAATTATCCACCCGAATAGCATCTGAATCTCGTAATTGGCCCGACGTGCTTTGAAAACCGGGGGAGGTCTGTCAGGGTCAGGGACGCAAAAAACATCTATCTCGTTTAGAGATGTGCCGTTCTCCGTGCGGCACGGACCGTGCCGTATGGGAAATGTTCTCGAGAACGTTCTTTCTCCATAAATATCGGGAAACGTTCTCGAGAACGGCACATCTCTAATCTCGTTGCAAAACGGCGTAAATATGGTAGTTTTCCGTCATCCTGTGATTTCTGGAGCTATATAGTTGCCAATTCAAATTGTATTATCAGTCGAATAACCGTATCAGTATTCGTTTGCTATTTTTATTTATCAAAACTGGAACTGATTTGTATCAAGTGCTTTCAAGATTTGCACATTCTACGTCAGTGTTTTTTCTTTATGGCAATTCTGTTTATATCGTATCGACCTTTGTACGGATCGATGAGGTTAGATAAAGTCAATACTACATTATTAGTCCTCGACTTCTAGCTGGCAGCATTAGTACTACCTACTTGTTACTCGGTAGCGGGGTAAAACTTAGTCCGATGTCACACGCTTACTAAGTCGGACTAAGAAACAGGCAAAGATATTTTTGAGCTAAGTGTGGTCCTAGCAATGAATTTAAAATTAATGTGAAGTAAAATGTTACTTACTGGTGAAGAAAAATCTTACTGGTTGTTATAGAATTTGGCTCGTCCTTTAGCACTCCCAGCCAAATTATATAATTTTCTTAAGAATACAGAAAATGCTATTAAATCCACCGTTAAGCGCAAAATAAATAGTATAAACAATCATTTTAGTAATTAATTTTAAGTAATTAATTACTTAAAATTCTCCTTTCAATGAAATAAAATCAAATTTAAAGACAGGTTGTGTAGATTCCTATCAAAACACAGTCATAAGTAATTTATGATTCATCTCTTTTTTTTGATATACATATCTGCACATAAATACTACCTTTTTGTTGTTTATCTTAAGGAAAACCCAAAATCTCAAGATAATGTCACCCATCTAAGATTTTTGCTATACTGCATTTTGATCCACGTCATGCACTTCATTTGGTTAAAATTGCAACTATCACAACTTATTAACGCCCTCTCTGCGTTTGCTTCAATGTTGCTTTCAAATCTTTCAATTCAATATCTCAACCAGCAGATCCTTTTCAAAATTACATATCTTGATAAATGTTGCCTCATATCAGCGCCGGCGAGTCTTGCCAGGGTCGAAATTGATAAATTCGCGTTATCTATTAAGTTTTATATCGACTTGCTACCATGCTAGTTAACAGTTGGTTTCAGATAAGCGCATCTTTGGCGCTATCAGTTGCTCGTGGATTACGTACCTAGATGGACTCCTTCATGTTGTTCTTTGTGTCTGGAGCGGGAAAAGCTTCACAATGGTGATAAACGGGTACGGGAGTAATGCATCTCCGCAGTGCCCTGTGGTAGGCCGTATGGAGGATATCGGATGGAACTTGCAGTGTCCAATGACCGGCCAGTGGTCCAGACAGTCAGCCCATGTGGGCATCAGTGCTCCGAGTGCATATCGCGAAATTCCTCCGATGGAATGTTATTCTAGAAACGGTTACGTCCCTAAGAATGTCCCTCAGTACTTTCCTCCTCAAGTGGTATATCCCCAGCCTCCTCATTACCAGGTTCCACCAATCATACCTAATCTCCCGTGTAATCAACAACAAGAATGGGACTATGGAAGCATGTGTTACAACGTGAACGGCCAGCCTTGCCAATACACCAATATCGTCGACTTGGAAGACTTTATGTAAGTGCCATGCGACTTTATTAGCATCTCAAACTTTCTATTCGAGTGGTTATTGAATCACTCGACGATTTTCTTCAGAGTTTATTGGTAAGGTGATGTACTTATCATCTGTACTGATAATTTTTCATTCACCAGACGTATAGGTTAGGTATTGATTTTTGGAATTTAGCGTCACGCGTCTTTGACGTGAATGTTGTGATAACGTTTAACAATTTAGGCTTTAATAATAAGGCTTACTGCAGATTTGTTTTTCTTTTGTTTCTATTTACTATTTTTTTACTTGAATATTTACATTAGGTACCATCGTTTGATCCTATGGTTGATTGGTACTTACGATTATGTCTTGCGTATTGTACGATAAAGTTTAAATAAGAAAAACGACCCATTATTTTTTTAGTATCAATCAACAATATTGTGAGTTGTGACTAATGCCATCTATAGAGAATTTTATTGTAACAACAAAAAAGCAAGCTGAAACCCAAATAAGCAGCGGAGACTTGAAAAAATCCTGAAAATATTAATATTTAATCAGGCTGTTATTCTTTAAATGATCATTTTTTCGTTCTAATGCCAAAAAATGTCCAATTATATTACAAAATGCAAATAGGCCGAAAATAAACATTATCCAGGACCGCATTGTCAACAATGCGTTATAGCTATCCTCAATGGTTTCATTTTCAACATGTTTATGCGATTACAAATAGGCCGTCTTGGAAGGACGCCAATACGTCTCGTGTTCAGCATCAGCTGACCAAAACCACGTGCGATATCATCTTAAGACGGTAACTCAGACTTGGCTTTTTTCTACACTCGTCTGTTTTTAGTTTTCTCACATATACCTACAGTTTTTTTCAACCGGTACCCCAATGCAAAGGTTCCTTTTCCACTAGAAAAAAGAAATCTATTGGCGGATTTTATCCTCGCACACCGCTTATCTTAGCTTAGTATTTAGGCTGCTTGTCTCAAGCGGACCAGAGAAAATAACCAATCAGGCTGCGTTTTTGTGAAGCCCAAAGACAAAATATGAGATGCGATTGGTCCATTTTACAGACGTCCATTCGGCTCCGTTTCTGTGGAGAAGCATCCTTAGGCTCGTGACCCCGGAATTCCAAGAGTTTACCTACCGCTTGAGGTATCGGCGTCTTGATATTTAAATGTACAAAGATTATTATTAACTATTTATACCTTTAGTACTTGTTCATTGTTTAGACATTTAGACAGACCTCTAAAGTTAAATTAGTCATCATCACTAATCTGTTCTGTCTATTTGCTGGTTTGCTACGTTCAAAATTAACAAACATTTCCAAGTCGACTCAAAATTCAAACATACTTTAACCTGCATCCACAGTTTTAATCATGTCAGTTTCTAATGCACTACCGGTTTGACCAACCGGTGTGTCGCCGATTTACGACCAAATACAAAGTTCGACTGTACGGTACAGTAGTGTACAGTGTACACACGACGATAGCTAGCGATAACCTTAATTCTAAAATGACCTGTTCATTAACAACATCATACGTGCACGTCGAGCTGATTATGTTATTATCGTATATAATGTTTGGAACTTAATAAAATACTCCTCTTGTTTATGTTACTAGTGTTTCAAATTGCATTTGAATTAATAATATCTGTATTCTGAAAGCAAAGCTACAGATGAACGTCTCCAAATCTCAATTGGTCCTTCGAGCCGGATATCTTAACCTGTTTAGCTATTCTAAGGAGCAAAGGCGGGGACCAAAAGCCTCTGTCTTGTGCAAAAAAATACATACTTCTATAATTTCGAGTGACAGGCATTTCAGACCGGTTGCACTAATAAACCATTAGCGTTAGGAAGTATCACGAGCGTGGTGAAAAACCTGGTAAAACGGGACTAGATTGTCGCGCGTCTCAGCGCCACCCTTCTTGCTCGCACTGTAGTGTCAAGATAGAGACAGGCAGTGTTTGTCGTGTGTTACAATTGTGTTAACACGCCTTCTCGCACTCCGTAGCTTGGCTCTGGTAAAATAGCAGCTTTAAATATGTATCCATTCTATTAGACTGTGGCGCGCAGATAATCCCATTAGCGGGTTATACTCCCACTCTTCCCCTGATACAGTTCATGTAAAAAAAAGGACACACTGTAGTACAAATTTTCTAAACTAAGCTCATCCACTTAAGAACTCAATACCATTGAGTGGTTAACCACAAATTATGATAACGAGCTCGTAGTTAAAGCAGATTGTAACCACCTTGGAAGGTTAATATAGATTATAGACTCTATTTCCTTGGACATTAGACTACACAATACACTAACAGAATAATGGTGATCATAACTATTTTGGAATTTTACAACCGCCCGACTCTCAACAAGAACGTACTCTCTAGAAAAAAGACTATGAACTCTCATCATCAACCATTTTAAACCTATTCAACAAGGTTTTTTTTTTTTTAAAGTAGAAAATTCAATATCCACGCAATGTAGTTGTAGCTCATCCACTTACCTGCATTCACAATGCCATTGTGAATGCAGGTAAGTGGATGAGCTTGGTTTAGATAATTTCTACTATACCTGTATCTATTGCGTATAAAAAGGTATTCGAAAACAGACAAGGAAACGAACAGACAATATTAGAGAAGAATGCGTTCTATTTGTCATAATGAGATATTAATTGAGTCTAACGCGTTGTTAATAACCTCGATGACAGTTTAGTTATTGCTATCTATCTTGAGTGTTCTAAATGTGGATATTTCAGAATGGTGTGTCTGTTTCATTTAGAAGTAATTATCCCAATAATCACGAGTTAATCACTGTCACTGTTAAAAGTGGGTGGAAACAGGTAAAACAAACGAGCATGATTGACTAGTGTATTCGTATTTCGTAAAGAGGTCATCATCGACAATATCATCATCATCAAGAAAACTTTTCAACAAGAAAAACATTTAGTGCGCCGACTTTACTCCGAAATCTAGGTAAATATATAACTAATGGCCTGCTGGCCATTAGTTATATCGTTCTCTTCACTACTTCATATAGCTTTGTGAGTGCGGTATCTGTCATCTCGGTACATTATTAAGTGTGATGACAAATGTCACACGTAAAAAGTCATATGAAATAAACTGTATTTCAACTGGCAATAACGTAACGTCTAACAAGTGATCGTGCCCGATTTAAATCTTTTTTACATACTTACTGCATTTGAAAATACATGTGATCGCCAAAGTGGCACGACATGTGACCTGTGACACGTCATTCATTGTAATGTTATAATGATGACTATTAACTAATGCTATATGTTAATCGTTTCACCTGTAGAAATAAACAAACATAATGTTTATGTATTTAGGCCAAAAATTCGGGGGACCTGGATAAGTATAGGATTTATTTTTACTATGAATTATCTACTCATTGTGACATTTATCTCCTTAGCCGCGATATCACTCACTAGTCTATGGTCACGAAAAATGTCTACCCATGTACATAGTTAAAATGTCCTAAGCTGTGACCGGGAGAAACAAAAGAGAGTCAGTCTGTATGCAAGATGCGTACCCAAAGCAAAAAGCTTTGGGTACGATATATGGATATTGTAAGTCCGTGAACCTCGTTTAAAATTGTAAGTTTATCTAATAGTTGCAATAAATCAACACGAACCGCAACTAAGTCACGTAATTGATGACTATTGAATTGAGTATAATTAATTATATACTGTACTGCGTTTATGTTTAATTATTTATAATTTGATTCATTGCAACTTACCTCCTATAGAAATAAGAGTATGCAGACGCATAAAAAAAGAAGCATTTTACAACCTTGTCAACTGTTTGTAGGTTGATTATACTATCGTACGTATTAGTTAATGTGTGTTTTTATGTAAATGAGTAGTTTATCTCACCTGCCATTATGCACTTTAATGCATAGCTTTAGTCATTTCATCCATTCATTGGAGAGCGTTTATGAAAAAGAAAACCTGGCTAAATTGAATGAAATTTAAAAAAAACTCTTTACTCCCTACAGTAGGTAATGAATACATTACCTGCATCTCGTGCGCAACTGACCCACCAGTATTTAGCAAAATAAATAAAAACGTTCCTTAATAAAATATTTTTATCGATTCTCCTTGAATGTAGAAATACCACATTTTATTTTCATTAATATTGACACAAATTTAAATTATGAAAGACAAATTTAATGTGATCCACTGCACATATTCTTCATTTCGGATATGATACGTAGAATTGCTAGTAAGAAACTTATGATTTTATGATTATTGTTAGTGAAAACATTTAGGACGACACACATAATGCACGACAACAATTCATTTAAAACCGATATAAATGTGTTTTTAATTTTTGGATGCCGTTGTTGGCACGTCAGGTAAATACCAATTTTGACCATCCTTAGTGTAAAGATAAGAACATCCGCAGATACTGGGATACTTATTGCTCGCCTACAAATACAAAGGAAGGTTATGATATGAGTTTTCGCAATATCGAAATGATAGGCTTCTGTACCTAGATATTCTATAACAAATTAACAATATATAGTCAAAACCAAGTAATCTGAATTTTATAATGGTATAGATTAGAATGGGCAACAACAGGCGTAACTTCGCTTGGTAAGGAAGAAAAAGAAGGGTTCCTTTTTTATTTACCGTATATTAAAGTAGGTATCCTGTAAGTAATCATATATGGATGTCATGGTATCATTGTGCATTGTACCAAAAATGGTTACGCGTGTATCAATGAATCTTCTGATACTCGAATCTGTTTTCTTATATATCTTTATTGCAGACGCATTATGTCCCAGATGACGAACGGAACATATAAATTTTCCCCTGTCACGGCACATCTCAATTGGCTTGGTTGGCGGGGCACGCTATTATTTTTGCAATCATCGCCAATTGCCTTCCACTTACCCGGTACTTGTAGTCAGTTTGATAGCAAAATGACACGGTCGTTATATTCTGGCATCGGTCTAAAATTAAGTGTCATGGTTATATAAATAAGGGCTTTCGTCTCACAAGACATTTAAATTATTTTGAAGAGTCCTTGTAGAACCACACTCATCCTTCGAGCGTTTGTCACGTCTGAGGGCTGCTTTCCTACATTTGCTCTATCTTGGTCATCGTCTTCGTTGTATATGTCTGCACTGTAAGAAACTTTTCGTAGGTACATTTTGCTGCTCTTCTTTTGATGGGAAACTAAGCCGCGTGTGGCAAACCTCTGAAACGTCATGCCCACCGACTCCTACCCCGGCTTCTGCTAACTCCATGGTTTCTTAAAAGTTAGACTTTTCCTGGCCGCAACTATAATTGACTTAATTTTTAGTTTGTAACAAAAAATAAACATTCATGTTTTTTTATGACATATGATATGGCAACCAGTATTAGGATATGTAATTGATAGGACACTTGATCATTAGTACTTAAGAAAATAGTGCAAATAATCATTAGGATATTCAAAATTAGGATAATCAATATTATGGCATTTACGTTAGGATAAACGTTATTATGGCAAAAGATCATTATGACCACAGGTTATTATGGAATTTACAAATAGGACAAAGGATATTATGGATTCCAATATAGACCCTATGATACGGCCAGAGCCGGCCCTTTTGATCAGTGGACTACCCTTTCGGAGTGCCTCATTGCCTCAAAATGCGTCATCAAAATACTTTTATCCCTTGTTTTGTTTTCGCCTTTGACATAATTATAGCGCCAACATCATCTGGCTATGGCCAGCTTTGGATTAGCACACATACAATACCAAACAGCAGTGGCATACAAAAATCCTGAGTAGCTAAATCTACTTCTCCAACAGCATTTAAGAAAAGTGCTCATAAACTGTCAAATATGCCCGTGGAAAAACCGTGTACAAAAGCTGCCTCATATGTTCTTACTTGATAGTAAACATTGGATTCTGCAATTCTTCATTTTCAATTACGCTCAAATTACTGAATTTCTGGCATCGTCGTTGGTATGCTCAATTTGCATGGCCTATAATTAACGGCTCATATCTCACAGATAAACGTTGTTGCATTTCCCTTGGCAACCAGCCTTAGATTGCGTTCGTTTTCGATTACATTGTGACACCATAAATAAAACTGCATCAGAAACATTTCATACAACTTGATGAAATAAAAATACGTGTAAAATGTAACCTAAAAGTATCTAACATTGATTGACAGAGTGCCTTGCTAAGACATATTACTGCTTAATTTTAATGCAGTACGTCGGCTTTTTGTACAAACACTTTAGTCGATGTTGCCTGAAAAGTCTGCTTCGGAATATACTAAGTAATTACAATAATTTTCTATTAAATTCCAATCGTATTTTTTATCTTTATATTTCGTTTTCTGTTTTCCTCCTTTTTATTATTTTATTATTTCAAATCATGGTGATAAATTTATAATAATTAGAAACGGACAGAGCACAACCGGGTCCGGTAGTAGGCTTTTCCCAAAGGATATTTACGACTGAATACGAAATTCTAACTTTAAAAATTTGTGGAACTAATAAAATTGCATTTTTTCTGTTTTCCTCCTTTTTTACTGCTATCGATAAATCTGGTTAGAGCAACGGCATCGGACGGACGGTAACCGGTTCTTTTCAAAACGTACAAATTAAGAGTTTTTATTGTTTTATTACTGTCTTGGCTGGTAGCAATTTCTTAGAACTGGAAACGGTGAAAATAATTACAGTGCTTGATATTCCTCCCTGTTTCTTTACGTGATGATCGATTTTTCCTCAATGTATTTCATTGGCAGCGATATGTCCGTCCTTATCGCTCGCGGCACCGAAACTAGTTTTTCTTTTAGATGCGTTCGGTGGTTTATTGCTAGTTTGCGCTCTACTTTTGACGTATGATGTTAGAATACGATAATTCTATTTGTATACAGTGTTTTATCAGTTCAGCTAGCTTCTTTATATAATACAACTTCCATCATGAAAGCCGCTCTGAAGGCTTCTGAACACGAAACGACCGACTTGGTGTTATTTTTTCATACATTTTGTACAAGTACCTATTAAAAGATTAAACATTGTATACTTTTCTTCATATATTTTTTATTATACGTCTTCAGATATCGCTTTTTCCACATCTTCCTTTAAATATAAAAATATACTTTAAACACTGCTTTGACGTCAATCTACCAAAGCGACCAGTCAGAGTTCTGTGTTGTGATTCATTGTCGTCGTCTAATCTAGTTTGGTTGTAATTTAAATTAAGATATAGGTACTTAACCGACAAATAAAATGTATTAAAACAACATGTTTTTTTAATGCGCACTTACTGCGTCCATGATTTCCGTAACACGTTGTTTATAGAATGTGCAAATTGAATGTCCGTACTTGGGTTAGTGACTTGGGCGTTAGGTTTTACCGCCTTTTTCATTTCTTCGTAAATGAACAGGTATTTATCGCCGTTCAGTCTAATATGTGGATATTTTTGGATGACTCACTCCTTTATAAATGGTTCGTGTATTCTTGACAGAGCACTTTTTTTTTTTTTCAGAAAACACGCACCTTTTTGGCATCAATTTTTGTAACTTCCCTCAATCGAGTAACTTACCTACTGATACAAAGGGCCTCGATACTGAAATTGTTGCACTATTTACCCCTATAACCTGAAATTTGTCATTTAGTGTTCACGCACAAATTATCACTACTTTCCGCTTTGAAAATACACATCGATTTTATGATTCAGCGGTGTCCTCTTGTGAAATGCCGGTGGATTCAGATTCAGACATGTGAAAGTGCCCTTGTGGCCTCACAGAATAAATGTTTTGATTTTGATTCAGCTGATTTAATAACTTCAGGACTGACGTTACATAAAATAAAAGAAAAGCCGCAGCGTTCATTTTTAGGGTTCCGTGCCTAAAGGGTAAAAACGGGACCTTATTACTGAGACTTCGCTGTCCGTCCATCCGTCCGTCCGTCTGTCACCAGGCTGTATCTCAAGAACGGTGATAGCTAGACAGTTAAAATTTCAGATGATGTATTTCTATTGCCGCTATAACAACAAATACTAAAAATAAAATAAAATAAATATTTAAGGGGGGCTCCCATACAATAAACTTGTTATAGATTATGGTACGGAACCCTTCATGCGCGAGTCGGACTCGCACTTGCCCAATTTTTACATTCTTTTGGAAACGGAAACGTGAATTTTTTAAAGTAACTTAGTAACCCTGGACGTGTCCTTTTGATAATATGCACTGTGATGGCTAGACGTATCGATTGTACATTGTCAATATAAGCTCGTCCTCATTTAGCAGTGTAAACAGTTTTATTATCATTAGTTTTAAGGTTACGGAAGACTAGTAACTAGAACTTGTTTTGTAAAAAAAAGAACAATTTTGTGATAAGGTCACCTGGGGCTATTGCGACTATGAGGCGAATGCGACTTTTGTGATATTATAGAAACGCAACACTTTATTTAACAATGCTCTCTATTTGATATGAATAGTTGGCACTCTAGGCAGTAAGGGTATGGGTATGGGTGATCTTTAACTGTTGTGCATTTATGATATTATCATCAAAAGTCTAGTTGCCTTATTAGTTTATGAAGGAATAGGTAACCTAACCCTCTCCATCCAGCTTTTAATTGTCTAAAGGGAAACTTGGTCAAATTGAATTCAATCAAACGTCAGCTGGTCAATATTTGATTTAGATGATGAAGCTATTACTGCTGTTAAAGTTAGCCGCAAAAAAAAAAAACAGGCTTTAAAAAAATGCGTATGGTAGGTCGCTTATCTGCTCAACACTCTTAAGTAGGATTGGTTTCTTTCGAAGAATGTTTCAAATTTTCTTTATTTATAGGCTGTTTGTTCACTTGGCATATATTTCTACCCATAATTCCTAGTACTACTTCTATTTCAATTAACTTGCTTTTTCTCTAATGACTAATTTAAAATTCAATTAATTCATTGCGTAAACTTGTTTAACTTACGGTCAGCGAAATACAAGACCATATGAGGCACGATTTTATACTAACAAACCTGTATTACTATAAAACATACATTTACCTTAGGGCCGTTCACTCCTAAAATTCAAGTTTTAATTTAACCTCCACTATGTTAAGTTAAAGTAACTTCCTACTTCCAAGTTATAATGGTGGACCTTGGGGCTCGGAGGCCAAGGATTTTATTAAGGAATTGGGCCGCCGGCTTAGGGATAGGGGCTGTGACCCGCGCTCTGGATCGTACCTGGTGCAACAAATTTCGTTGGCCATTCAGCGTGGTAACGCCGCCAGTGTGATGGGTACGTTTGGGTCAGGTACGATTCGGGGCGTGCCTCATTAACGAAATTGACGAAGCCTGTTGTGGATCATATCATTGGTTTGTATTTGACGAAGCCTGTTGCTGATTTGTTGTTGTATCTCACCTGACGAAGCCTGCGATGCGGATCAGAACTTATTGTAATTTTTCCTTTCGTGTGTCTTTTAAGTTATAATTATATTTTCAATGACATCATATGAGATGTAGGTATTATTGTATACCTACCGTTAAATTGTTTATTGTGATACTCTCCCATGGTTAATATAATAATAAAAGCCTAATTTCAAAATTCTTAAATGAATAAATATTAAGGAACAATTTTACTCAAACCTAGTCCCAAACTAGCAAAGCTTGTACTATGGGTACTAGACGACGATATACATAATATACTAGCGGCCGCCCGCGACTTCGTCCGCGTAGATTTTTGATGATGACAAAGATATTAAAATAGGTAAATGAATTTTATTCTTAGTTAAAATGGTCTAGACAATGGAATTGTTAAAGAATTTTTGAAGATTTTCCAATTAGATTACGGGAATTGTTTACAGGATGCTTAATATTTATTCCGTCAGTTACCTGATGCTTTTAATCTTTGGCAAAAATGACTGCAAGATATAGAGCGACGCATGGATTTGGAGTTAGAGAATGGGGATCTTAGTTATTATGAGTGAGATTTAAAAAAAATGATAAATATCATAAGGCTGTTAAAACAATCTTAAACTCAGCACTGGAAATCGAGAGATGGAGGCAGTTTAATGAAGAGTATCTCTTTTAGTAATAATAAATAATAAACTTTATTTCAAAACAATAATAAATAATGACCTCTGTTCATAAGAAGGCAGCACTGGTATTTGTACACGCCGGCCTGGCTATTAAACGAAAAGAGTGGTGTGGCGGAGTTCCCGAGGGGGGCCAAAATGTTTCTAAATGGTCTAGCAGGTACCCCAGTTATTAAAAAGGCTAGTGTTTAAAGATAATGCTGAAATGTGACCATTAAAAACTAAATGCACATAAGCGAATTTAATGATGCGATTACTATTTTGGTCTACAGGCTAGTAGTATTGTTTGAAGAGTGATTCAATATATTCTGGTGCTATAGTTCTCTATATCTCTCAAGAAGCTAAATAAAGTAAGAATAGGTATATAAAGTATAAATTATTCATGTGCTGATAGACAACTCACTAAATATAGGAACACATAAAGTTTGGAACACAATAAATAAGAGACAGCACTAAGAAAATATTGTTGACATTCAACCATAGAAAAAGGGGTGCAAGTTCGTTTTAAAAAAAGGACGTAGTCACTGGGTAGTAGACAGGAAATAAAAATAAATATAAACTGATAACGTTAGCGTAACACTTCTTTATAAACAACATTAGCGGTGTTCCCCATACAAACTTTGCACCCCTTTTTAACCCCCTTAGAGGTGACATTTTCCAAAACGCTGAAATAACTTTTTTTTGTATTTGATTACGTAAGCTTTCTACAAAGTTTCAAGTCTCTAGTTCAAAAAAAAAAGTTTCTCCCATATAAACCTTGCACCCCTTTTTAACCCCCTTAGAGGTGAAATTTTCCAAAACGCTGAAAGTACTTTTTGTGTTTTTGAATAAGTAATCTTTCTACAAAGTTTCAAGTCTCTAGCACTAAAAAGAAAGTTTCCCCCATACAAACTTTGCACCCCTATTTAACCCCCTTAGAGATTGAGTTTTTCAAAATCGCTTCTTATCTCTTGTACACTTTATAAATGCAACCTAGTGTGCAAATTTCAACTCTCTAGCATTTGTAGTTTCGGCTCTGCGTTGATGAGTCAGTCAGTCAGGACACTTGCATTTATATATATATATAGATAAATAAAAAATATGGATAACATCAAGACCCCGGAACATATATTCGAGTTCATCGCACAAATACTAGCCCCGGCCGGGATTCGAACCTAGGACCGCTGGATAAGTAGGCAGGTGCACCACAGACTGCGCAAACCGCGTCGTCTTGATTCCATTGTACTTAAAACTTAGCAAATAAAACTAACCTATACAGAGCGTGCTATCTATGATATGTCCCGTCCAGTTAAACGACAACCAGTTTTGAAAAGGTTTGTTTGTATGAAAATAATGAATTGTCGTATTTGTATACAATTATCGCGTCGTCCACATCACTTGTGCCATCGTATTAATTTGGAATGGCGGTCACGTATGTAACGAGCCCGTCGTGCGTCAATACTAATGCCTTGGTCCATTTGAATTATGCTTTATCAGTGTCTTTATATCATTGTTGCGGTTTGGTGCTGCTACATGAGATAAATATTGAATTAATAACCTAAATTAAAAAATTAAAACACTCCCGACACAAATAGCTGGTCATCATGAGGCCATCATTCAATGAGTGATAAAGAAAATGCGACTAAAACGGGTGCGTCCCATATTATATACAAACTTTTGGTATAATTTCAATTTATAAACATACAAAAGATATAATGCACGATATATATAATAGGAAATACCATATTTTCATAAAATATAAGGTTTGATTGGTATAACATTCAATTCATATAATATCATATGTTATAATGGTTATTTTGTCTAATAATTTTAGATATAATATTTATTTTGTATAACAATTATGACATATAATATCATTTGAAATAATATTACATGACATACCTAGTACCATTTTATACGCATTTTATAAAAAAAAACGCAGTACTTACCTATATCTGTAAGGCAGATCTGACTTTGTTTAGGTTAGGTACGACGACGAGCGAAGCGAGGAGGAGTGTTAGGTTGAACTATGACCCTAACGAGCGAGCGAAGCGAGCGAGCCGCGCAGGTCCGACTTGGCTTACGATTCCTAACATTACTTATTTTACCTTAGGCAGATCTGACTTTGTTTAGGTTAGGTACGACGACGAGCGAAGCGAGGAGGAGTGTTAGGTTGAACTATGACCCTAATGAGCGAGCGAACCGAGCGAGCCGCGCAGGTCCAACCTGGCTTACGATTTCTAACATTACTTCAATGCTTCGATTGCTTCGATGTTTCGAGTAAATGTATATTATATGTAATAATAATTAAGTGTTTTAAATGTTATACCACTTGATGATTATACACAATGTCATTATACCTACAGTTCATTATATACTATGAAAATATGCATTTTATTGTTATATGTTTCGTTCAGTATACAAATTGAATATTATACCAATTAAATTTATTCCAATTGAGCCTATGTCTAATGAGTGTTATATCTATTGTTTATATATGTTCTATTACTTACCCGACTAAAACTGAACATAACAACAAAATTTTGACTTATTAGCTTAACATTGGCTGAGATTTTGTCACTTGTTCCTATTAAAGCTGAATATCTTGGAAATATTTCCACCAAACATAGCTAAGAACCATCTCGACGGACGTGTCTTTTGAATAAAAAAAACCGCACTAAAATTGGTTCATCCGTTCGGGAGCTATGATGCCATAGACAGACACAGATACACATGTTAAACTTATACCGCTCTTTTTTCCCCGGGAGTTAAAAAGCTACTACAATATCAGACACAAAGAAAAAGTACATATCTATTCAAACGTTAACCCTTTTAGTGTTGAATATTCGTTTTCTTTAGAAAACAAATGGGTCATTGTCAGTTCAACAAACAAAATTCGTCCCTTCGGTTGTCAAAAGTTAAGAGCTTGTATGAATCTAGCTTATGTTGCTGTTGCTATTACATCGGATTATAGGAGAGGGAACGTTCTTTATTCTCACAGGCATTGAATCAGAAAATTTGGCCCTGGAATCCTTAATTTCGCAAATGTCCACCGGAAAGACGCGCACCTAAATCTGACAATGACTCAAATACATTTGTTGTATCAGTGTCTTCATTTGTATCTATTGAAACATTGAAAGATATGACTTAAACTTAATTACGGAAGTTTTATCAGTATATTGAATTTCATATAGTCCATCAGCTCTCAGATTAGGATTTGGGCATGGGTAAAAACTGAGAGGTTCTTATCAAGATTGCGTAAGAACTAGCGAGACAGGTATAAAACTCGAATCACATTCTGCCAGCCCACGCACTGTAAGTACCTGATAAATCTTCTTCTGAAGTTTGTTGTAAAACTACTTCAACGTAGGTATGATAGGTAGCGTAGCTACTATGTACATACTTATGTGCATATATAGCATTGTAAGTATAATACGGTTCCTATTTGTATTAGATTAAATGTTTTACGAGTCTTTACTTCTTGTCTTGTTAAGTCTGCGTATATATTTTTACTTTAAACAACCACTTGATTTATTATCAGAAGCTTAAAATCACTGTTAGATAAACATTGTAGTTACTTGTCAGTCAACATCATTTAGAATGTCAATAATTCATCTTCTAAAATAATAAAACGGGCCAAGTGTAAGTCGGACTCATGCACCGAGGGGTCCGTACAACTAAATAATTTTTAACTTTTTTTTGTTTTCTGTATTTGTTGTTAAAGTGGTAACAGAAATACATTATCTGTGGAAATTTCAACTGTCTAGCTGTCACGGTTCATGAGATACTGCCTGATGACAGACGGACGGATAGCGCAGGCTTAGTAATAGTCCCAAGGGTTTTTACCCTTTGGGTACGGAACCCTAAAAATGGGCTCCAATATGGAGCGACGTCGTTGTTTAAACCTTAAGAATTACTTCTATGTTCGAAATTCGACATCGTATAGTGCCGTCTCTCTTAATCTCCTGTCAAACAATATTTGGGTGAGCGCGACGGCACTATACGACGGTCGAATTTCGAACATCGTATTAGCCCTGCTGATAAATGACCCTAGGAATTTATCTAGTAAATGGGCGACGCACATTAGTACTATTTGGAGCTAACGATAAATTGCTGTTCGCTTGCGCATAATGAGTTCTTA
Source organism: Apotomis capreana (assembly GCA_947623375.1). Lineage (NCBI taxonomy): Eukaryota > Metazoa > Arthropoda > Insecta > Lepidoptera > Tortricidae > Apotomis > Apotomis capreana. The sequence continues at coordinate 14,397,745 of OX392516.1, forward strand.
ATAGGATATAGTTCCTAATTATTTGTTCCATCATTGTTATTACTGATTCGGAGTAGAAGTGTCCCGTGTCAATAATTATACGAGATATTAAACCTGATGTTATTAAATAAAAAGTTGTAAAAATGTGTGTGCTTGGAGCTACTGCGTTGGGGAAAGAAAGTAAACTACAGGGCATATCGAAAAGGTTGGCTACTTTACTTACTATTGTTGATACTTTGTTTCGTAAAGGTTCTTTTGTTTAAAATTTGGTAACGTAATGCAAAGGAATTATGTGTCATTCAATTCAAAACGAAGGTGAGTTTGGATGGTATGTGATGTTGATGCGTAAAGCCTGACCAGAAATATATGAGGGTGCGCCATATTGCGGAATTTAGTTGGAACTAATTTCTTACACTGGCAATGAATGATTTTATGATGGTTTGTCAACAACGTCAATGTCATTCGTGGTGTATCTTTAACCCTTCGTCTGTGTTGGTATAGGATCCTGACCACATATTAAGGCCGTCTTTTTGCATTTTTTTACGGACATATTTTTTTACTCATTGCAGCACAAATGAGGTTTGAACGCAAGATTTTTTTTAATCTCACAGACGAAGGGTTAAAAGACAAATATTTAAAAATATCCAAAGAAAATGCCGAAAATCATTCACGGTCGTGAAAGTAATATTATAAATAAAGTGTACACGTGTTTACTACACGAAAAACAGCCAGGAAAAGAGTGCATTCCATTAAATCATATTACCAAAGAATATATATACTTATATATTCTTTGGCAATATGATTTATCATAGGAACTGACAGGTATTTAAACTAATGTCATTATAGTGGGTTGCGATTGGTTGCAAAATTGTTGCCATATAAGTCTTATAAATAGCGCCCTCTTGACAATCCTCATATATTTCAGGTCAGGCTTTACTTGTGATTTCTGTACCATCGAAGTTATAATATTGAAGTGTTTAAAATAAAACTATTATTTTATAGGCAGTTAGCAGTTGCCTGAATTGATCGTTTGATCGAGATGTTTTTGGTCTTTGATCAATAATATGTAAAGCCTAACAAGTTGCGGTTTAGCCTTAGGTCGGTTGGGATCACTAACCGGGGTTTTCGGTGCACAGATGATTGGACACTAGGCCGACGGTAGGCGTCAAATCATCCGTGCACCAAAAAACACGGTTGGGATAGAGGGGCTATAAACATCTTTCATATTGCAATAATGTCCATACGTCATGTATATGCATAATAAAATGTTAGTATCGGTATGTCATCAACCAAATTCCAAATATTTACAGGAATGCTGCTCCATCCCTCGTTTTTCGTCTGAAATAAATATATGGATTGACTTTATTATGGGATAAATACATGAAATTCGCGGAATATTTGTCCTGTTTCTCTCAACGTCAGTTACCAAAAAATTTACCATGCCAGTAAAAAAAAATTGTATCACTAAAAATCCGCTATATAGCGTGGCTGACAAGCAATTTGCCAGGCTATACTTTGTAGCCATATCAATCAAAATAACCAGACGGATTGATGAATAAGACTGCTAGACATCCAATGATGGTTTTAACCATGGTAAGTATAAGAAATTAAAGAATGGCACTCCGGCTAGTGAGACTTTCTACGTCACTGATTAGTTGCCGTTTTATGGTAACAACGTAATTATAAGGAAAAAATATATATGCCACCAGTCGTACAAAAAATAATCATTATACCTACATTTGCGCATTAGCATGTTCTTTGAATAAATTTTATTTTGTCGTATTTAAAACACTCATGATTTTATGAGATGCATACAGGTAACAAGGGAATCGGGGAAGGTTATGATATGATACACCACTGGCAACACAGCCAACGGATTGACAGTACCACCCAACTAATCATAGCGTGATGAACTGATGACGTCAAAAGTCTGTCCTGTCATTCCGGGCTGCCATACATTATTATCTCATATAATTTTCATCTCAATATTTTCTCCACAAATGAAGTTGTGGGCACCGTGTATATTTTTCCTTTGTCGGATGTTTTTGGTTGTTGGTATTTAGAGCTTGAACATAAACGAACTCGGCTAAGGACTGCGTTTATTTTGGGAGCTAATTTAATGTTCATAACAAAGGAGTTACTGGTTGACGACCTCGATACTTAATTTGAAGTCGTGTGACAGTTTTTGCAATAACTTAATGTGTTCAGAAGTTAGGTTTTTAAAGTTAAAAAGTACTTACGTACGTACGTACTTATATGAATATAAATGTTATTTAATTATTGACAGACAACACATATTTACATAAAACATGCCTAAACCACAGAAGGTAGGTACCTAATAACTAGCGGTTGGGACATATGGCGGCGACCATGGTTTAAAAATCTACGCGTAGACGCTAATTGTAAAAAATCAAAGTAATCGTTAGTCGTTTAGTAACGGTTTATTCTTAAACATTGACTTTGTAAATCAACGCCGTGGATTTTTGAAACACGATTGCTACCAAAATCCCATACCTAGTAATATGAGACTGAAATATTTATAAGCCTATAGACGTAGAGATCTGTTAAGGAAGAATTGAACTGAAATGTTATGAAAATTGTACAACATTTTATGGGAATGAAGTGGCGAATAAAACTAGTATTTATGATAAAGCTTTTTAGTATTAAGTAACTAATCATTTCTTGACTCACGGTTACGTTTAGTATATTTCCTCCACGTATTAAGATCAAGGTAACTCTTGTATTAAAATCTTAGCCGCGGTTCTGACTCGAGTGATTTTAGTTTTCAAGTGAACCAAGAATTTTATATTTCTTAGTTACTCTAAAAATAATAGCAGGATTCATTTATTCTACGTATGTCATTGAACTAATTTATACATGGACTTGGTAACAATGTACTTACCAACAACAACGTTAGTAGAAATCTATGCACGGTATTGACATATTTACATAATAAGCTAACTAAATAAAGGTTGCGTGGATTAGCTTGCGTTAAATCGTATATTTCATAAAGTTCATGAAATATTCAATACCTAACTCATATTATCATAAAAAACGTAATTAAAATTTATTTCAAGTCAAAAAAAAAACACATACAAAAATAAAAAATAAATTAATACTTAAGACTAGCTTAAGCCTATAGTCAAACAGGGCCCCTCGGGTTGCCCCTGGCGCAAAGGCTGGTTCATAAAAAATAGCCACTTTCTTATCTAGATTCAGGTATTCTAATGGTGTCCCCTATATCCCTGGGAGGCGATAAACAGTCGCTATTTATTTTAGATCGTTATAGGGATAGGTAAATGAAGTCATTCCAAAAACAAAATTAACAAAAACACATCCTAAGAAACGCAGCCTAAGTCCCAAACTAAGCAAAGCTTGTACTATGGATACTAGACGACGATATACATCCATACTAATATTATAAATGCGAAAGTGTGTCTGTCTGTCTGTTACCTCTTCACGCTTAAACCGCTGAATCGATTTTGATGAAATTTGGCATAGAGATAGTTTAAGATCCGAGGAAGGACATAAGATAGTTTTCATCCTGGAAATTATACCTAAAAAGATTGAAAAGTGAGTGAACATTTCTGTTGGGGTGCGGTGACCCTGTAGGAAATGTAATTATTAGACCAAAAGCACAATTGCTCTTACATTTGCTTAGGCGCTTTTAATAATCCCTTTTATCAAGTTCCACGCGTACGTAGTCGCGGGCAAAAGCTAGTAATAAGTATATAAATACAAATATAGAAAACCTCCATTATTCGAGTTGATAAGAAAATTATTTGCCCTGGCCGGTGGAGGTACACTACAAACTGCGCCAACTGCGTTAAATGTAACAACGATTTAACTAACTCCAATTATACATGATATTGAACAGCTTCTAATTATTTCCAGGAATAATGAGAAGCGCAAGGAGAAATCCCGCGTCGCGGCTCGGTGTCGCCGCACCAAGGAAATGCAGATTTTTTCGGAGCTCATGGAACAGTTGCCAGCCAAGAAGGAGGAAGTGGAACAACTGGACAAGGCCTCAGTGATGCGTCTGGCTATATCCTACTTGAGGGCCCGCGACGTGGTTTCGATGCGTGAGTTCCTTTTCTATATTATGTAACTTCTTTCTTAAGAGAAGAGATGTAACTTCTTTCTCCTGGCTGATTTTATCAAAAAGGCGGATTTGGAACAGAAAACCAGGTGTTCTTGATCCGTCACGCTCGTACCTGAGATTTGGTTTCGGTGCGTGGAAAAGTTTACTGCAAGTCCTTTCGTACCTTAGAAACAAAACACTTGCATTGTTGAACACATGAATATACAATGTTATACTTCTCTAATACGATTTTGTTACCAGTGAAAAAGTACATAATTTCTTAGAGAGGCGGTCTCATAACTCATAAGACTGAAAAAGTTATATTGAAATCAATACCGAGCTAGGTATTACCGTGGAATTACGTTTGATATTACTTTCTTAGTAAATATTCACTCCTCTGCATAATTGATAGTTTTATAAAGGAAGTTTCAGAATTAAGAGTATTATTCGATATTCTTATGTTATTCAAAGACTTCTTCGACGTCTGATGGAGTATTCTAAACACGTAATAATTTAATGGCTTTATTAAAATGGAAGGTCATCTGTGTTATTGACGGGTACACAACTAACTGGTTTTTAACCGATTACGTTGTTATTTCGATAAGATTGTATTACAACCTTTAGCTGTTGTTTTGAAAAATCTGTCGACTTACTTTAAATACCGTAGAAATGGTGGGAAGTTAAATAGGTCTGTATTTTTTCAAACACATTATTGTCGTAATTGGCCTATTATGAATTCATCTACATTGGTATACTGTTTCAACTTGGTTCGTTTTTCATTATAATTCAAATTTGACGGTGCAAGGGCAAGACAAGTGCCTATATTATAAAATCACTGGCCTATTTGATCAATAATTACCATTAGTATTTTAGCTTTCGCTCTCTGTAGGTACAATTAGATTTCTGATTGGCACCAACTTCTTATATGCCCAAACAGAGTTGCTATGGTTGACTGGCAGAGAACCATTTGGCATTAAGTCACGCTATTTGCCCTGATCTTTGTATTGCGCGACAAAGTTTAAATAAATAAATATGTTTGTGTCATTATTTATAAAAATGAAAATGTGGTATTACCACATGAAAAATATGAATCGATAAAAAGATTCTATACAAATAAATAAATATCGTCAGACCGCACGAGCTCGTGTTCGCACCGATAGAAAAAAATCTAGACATTTCTCAAAATACATAAAAAAAACAACAAAATCAAAATAGTTTATTTAACAGTGGAAAGACTTATAGGTACATGGTGGTTTTAACAAAGTTGATATCACTGTAATGTAATTGCAAATATAAAGTTACCCGTGTCGCCTGCACTAGGATACGCCTGTCTCGCAGGATAGCACATTAACGTAGATTTCACGACTGCACGACTAGCGGCGCGGCGAGCGGTTGAGCGAGAGATCCGAGCGTGGCGGCCGGCCTTGGCTATAGGAGTGAGCGAGACACACGCGCCGCGCCACTCGTCGCTAAGACGGAGTTCGCGGCCTTTCCGTAAACGGCTACTTACTTCCGGTCACCGAAAAAACTAAAGATCTAATCTAATAGGATTCCAAGTATAAATGCAGTCGGGACAAACGTTATAGAAATAAACGTAAATAATGTAGACATAATATCTACCAATCATCTGGTAAGCCCCCATAAGTAACAGATAATGCGAAGCGAAGATTGATAATGATAACATAACGCAGTCTCTAGGCAGTTTATCACGATCCATTTGGAAAAGAATTAATCAATGCTTGAGTCATTGTCATTATCTACTTCGGCGACGTCACACATCTCAACACTATGATAATTAGCTTTATTTAATTGGAAACCAATAACATTTGATTAATACATAAAATAGAACCTTGAACACTGGAGTACGTACTACGTACTTGGTACTACTACGGAAGTTGAATGAATATTATTCTAGGGGCGTCGCTCGCTTTGAGACATTGGACTCCTACGGAAATCATTTTTTTTTTCAGGGTAAAAAGCCTGTGTTAAGTTAGGCTGTAAATAAACTATAATTATTATCTGTTAAAAATTTTATGCATATCCCACCAACCGATGCGTCGTGAAAAGTAAAAATCATATAACACACGAACTTTCGCTATGATAATATTACTGGATTACATGTATACTGCGGCACCGAGATCATATCTGGATAAAGGATTCACTCAAGAATATTGACATGTTTGAATTAACGCTGCCTTTTATACTTCCTTCCTTTTCTACATTAGTCACTGACGAAATGGATGCAGCATTACGAAGGAGTGATATGGATTTATTTCAATACGTGTCTCACATATTGCTGCGTCCCTCACGTCAGTGACTAATTTAGGAAACCGTATAGCCGCATTATCTATGCGGTCTTGTCGATACTGCAAATTATTCTACCAAAAGGCAGAGAACTCATCTATCACATATACCTACAGTCGATATTTTTACTATAATTTGGTTATAGGATAATAGGATACATTTACCCCACTAAGCAAAAAAGAGAAATTACTTTCTTCTCCGTGCGAACGAAGCTTGAAGTTAGGAGCTCCATCTACGTAGCAACTATACAAGGAAATCCGAGACAACAATTTTACTTTGACGTATAGAATCGTTAAAAAGTAATTTACATTCCAAGTACGAGTAGCTATCAGCGAAGTGAATAAACAAATGGTTTCCAATGTGAATATTGTTCTAAATATAACTCAGGGAAGCAAGTAGAACTTGCCGTTAGTTTTGCTTTATTTTTAATTAAAAACTGACCATTGATTTAGCTATTGTTGCCTAAGGGTGAAGCCAGACGGTCAGTGTGACCTGATCACGTGATACGATGTATGGCGCGACCGAAATTACGCGACTCAAATTACGCTCGTGGCTTCACCCTAAGCGACGAAATGATTGATAAATGTATCTTACTGGTTCAGTGATGACGTGTTTAGGTACTTACCTTCAGGCCCTTTCTAACGTCGCGTCGTTTGTGCGAAGAAGAGACGTAATAGGTCAAACTAAAAGGCGTCATCACCCACGATAGAAAATTACAGAAATCAACCAATTGGTTCTTTTCATTCTTCTCCCATGGCATACATTGCCAGCAAAAAATAATGACTGCAACACATTCTCATGGCTCGCCCAGTGATAACATTGTTATAAGGAGAGAACCACGAAATATATACCTATGCATGGATAGTTCTTTGACGTCTTAGTCACTTCTTTTTTCACAAAAAGTTGAACACCCTTGGTTCGAGTTGCCGTCGGGTTCGCATTAGAATATAATAGAATAGAAAAAGCTTCATTAAAGACAACACATCATTACAATCTACAATATTAAGTAAGTATTAAAGACAATGTATAAGAGATGTGCATCCGAAATGGTCTCCACTCAGCAATGCTGTTGGCTTTGCTAGGTATAGCAATGCCCACGGCGCTGATTTCTGTGGAGCCAGAGGCACGGTTGACGGTATCATGCCATTAATTATATCAACAAATGTAGAAGGATATAGGTGTTTAAATGAGTCTTTCTGTTGTCCTTAAAACGGAGGCGTTTCTATTAGGGACCCTGTATATGCAAGTTCATCTGTTCATACGAAACCGCAAGTTTCCGTCTAATTTGTAACGTTGGCACGCGTTCCCGACCTGACAAACCGCAATGACGACATTGGCATCTTACCGTCTCCCATAATTCGCACCTTATAAAATGCAAAAATGGCGACGATTCAAGGCTTCAAACATATCCTGTGATAATAATTATAATGCTAGGTTTACACTTAGCTCGATTGAGCAGGGAAGTAAACAGAGAAGTGGAGAAGAAGCGTTGACATACATTACATTCTCTGCTCACTTCCCTGTCCAATCGAGTTGAGTGTAAACCTGGTACCTATATTGGTCGAGTTTAGACCTGTGCCTCACCGGGACGGCGCAAGCATCCGTATTCAAGCAGATAATATTGGAATGTATATGGAGATTAATTCACTTGCCGACGCTAGGCTAACCTACTTTAGTATAGGATACGCAAATGGTGCGGCGGGCTCTTATCACGCCATTTACGCCATAAAAGGTGCCTGTCCACTGGAGCGGCGCAGTGTAAAAAGGACCAATCACATTCCTCAGATTTAAATACACAAAGGCTTCACAAAGACGAATCCTGTTTGCTTCGTTTTCTCAGCTCCGCTTTCAGCGGACTGCCTAAGGGTGCGTCTCCACTGAAGAGGAGCGGAGCGGAGCGGAGAAGCGTGGAATCGACCAGTCACCAAAGTGATTAGTCTATTCCGCTAGTCTCCGCTCCTCCTTGCTTCCATGGAGACGCACCCTCATAAATGATGAAGCATCCGCCACTCTCACACAGATATGATGACTTCAGCAAATTTAACATAGTAGGCTATAGTTTATAGGTTTCCGCGAGCTGATTTTCCGCGACCCGAAGTCTCTTAGTACCTAATGATCATATTTTGCGCGACGGTATAATTCCACTGCTTATATCTAAATAAGTATACCTACTATAAACCTGTATAGGGATATAATATTACGTTAGGAAATCCTTATATCAATGAAGTTATTTCCTTCTATTGACGATTATTAATATTAAACCTAATAATAATGAATAAATGATTTTCCATGAAAGTCAGTTAGGTACATAAACTGTACCGTGCATACGGTAAAGGTACATTACCAATGAATATTTAATTTATTTATAATAACTTTAACACTATGTTTCAATCAACGTAACGTAAGACATGCTTAATTTCAAGAAAAATCACAATACTTTGTATAAAAAAAAACCAAAACTAAGAAGGCTTATTACTGTATATAAATGAGTTCTTGGATGATTGAATAATAATATTTTTATTGTAATTTTATAATAATTATTTTCTAATTTTTAATTTTAAAATCTTACCATCATTTTGACATCTTATTCAATAGGTATTATTAACTACTTAATCTCAATTATTAATATAAATAAAATTATTTGTAACACTTGACTTGTTGGTACTTGACATATACGAGTATGTATACCAAATGTAAAATAAGAATACTGAATTTAATTTATTCTATATGTAATAATAATAATGGCTATGATTGTATTATAGCTTAGATTGACAATGTATGATTATTACAAATAAAAATCTATCTATCTATCTAACTATACAAAAGGAAAGGTACACCAAAAATGTACATACGAAGCAATTTAGCATGCATCCCATTTATTGTTTCTATTGGACTAAGTTAACCAAAGATACTAGATTCAGCTACGAACCTCCAACGCCCAAACTCCATAGTCTTTAAACCACACCCATCTATTCCAGTCCCCGATGTCACGAGAGACCAGCCGAAGATGGAAAACCCTCAAGGCGTGGAAGAACTGTCTTCGGAGCTGTCTTACATGAAGGCCTTGGACGGTTTCGTCCTGGTGCTGTCTCAGCAAGGCGACATCGTGTACTGCAGTGAAAATATCGCTGATCATTTAGGAGTCTCGCAGGTAAGACAAAAGGTAGCAAACAGGCTGTATATATTAAAAATTTCGGGTGGTTGGAAGGTTGTATAATGACGCTCATTTGTCAGAAACAAGCGTTTATTGCTAGCAGACGAGCATAACTGCTTTATTGAAAAACCGGCCAAGTGCGAGTCGGACTCGCGCACCGAGGGTTCCGTACAAACACTTTCCATCCCTAAGTGGTTAAGTTAAGTTTGCACCTGGTATGTATAGCGCCCCATATAAATTGCATTGGGTGCAAAGTTAGGTATTAAAAAAACTACTTACTAGATCTCGTTCAAAACAATTTTCGTTGGTAGTTTTTATAGTAATGTACATCATATGTTTTTTTTAGATTTTTAATTTTCTTATTTTAGAAGTTAGAGGGGGGGGGACCAACTTTTTTCCACTTTGGAGGCGTCTGTCACGCAAACTATTCGGTTTAGAAAAAAAATGTCTTAGAAACCTCGATATCATTTTTGAAGACCTATCCATAGATACCCCACACGTATGTGTTTGATGAAAAAAAATTTTTTGAGTGTCTGTTCTAAGTATGGGGAGCCCCCAATATTTATTATTTATATTTTATTTTTGCATCAAAATCTTAATGCGGTTCACAGAATACATCTACCTACCAAGTTTCAACAGTATAGCTCTTATAGTTACGGGAAAAAAATGGCTGTGACATACGGACGGACAGACAGACGGACAGACGGACAGACAGACATGACGAATCTATAAGGGTTCCGTTTTTTGCCATTTGGCTACGGAACCCTAAAAAGGGGTGAACTGCCAATTGTTCTATGAAAGCCTCGGTTGTCTGAGCATCGATTTTTCAAACATTTGGTTCATTTCTTATATGCCTTAGGGTGGCAACGTAGCGCGATACCACACCGAGATAAAAAAAATCGCTTCAATATAAACATTAAATAAACATCTTTTTATACGCGACTAATTCCCGTTTTGTTTTAACAATGTGTGGAATTATAGAGTCCCTGGAGCCTCATTAATGACCCATACACACATATAGTTATTAGCCTAATCAGTCATAGTTGCGCTACAAACAGCTTTCATATGGCAATAATGTGATACATCATATATTTGCATTATTAAACGTCAGTAGCGATTTGTCAAGGATTTGTCATCAACCAAACTCAAAACATTGTTTACCGAAATGCTTCGTTTTTCTTGCGAAATAAATACTGAATCCTATTGAAAAAAAACTTTATTTTCATCACTGCGCATAGTTTTGGCTTTATTATGCAAAAAATACTCGAAATTTGCGGATTTAGTCCTGCTTCCTGTCTGTTTACATCAGTGCCAGACTTTCAACGTCAGGTATCAAAAATTTGTCGTTGCCACAAAAAATACGCAATATGGCGAAGGCTGAAAAAATACCCTGTTGGGATATAAAATATGCAGAACATGGGCCTTGAGGAATGTCAAGTTTAGCATCAGGCAAGTCAAAAGTCTTTAGTTACAAACCAATACTTGTGCGGGCACTTTAGAGTATACGTCCTCAGATAGCGTTTATCAGTAACATGACTGTTTTCGAAAATCATTGTTAATCCTAATATGTATTATAATGTACTCTTATCTCGCAAGGTCATCTGATTTAAATGTAATAGGAAGTAGATAGTGGCGCTATTCGAAATCGATGCCGATTCCGTAATACATAGCTGAGGATAAACAAAACTAAAACTCGAAACGGTCTAACACAGAACATTTCCTTCCCATTCAGTTCATAAATATTCGTAAAGATTAGTTAAATATTTGAGGGGGAAACAGACGGGAATGAAAACTCGATTTGTATGGAAAAATTAGCGTAATCAATGTTGAGTAGGAACATTAAAATAAAAATTTAATAAATTTAAAATATTAAATATACCCAGAGATGTATAAAGTCTCTGGGTGTCACAACATGCAATAAAATATAATTACTTAATTAATTTAATTCCATAGAGATGTATGAGGTCTCTAGGCGTCAACGTGATTAATTTAGAAAATAATTATAAAACCTAAAATTCTTAGAGATGTATATGGTCTCTAGGCGTCATAATATGCAATAAAATATTTTAAAATGATTTAATTTCCTCAGAGATGTATAAAGTCTCTGAGTGTCATACTACACTAAGCTGTTTCTTAGAGATGTATACAGTCTCTAAGAGTTCAAAAAGATAAAATCAACATTGAATAACTTCAATCGAGTACAGGATGAAGTTTCTCACGTTTGCTTAATTTAACACTAGTATGCGGTTGCTACATATTTAATTTGGCCCTTGCTAGCATGAACAGACCGGACGCCACAAACGGCACCCGTTCACGAGTATGACGCATATCTCAGCCATCGCCTCCCTCAACCATATTATAGGGAAGGCTGCGACCCGATCAACGACGCCACCGTAAGCAAAGACCTTTAAGCGAGCATGACATGCTCAAGCTGCCGGGCATACTTGACTAATACTATTTGCCCGGTGAGAAACAACAAATTGTGCTCTCATGTTACATTAAAAATTACCCACCAAAATAATGCTTATTTAAAAATTTACTATTGACACACAACACTAAACTACTGGCTTAAAGGCATCACTGTCGTTTAGAAAGTCATTAACAGTATAATAAGCTTTATTCAATAAGTGACGTTTTATTTGCGCTTTAAATTTGCTACAGGGCAATTTTACTACATCAATAGGTATTTTATTGTAGAAGCGTACACAGTTCCCCACGAACGACGAGCTGCTGATAGATACATACTGATTGATGAATAAATATTAGAAAAACTCACACAAATCAATCGAGTCCCATCGAGACCATGAACGTAACATCACGTTCGAAACATCGAGGTAATAAAATAAACTCTTTTTGGACGCGATTGCATCCCGTTTTGTTATAATTACTTTATAAAATACATAAAATCATTGTTAGCGCTTAGAATAATAGAGGGTTGCCCTTGATTTCCCTGGGATCCCATCATCAGATCCCGTCATGGTAACAATCGGACCACGTCAGGAGTATGTATACTAAATACATCTCTTAAATAAAAAAATATTTTGAGAATCGGTCCACAATTGGCGGAATAGTCGCGTCACATAAAAAAATAGGCAAGTGCGAGTCCGACTCGCGCATGAAGGGTTCCGTACCATGAAACAAGTTTGTTGTATGGGAGCCCCCCTTAAATATTTATTTTATTTTATTTTTAGTATTTGTTGTTATAGCGGCACTAAAATAAATACATCATCTGTGAGAATTTCAACTGTTTAGCTATCACCGTTCTTGAGATACAGCCTGGTGACAGACACACGGACGGACGGACGGACGGACGGACAGCGAAGACTCATTAATAGGGTCCCGTTTTTACCCTTTGGGTACGGAACCCTAAAAACAACACACAGTCGAATTCAGAACCTCTTATTTATTTGAAATCGGTTGAAAATGATGATAATATGGATAAGCATTCATATTATTACTTAACGGGAGATGCCGTGTTAGTTTGGAATGTATTATCCTCATATTCGCTATTACATTACAGACCTGAAAACAACTTCGCGCCTGTAAACGAATAAAAAGTGTTCATTCGAATACCAATGTCCAGGGAATATAAATATCTTGATTCAAACCACGTGGTCGCGCATGCAGCGTCGCCTGCGCAAATAGGTCGCGTGTCGTCACAAGTCGATTAACGAATGGAATAATTCCTAATAACAGAGTAAGGGACGGATATGTCTCGTTATCCTTGTCTGCGCTTTCTTGCAGTGCATTTTGAATATTAAATGTGTGTATGCAGGTATTTTATTTGGTATTACGTGAATGCATTAATTAATCTGAGTATGTAGCTGTGAAAGTGACGTGAAGGTTCCATTTGTATATGGCGCCCTATCTTAATTATATTAGATATTTAGTTATATTTACTAGTAATAAACTAATAAGAGATTTATGATGACGGTAGCTGTATAAAATCTTAATGGCTCTCTCATCAGGTTCTGTAGTCGTTTAGGCCTGGAAAGCCGTTGGAGAGGCAGGTTCGAACCCCGGCGGAACCATTAAATCTTCCAATTTTTCGCTTCATTGCATTTGGTTTACGTTATACACATCTTTTGAACTGTTACTTACCTTGATTTGCTTAAGTTACTTATATAAAAAAAGAAGTTGATGGTTTAATACTATTAAACATGTCTGTGCTTATTATATTGTTTTATAGACAAATTTTAAATTCCCGGAATTATTATTGTTTGTTCAATAATTCAGTGCTCATATTTAAATCCTAATTAATACCTAGGCTATGAGTAAACAGGATAATAAATGATTTTTCCTATATCCAACAATATCAACACACATACTGAAAATTCACCATTTAGCAGATCAAAAACATACTCCTGTTTATTGACATTAACAAATTATTATACAAAACTGGACTTAATCGCGTTCTAAAGGGTGTTTATTTTATTACCTCGACGTTTCGGGCGTGACGTAACGTCCATGATCTCTAAGGGATAGGGGGAAGTCCCCTAAAGCCGGACGGCACCTAACGCCGGACACTCGAACTATCTCGGCAACTAGCAACGCGACGAATCAAGGACAAGTGGAAGGGGCGCGGGGGTCCCCCGCGCCACTTGCCGTGTTGCCGTTGCCGAGCTTCCAGTTGCCGAGATAGTTTGAGTGTCCGGCGTTAGGAGACTTCCCCCTACATTAACCTATGATGATCTAACAAACAACAACGCCCCTGTGACTTCTCTGGTGTTGTCCATGGGCAGCTTTCATTTAAGCCTAAAACTTCAAAGAATTCTCCTCTAGTATATGTATAATTAGGCATCGGACTGCTGATTGCACGGTAAGACTTACGAGATCTATGGAGCTGATATTAACATTAAAATACAATTTATACCCATACTCATAAGTGTATTTAATGCGTAATTTAATTTTATAGTCATGGACAAAGTCAGGAGAATATACAAATACCAGAATAAGTACCTACTAAAGGCATTTTATTTTTCGTCTTCATAAAATACGTCAATATTTGCGACTTTTTACATGTTTTCTGGAGTAAATTGGGTTCTATTTTGATTGAGCCAGCGATGAGAAGAATATGCATGAAATCGACAATTAATGTAGTTAAATCTATGTAGGAGTTTGTAATATTGTACAAAAAATATTTTATTTAGGTATACTTTTAGTCATTTAATGATTGGGATAGTTAACCTTAATAACTGTAAAGGCAGTTTGGAATGAAATAGATGAATGAGTTTATAGAGACCTGCCTACTGAGCCGGCGGTCCCGGGTTCGAATCCCGGCCAGGGCAGATATTTGCGTGATGTACTCGAATATTTGTGCCTGGGCTGGGTCATGGATGGTCTATGTATTTAAGTATCTATTTATCTATATAAGTATGTATATCGTGGTCTAGTACCCATAACACAAGCCTTCTTGAGCTTAATTTGGGACTAAATCGATTTGTGTGAGGTTGTCTGATATTTATTTATTTATTTTGTATTTATGAGGATGAATTGTATTTTAATGTTAATATTGTCTCCATATCTCTCTAAAGTTTTACCGTGCTATTAGAAGGCTAGTAATAATAGCAACACTACATATGTCTGATATGATAATAGCCCAAAAATATCTACGGTTCCTGAAAGTCACAGGGCGCAGTTATAATGAAAAGGCTAGTTTGAAATAAGTGGGAATCCCAGTTTGATAAATAAACGCTTCTAATTAAATTATAATATTTTACTAGTGAGTAATTAACGATGGGAAAACAATCATTAAAATACCTTTGACGCGAATGCGTTAATTGTGCAAGAATTCGACAGCTGCCAAGAGAAAGCGGCGCCGAAATTATGCCATCGAAGTGTATAAAGAGTTCGAGGAAATTCTAGAATGATTTCTTTCGAAATTTCGAAAATTGCATCAATGCATTAGTCTTACATTTGAATGTCCTTTATTTATAGTCGAAGGTTTTCAGCCATGATTTGCATCAGTAGGTATGGGGTTAAAACAATATTGGGAAATCCTTTTTTTAGGGTTCCGTAGTCAACTAGGAAACCTTATAGTTTCGCCATGTCCGTCTGTCTGTCTGTCTGTCTGTCTGTCCGTCCGCGGCTTAGCTCCGTGATCATTAGTAATAGAAAGCTGAAATTTTGTATGTATCACGCCGACAAAACGGTAAAATAAAAACAAAAAAAAAATTTTTTTTCGGGTACCTTCCGTACACCTAAAGTGGGAGTGTTTTTTTTTTCATTCCAACACTAGTGTGTCGTTGAATAGGTCGTTTAAAAATAAAAGGGGTTACCAAACATTATTTTTTGATAAAGTCAGCAGTTTTGTAAATATTCGCTCCGAAAATAAAAAATATAGTGTCGTCCTCGTCGTAACTTTTCAACCACGAGTCAAAAAATTATGGAAGAATTTATGAAAATGAGGCCTTATAAGTACTTTCAATGAAAACTATATTGAATAAAATCGGTCGAGACGTTATTGAGTTGAGTTATCGCAAAAATTCTCAATTTTCTTTAAAATGACGTAAGTGCCGCGCGGTGTCCCTACACTTCGAACGTTACACATATTGGTTAAGTGCCATACTATATTAAAACATTTTGCTCAATCTGGCGCGTATAATCGATAACTTCCAGAAGGTAATAAGTAATTACTGTTACTTTGGCGTTTACGACCTTTTATAGACCTTGAAATCTTTCTCGTAACTTAAATCTTTCTCGTAATTTTCGTCTATTGTGAAGGATGGGCAACTACGGAACCCTACACTGAGCGTGGCCCGACATGCTCTTGGCCGGTTTAATATGACTATCTTCGCAGACCAGTTTCAATCAAATAAATAGGTTGGCTAAAAAGGCAATGAAATAGAATTTTCGTTACTGACTGAATTTATTGATATCCCTCATCTTGTATCGGGATAAGTGCGGAAAACGGAGCCCATAACCATAACCATACCATAACCATGTATCTAGTTACTTATTGAGTTGAGAGGTTACAAACAGAACATCGACTTTAACTTGACTGTTTCGGAAATGAGCTTGCAATTTTGACAAAGAATTATTGATATTTGTTTAACTAAGTACCTACCTCTGTGTTTTTTTTCAGATGGAAATAATGGGCCAGAGCGTTTTCGAGTTCAGCCACCCCTGCGATCACGACGAGATTCGCGAGGCGCTTCGCTCGAACGGCGTCGGCCGACGTGATCTGCTACTGCGTCTGAAGTGCACTCTCACTAGCAAGGGACGAAATGTTCATCTTAAGTCGGCTTCCTTCAAGGTTAGACTCTTTAGCTACACCTAGCACCCTGTTGAAGACAGGACTGAGCGAATGAAGTTTAGCCACCCTGGCGATCACGACGCTCTGCAATACTTCGTCTTAAATGCACTCTCACTAGCAAGGGACGAAATGTTCATCTTAAGTCGGCTTCCTTCAAGGTTATACTCTTTAGCTACACCTAGCACCCTGTTGAAGACAGGACTGAGCGAATGAAGTTTAGCCACCCTGGCGATCACGACGCTCTGCAATACTTCGTCTTAAATGCACTCTCACTAGCAAGGGACGAAATGTTCATCTTAAGTCGGCTTCCTTCAAGGTTAGACTCTTTAGCTACACCTAGCACCCTGTTGAAGACAGGACTGAGCGAATGAAGTTTAGCCACCCTGGCGATCACGACGCTCTGCAATACTTCGTCTTAAATGCACTCTCACTAGCAAGGGACGAAATGTTCATCTTAAGTCGGCTTCCTTCAAGGTTAGACTCTTTAGCTACACCTGGTACCTACCCGTGTTGAAAACAGGACTGAGCGAATGAAGTTTAGCCACCCTGGCGATCACGACGCTCTGCAATACTTCGTCTTAAATGCACTCTCACTAGCAAGGGACGAAATGTTCATCTTAAGTCGGCTTCCTTCAAGGTTAGACTCTTTAGCTACACCTAGCACCCTGTTGAAGACAGGACTGATCGAATGAAGTTCAGCCACCCTGGCGATCACGACGCTCTCCGCTGGAACGGTGGCGATCGACGTGATCTGCAATACTTCGTCTTTAGTGTACTCTCACTAGCAAGGGACGAAATGTTCATCTTAAGTCGGCTTCCTTCAAGGTTAG
Source organism: Apotomis capreana (assembly GCA_947623375.1). Classification (NCBI taxonomy): domain Eukaryota; kingdom Metazoa; phylum Arthropoda; class Insecta; order Lepidoptera; family Tortricidae; genus Apotomis; species Apotomis capreana. The sequence goes on from OX392516.1 coordinate 14,415,348, forward strand.
GCTCTTTAGCTACACCTAGTACCTACCCGTGTTGAAGACAGGACTGAGCGAATGAAGTTCAGCCACCCTGGCGATCACGACGCTCTCCGCTGGAACGGTGGCGATCGACGTGATCTGCAATACTTCGTCTTTAGTGTACTCTCACTAGCAAGGGACGAAATGTTCATCTTAAGTCGGCTTCCTTCAAGGTTAGACTCTTTAGCTACACCTAGGACCTACCCGTGTTGAAGACAGGACTGAGCGAATGAAGTTCAGCCACCCTGGCGATCACGACGCTCTCCGCTGGAACGGTGGCGATCGACGTGATCTGCAATACTTCGTCTTAACTGTACTCTCACTAGCAAGGGACGAAATGTTCATCTTAAGTCGGCTTCCTTCAAGGTTAGACTCTTTAGCTACACCTGGTACCTACCCGTGTTGAAAACAGGACTGAGCGAATGAAGTTCAGCCACCCTGGCGATCACGACGCTCTCCGCTGGAACTGTGGCGATCGACATGATCTGCAATACTTCGTCTTAACTGTACTCTCACTAGCAAGGGACGAAATGTTCATCTTAAGTCGGCTTCCTTCAAGGTTAGACTCTTGAGCTAGACCTAGCACCCTGTTGAAGACAGGAATAAGCGAATGAAGTTCAGCCACCTTTGTGATCACGACGCGCTACGCTGGAACGGTACAAATATACTTATACAAATAGTTTATTTGTTCTACACAGGTGAAATTGTACATAGGCACAGATCTTTTATAATATAAAAGCTATATCACCATGTTGGGCCGCAAGGCATACAAATTTTGGCTATTAATGGACTGTTCCACCTGGGAGTACAGTTAGCATCAAATACAGTCTGACAAAAAATCATTTCACTAAAAATTTGTTTTTGAACGTAGTTATGTATATACGGTGACGATCGACGATCTACTGCTTAAACGCTCACTGGCCGTATAGTCCATTGAATGAGTCCCTCCAAGGGGGGTCTAGAGTGCGTGAGTTAGTAACGTAAGATGTTTCTTCGGAAACATGTCAAGAGTCCCTAGGTAATAAACATACTAAAACCCCGGGACACTAGGAGGAGCCCCGGAGTGGGGGGAGGGGGGGAAAGGGTCCATTTTTTCATTTTTCGCTTAAATCTCAAAAACGGTACATGTTAGAGAAAAACTTTCAAGGAAAAGTTGAAAGGCCATAAAATTATCTACAAGTTGTACCTAAATATTTTTTTTCTATTCGCAGCCGTTTTCGAGCTACATCCCATGAAAGGTGAAAAATTCGAAAACTACCCTTATATAATATTTTGACAATCGATTCCTCCTAAAGGCTTCCATGGAGGAATGTGTTTTTTTTACCAATTATAGACCTAATTAAGAGCAATCTATCAGTACCGGTCACAAGTTGCACTTTTGAGCTTTTTGGAAGAAAAAAAATAAAAAGGTCAAGTTGCGTAACTACCCTAATATAATATTTTGACAATCAATTCCTCCTAAAGGCTTCCATGGAGGAATGTGTTTTTTTTACCAATGATTGACCTAATTAAGAGAAATCTATCAGTACCGGTCACAAGTTGCACTTTTGAGCTTTTTGGAAGAAAAAAAAATAAAAAGTTCAAGTATCGTAACTACCCTAATAAAATTCAATTCCCCGTAAACGCCTCCGTGGTGGAATCTGGTATTTTTATCAATGATTGACCTAATTATGAGCAATCTATCTGTACCGGTCACAAGTTGCACTTTTGAGTTTTTTTGGAAGAACAAATAAAAAGATCAAGTTCAGTAACTCAAACTACCCTAATATAATATTTTGACAATCGATTCCTCCTAAAGGCTTCCATGGAGGAATGTGTTTACTTTACCAATTATAGACCTAATTAAGAGCAATCTATCAGTACCGGTCACAAGTTGCACATTTGAGTTTTTTGGAAGAAAGAAATATTTTTTGATCGATTGATGTGATAAACATGGGTATGTAGTATGGGGAAATTGTTTGAGCCAAAATCATTTTTTACTGCGTGTAACTCAGAAACGGTAGGATATAGGAAAAAAATATTTAGGTACAACTTGTAGATAATTTTATGGCCTTTCAACTTTTCCTTGAAAGTTTTTCTCTAACATGTACCGTTTTTGAGATTTAAGCGAAAAATGAAAAAATGGACCCTTTCCCCCCCTCCCCCCACTCCGGGGCTCCTCCTAGTGTACCGGGGTTTTAGTATGTTTATTACCTAGGGCCTCTTGACATGTTTCCGAAGAAACATCTTACGTTACTAACTCACGCACTCTAGAACTTTTTATTCAATGGACTAGTAAGGCACATATGGCGCATGGACGTACCAGTGAAACCACTCATGAGCTGTGAAGCTGTTAAGTAGTTTTGGAACAAGTATCGGGACATCTAGATATGATATATTTATATAATAGGATACTTTTTATTCCACTACGGTCAAAAGGGAGGTGACGCGGACGAAGTTGCGGGTATAAATATCTTTTAGTTCTGAAATAATACCACTCGATTGACCCCATATTGGATCGAGCCTCCACCCTGACCCATCTCCCTAATAGACAATACGAGTAATTGGTCGGAGACGTTAAAATCATTGTTACTTATTAATCATCGCCAAGTTACATATCATTAGTTCGAGGTCCAAACTCTTTGTCTGTTGCCCTAAATTGATAACTCGTTAGTAATATTTGCATTAATATTTCCGTCGTGTTGCGTTCTAGAATGATTCGTGAAAGTTGCTTCCTAATTGTATCAAAATACTTTAATGCCAATTATGTTATTATCTAGTGGTTTCAAAACAATACCGAAATTATTTAATTTGACATGTTATGAAAGCGCAATTCTCTATATTTATCATATAGCATTTCAGTCACTGGATATAGGTACAATTAATTAAATTAAATTTAAAGGGTTGACGTAAGGTGTTGTAAGGTTGAAGTTAGCCTTCTCCAAGTAATCTCTGGCAAGTTCAGTGAGGTTTTTGATGTCATCTATTCCTCCTGTGAATTTGGTCTAAAGATTCTATTCTAAGATTCTAAAGATCTATGAAAACAGTTATTAAGTACTCAAAGTCTGTAAAGCGATTAAATATTTGTTTCGTATGGATGCATGGCGCCATCTGTTGGGCATCATTCCAATTGTCCTCTCATCATGCCTAAACGGCTGGACATATTTTGACCACTTTTGGTACAGGGATAGCTGGATCCAATCCAAATATGATTACAGGATTTTACCCAACAACGGATTCTAACCCAGGGCCGCCGGCACAGTAGGCAGGTGCACTACAAATTGCGCCAACCGCATCGTCAAACCAAAAAACAAATAGCAATAAAACCAAATAAACCCTAATTCTCATTCCAGGTCATCCACGTAACGGGTCACATGCTGGTCCCAGAGACCAAGCGCGGTAAAATGGAGGACTCCAGTGAAGAGAAGAAAACTGATGATGAGAAATCTGCCAAGCTGCCGTCGCTGGTGGCTGTGGGCCGGCCGATCCCGCACCCGTCCAATATCGAGATACCCCTGGACAGCAAGACTTTCCTGACCAAGCACAGCCTGGATATGAAGTTTACATACATTGATGAAACGTGAGTTGATCTTTTTCATCCTTGTTTGAGTAAGTTGAGCAGTCACTGTTCAGTATGTGACGTCCAAAATTACAAAATCGGGTGATCAATCCAAATGGGTCAGCAGAGAGAAGTCGCAAACTATAGGAGATAGGGAAATCTGTTCTTAGGAACCATGGCGTCGAATTTAGATTTAATAAAAACTACGTTATATTTTTTTATAAATCTCATACATAACTCGGTCAAAATCCCTGTAAAGAATGTTACAATTCAATACATGCGACGCTCCAATAGACAGCCAGATTTAATCGTTGTTTATTTAAATTCAAAAGAGACTAACGTAGTTCTTTATCCTGCTTTTGAAATTAGAAATGTCAAGCAATATTTAAAATTACTGACGAATGTCCTAAGTTACCATTAGCTTTTGCTAGTCGTTGGTTCCTTATGAGAATAGTCATACAGTCATGTGACGGTACGAGGGTAGTCCCAGAAGTATCCGACCTGACAAAGAAAACAAAAGAAAATCGAGATTTTTATTTTTTATTTTTCTACATAATCTCCTTTTAGTTCTATGCACTTGGCCCAGCGATGTTCGATAGCTTCAACACCTTGTTTGTAGTGAGATTGGTCGAGCTCGTCGAAATACCCATCAACCGCAGCCTCCACTTCATCATTGCTGGCAAATCTTTTACCACCAAGACATTTTTTTTAAATTTGGAAACAAAAAAATTTTTAACAAAAAAAAGAACCGACTTCAGTAAAACTAAAAATCCAAAAATAACCCGTTCAAGTACAGATTACATTTGACTCACCCTTTGAAGTCGATCCCAAACCACTGTTATTATATTTATATATTAAAGTTTACGTGAGGTTTGGCACCGACTTCAAAGGGTGAGTCAAATGTAATCTGTACTTGAACGGGTTATTTTTGGATTTTTAGTTTTACTGAAGTCGGTTCTTTTTTTTGTTAAAAATTTTTTTTTTTCGCTTTTTAGTGATTCATATAAAATACTTATGGCGGGGTGATCAGGGAGGTCTTGAACGAATGCATCTCGTTTTAATTATCTCCTAACTCCTAACCGTTAAGGAGTTGTACCTTCCATCATCAGTTCAGCATTGGAAGATGATGACTACCATATGCAAATACTTAAATAGTTTTAGAAAATATATGAAAAATATTATGACTGCCTATAAAATTTCAGGAATTCCTTCGATTCCTCATGGATCTCGTCATCCGATCTTCACCAAAATTTTATGGGACCAACCTTGAAATGTCTATTCATGAACCTAAAAAGAATTTTCCAAATCGACTCATAAATGACGGAGTTATGAGGTAACAAACAAAAAAAAACCATACAACCGAACTGAGAACCCCCTCCTTTTTTTGAAGTCGGTTAAAAATAATCCGAAGGGGCCAAATCGGGCGAATAGGGTGCATTTGGCCATGGCCTTGGTACACGTGTGTACTGGTGCATTGTTTTGGTGAAACAAATTTTTTTTTTCGCAAGATGCGGTCGTTTTTGACAGATTTTTTCACTCAATTGATGCAAAAGGTTAGCATAATACTCGCCAGTGATAGTCTTTCCTTTCTGAAGATAATCTATCAAGATTATCCCACGGCAATCCCAAAAACGGAGGCCATGACCTTTCCTGCTGATGGAACGGTTTTTGCCTTCTTTGGGGCCGGTTCTCCTCTTCGAGTCCATTGCTTCGACTGTTCTTTCGTCTCTGGTGTGAAATAATGCACCCACGTTTCATCCATAGTGATAAAACGCCGCAAAAACTCCGCTTTATTGTTATGAAATTTTCCCAGACACTCGGTTGAAATATCTTCGCGACGTCGTTTTTGTTCGTCTGTGAGCAATCGCGGCACCCACCTTGCGCACATCTTTTTCATACCCAAATTTTCAGTTAATATGCGATGTACAGCACTTTTTGAAATCCCTGCCATGTCTGCTAGCTCGCGTACTTTCAATCGACGGTCATCTAATATCATTTTGTGGATTTTTTTTACTGTTTCTGGCGTAGTCACTTCATTTGGTCGACCACATCGATGTTCATCTTCGCAACTAGAGCGACCTCGTTTAAACTCTGCCACCCAATATTTTACTGTTGTAAACGATGGCGCAGACTCCCCCAAAGTAGAATCTTGCTCCGTTTTAATGCTAGTTGGACTAAAACCTTTCAAATGAAAGTATTGTATCACATAACGATGGCCAATTTTCTCCATGTCTGAAAATTTGTTCACAGCGTCCACTATTGATGGCTACTAAACAAAAGACAAACGACGCTAGGTGTTCGAATTTAAAATTTAAACTTTATAAAATGCGTTCTTTTTAAAAAGAGTATTTACTCAAAATAAAAACCACTTTAAGTGTGTCAGGTCGGGTACTTCTGGGACTGCCCTCGTATATTTAAACTATGAGTGTTTTGACATCGACATCATCAATCATTTCTACACAATATTACCATAAATATTATCCCTTATCTATGTTCGGAGGTATTCAAGCTATTCGTTTCGCGTTTGATAAACCAAGTAATTGTTTTCTGTCGATTACATCGCCATCTCTGTTTTTTAGATAGTACTACTTTCCCAATCAGTTCGTTAGCCGACCACAATGCTCGCACCAAGTACTATCTTCTCGCATCGAAAGGTGGCGCTGTGAAAAATATCCGAAAGCCGCTTTACCTGACCAGATTAAGAAGGCTATTGTACTCGCATGCGCAAAACCGGCCACAACTCTTCCATTCACGGTCTGATAATATCAACAAAAATATCACCTTCAAATGTATTTTGTAGGTTAAACACGAGTGATTTCGCGGTTTTGTGCATAGTCCGCGATAAACTTATAGGTGTCGGTATTGTTATTTGTTACAATAAGTGTTGTGGTGTGTATGATTTCAGTGTGTTTATAGAAGTGGTTGTGGAAAATATCCTTGCAGGAGTGTGTTTTTGTCCCTGGATTTGGCAGAAATGGCGGGACATTCGAATAGTCTTGTAAGTTCGATATATCTAATTACACACCGGAAAACTAATCGTAGTGTGATTAGTGTTCAATCTTTACGAAACATTATTAAAATCGGTGAGATATAAGCTGTAAAGGGAGTGGCGTTACCTAGGTCACGCAAGGTCACCTACCGGTAAATCTAGCATAACCTAAACATAGGAAGTCTGGCCTCATTTCCGAGTGACCTTCACGAAGGATGTAGGACTCTTTCTGCTGCATAAACAAATTTCGACCTATTCTAGTTATGAGTCGTTCCAGTTCTTTTTTTGAATTTTCGGTTGCGTTTGATTATTTTAAAGTATTCGTTTGTTTTATTTTTTTTTTCTTTTGCAGCCTGACAAAAACGCTGGGGTTCGACAAGGACGAGTTGGTGGGTCATTCCCTTTACGACTACCACCACTCGGCTGACAGCGCTTCTCTGGTTCATCAATTTAAATCACGTAAGTGCTCTAAACTTTATTATTTTTGCTCCTCTCTTCTCGGAAGTATTTATTATGCCATAAACATTGATGAAAGATATAAAAAAGATCTGTTTCCTGTATACAAGATAACAATTTTTAAAGCATTTTGCTCCTGAAACGAAATAGATAAAGAACGTACGTAAGTAAACTAAAGAAAAAGTGTAGGTTATTACTATTATATATTTCCTTTCTACAAAAGGTGACCTACTTATTAAACATATACTTATGACAGTAGGTATGTATTTTTGTTTCTCACAAAGGTGCAGATCGTTAAACCTATTTTTAACCCATGAATCTTACATCCACTTCTATGAGATTGAATTCTTTACTTAGGTATATCAAAACCCAAACGCTTCAACTGATTTCACCACAGAGAACGCAAATTTTAAACCTGTGTTAGTTGTATAAGCTCTATTTTTAAATATATTTACTTATACATTAGATATATTTGTGTAGTAATCATAATTACCAGATGTAATATCGATTACTTTAGTTTCCTCTAGTTATTTCGTCAGCCTACATTTTTTGAGCTAATTAGGTCAACGTCCACAGCGCCCTCTGTGTGAAAACGTTAAAATTACGATACAAGCACAGCGAACGTTCGCTTCCCGCCCTCTATCTCTAGTATTCCTTAAACTTCGTAGCCGGTTGCCGGGACTATTTCAGAGATGGCAGCACTTGTACATAAATAAAGAATGTTTCAGCATGTGATAATATTATTATAATCGTGCGATACCAGTTCCGATAATCGAATCATTGTTTATCAAATGATTATATTTACACGTGCAGTATTTTTTCTGTATCTGACGAATGACTTGTCGGTTAATGACATTTCCTTTACTAATAACATTTCCAAGTCAATTTGTCGCGCGTACTTATATAACGCGATGAGTGTTAGTCTCAACTCGTAATTGTTTTCTTACTCGAAGTTATTTCAACTCTTGGCCGTCAGCCACGCTTCCATTGACGACCCCATTATTTTATGCATTTTATTTGAGATACATTGTAACATGCAGCTTAGAGTAATTTAAAATGCTTTGCGCTAGAAAGAAACGTTTTATTTTTTCTTGTTATTAACCCCCGACAGAAAAAGACGGCTGTTATAAGTTTAACATGTGTATCTGAGCATCTGTGTGTCTGTCAGTGGCATCGTAGCTCCCAAACGGATGGACCAATTTGAGTGCGGTTTCTTTTAATCAAAAGACGCCCGTCGATTTGGTTCTCAGCTATGTTTGGTGGAAATAGGACCAGTAGTTTCCAAAGTATTCAGCTTTAATTAGAACAAGTGCCAAGATCACGGCCAAAATTGAAGCTACGAATTCAAAATGTTGTAGTTAGGTTCAGTTAAAGTAGCATTTTCTATATCACTCGTTGAATGACGGTCTCATGATGATCAGCTTCTTGTGTCAGGGTTTTTTTAGTAATCTATCTAGTATGAGCAAGTGGCTTACGAGAGTAACATTTTGTTTAAATTAAGTCACGTTTACTATCTTTACGAAGCGTATTTTGTTTACTTTATCAGTTATCAGTTTATTTATTGCTTTCATAGGTTACATAAGATGGTCGATACAGAATTTTATTTCGCTATGAAACCCTGCAGGGCACTGCAACTATTAATAAATACACATCTTAGTTACTAATATGCATTCTTGCATGCTTCATCCTTTTCTATAGTACTCACTTAGGATTATTAGGCTCAACAAAATATTCATAAATTCTTTATACTATTGATACCAAATCGTATTGTTTTTATTCAATCCAAAACTATTACTATGAACAACAATCCTGCATTGACCAGAAAATAAACATATAGATTAGATTAGATTTATTTAGTTCATAATACAAAATGTCTAAGACAATTTACATGCATGTACTTATACAATGTTCGTCATAAAAATAAAAATTTATTATTATAATAGCAAAAACGTTACAATTGATTGCAACAACAGATAATCTTATATATTATCTTTGTTAGAAACTTTAGCCCAAAAACCTAAATAAATCAAAAGAATATTCTCCGAAAGGAAACAGACTAATATTCTCGTATATAAGCGACGACTAGTCCCATAAAGGGATTGTCTAAGTGTCTATAGCGCATGATAAATGTTACGGAAGCGAAATGTTGAGGCAGGAAGCCACCGCCCGGATGCTTTGAGGTGAACCTGTGAGGAACCTGTGAGGTACACCAATATCGAAAAGTGATTTCGGCTATAGGTACTACTATTGATTACTCTGATATTCGAGATTACCAAGTAAACTTTTATATTATTCACGAATTAAAATGGCTTTTGATGTTATGATACAAATGCGGAAGGTCGATGATTTCAGAGCAGTGTCAGTTTTATTCACGAGCGAGTGGAGCGAGCGAATGTAGAATTCAACTCATAATCTTTCACACGTGTATTTTACGTTTATACAAGTACAAAATGTATAGCAAATCCTCTGTCCATTAAATTTGAGTCAATACTATAAAATAAACTTTTTATTCGCGAATTAGATCAGTAATTTTTCATGTTTGTTATCTTTTTAATGGCCATAGGCGTATTTATTTTATTTATTTTATTTAATTATTTTATTTTATTTAGAAAAGGCATAGTTACAAGTCACAAACTTTAGAACTTAACTAAGGCTTACATTATTGAGACATATATCACTTCACTAACTCTCACTCACTCTCTCTCTAAGTCTACACATCGGTTGTAAAAGGGTCTATAATGATGGAGGTAAAGAACTTAATTTACGTTACATAAATTGCAAGTTAAATCAAAAGCTTGTAAAAATTAAAATACTTAGAACATAATCCATATACACTAACATTAAAAACACTATTCTTAAAAAAAAGACGCTGGCTGTTAAAAAAACCCTTACCGTCATTCATTTGTATACATTCGTGATAGTACAATACAATACAATACAACAATTCTTTATTGCACACCAACAAGAATTTTTTTACAATTGAAACCTTAATTTATAAATGGTAGACAATAGGCGGTCTTATCGCTAAAGAGCGATCTCTTCCAGACAACCATTGGGTAGAAGAATAAGCAAAAATAAACAATTAAAGAGTAGGTGGTGAGATAAAAAATTCAGCAACTTAAATAACATAAAGTATTAGTGAAGGCCATCAAATCACTGAAGAACGGAAAAGCCCCAGGAGTCGACCTCATCACAGCGGAAATGCTAAAAGCTGACATCCCCACCGCTGCGAACGCGCTGACGCCCCTTTTGAGGAACATCTGGTCAGCCGAAGAGTTGCCCGACGACTGGAACAAGGGCCTTCTTATCACCGTACCCAAAAAAGGAGACTGCAGTGAATGTGGCAATTGGAGAGGCATCACCTTGCTCTCGATTCCTTCTAGGGTGCTCTGCAAGATCATCCTAGATAGGCTGTCGGGGGCCGTTGAACCTCTTCTTCGCAGAGAGCAAGCTGGCTTCCGACCCAATCGATCGTGCACGGACCAGATCAACACCTTGCGCATAATTCTCGAACAGGCATCAGAATGGCAGAGGGAAATGTACCTGACCTTTGTAGACTTCGAAAAAGCTTTCGACACCCTGAGATGGAGCTGTATCTGGGATCGGCTACGTGAAATTGGAGTCCCCGAGAAGATTATTAACATAATTAAGGCCATCTACGGGATGTATTCTTGTAGAGTAACTCACGACGGCCTCGTCTCGGAGGACATACCGGTCCATGCGGGTGTACGCCAGGGGTGCCTTCTTTCACCTCTCCTTTTCCTTGTCGTCCTGGATGGCATCATGAATAACACCACCAACAGCAAGCGCCGCGGCATAGAGTGGGGACTGTCCAACGTCTTGGAAGATTTGGACTATGCCGATGACCTATGCCTATTGAGCCACACGCGCGCAGACATGCAAGCCAAACTGGACGACCTACGACGAGAGGCTCTGGAGACGGGACTTAAGATTAACATCCGGAAGACCCAGGAAATGAGGTGCGGAGTGACAAGCTCTTTGCCGTTGCTCATCGGCACAGAGGGGGTGGAGAGAGTCCACAAATTTACCTACCTCGGTAGTGTAGTGTCGGAAACAGGAGGGACCGAAGAGGACACCGCTTCGAGAATCGCCAAGGGGAAGGCAACCTTCGCACAGCTCCGTCCTGTTTGGCAATTGCGGAAACTGACTAGGAGAGTTAAGCTCAAGATATTCCGGTCCAACGTGAAAACCGTGTTGCTGTACGGATGTGAGACGTGGAAGGTCACTAAAGACATCACGCACCGGTTCCAGGTCTTCATCAACCGCTGTCTTCGCCGAATTCTCGGTGTATACTGGCCCGAGAAAATCTCCAACGTGGACCTGTGGGAACGCTGTGGTGAGACTCCGATCGACCAGCAGATCAAACGCCGCAAGTGGAACTGGATCGGCCACACGCTCCGAAGGGACCCTGATCACATTCCAAGGCAAGCCCTAGACTGGAATCCCCAAGGAAAGCGGAAACGTGGTCGCCCTAAACAAACCTGGCGGCGGACGATCACTGCAGAAGCGAAGGCGATAGGAATGATCTGGAGCGAAGTGAAGCGCGAAGCCCAAGACCGTTCGGGATGGCGACGTACTGTGGACGCCCTCTGCCCCATCCAGGGGACATAGGACATTAAGTCAAGTAAGTCATAAGTCATACACATACTTAAATAAATAGATATAAAGATAAACATACATATACACAAATAATATACATATATAATATAGGCAAAAATACACATATACACAAGAAAAATAATAAATACAACACAGCTGATATCCAACTTAACTAGGAAAATTACCAATAGCACACAATAAGCTATGGGAGCGACAAGTAGTACCGACCTGTTACTAATTTGTACAACAATAACGTTCAATAGCCTATTTCTAACCAAAACAACCAGTAACCCCAAGTACCAATAACTTGTTTATATCCGCTTCTGTTGTTTTACTACGTGATTTTTGTGGGTTCCGCCCTCTCATGGCCAATACGGCTAAGTCAGCTTAAGGGTGATTCTGTTGGCGCTTTATTGTTTATTGTACGTGGCCATATCTAATATATAACTATGTATAATAGTGGCTCTGTGAGCTGTACTGTACACCTCGCGCACATTTTTTGAAATTGCTGAAATATGTAATCTTCGCCATTAGGAAAAACTTGATAAAAAAATATAATTATGAAATCTGCTTACAAAATTACACGAAAATTGGTTGAGAAATGCGATCGACAGGGGAGAACAGCCGGAAATGTGGATAGCCAAACTATTTTTGGCCAAGCTGAAACGGAGACGCCTCGCTCACTTGGTCAATAAATATTTATTTCCTCAATACCGAATAAGGCTATGTTCAGAGCTGATACTATTCTTCACAGCTAAATTTTGTCTTCGTCTATAGATTGAACTTTGTTATATCCCAGAGTCCCCTGAGTCTGAGGTATGATTAGATTAGCATCCAAAGCTCCCAACTAACTGACTGATGGACTTGATAGACTAGAACGATGGGCCATGACATTAAGCTTGAAATCTTTAAAAGTAATATTTTGTATGGCGTCAGTGATTCTGTATTTTATAATAACAATAATAAAAAATTAAGTAATTATAGGTACTCTTAAAATTTTAATGAGACAATCTCAAAGAAATGTCTAAGGCCATACTCTTTTTGAGTTGAATAGAGTAAGAGACACCATACAAAATGTTAGCCGGAGAAATTCAGTTGCCACGAGTTTATTTATAAAAGCGAAAATTACTCATCAATATCAACCCATAACTGGCGAAGATATCTCGTAAAAACAACAAAAACTTACTCATCTTTTATCGGTTAAAAGTCAAGGAGAACGATGAAATTCAGTAGAATAGCCAGTATAAGGCAAATAGGCATATAAAAACTCTGGTTGTGCTTTACTGTTCTTCGAAAAATTAGGACTATTTCGCGTGCCTAATAGTAAACGGAGCGAAATATATAAAAAGTTACATCGTAAATCCACATGAGACACCGGGAAAGCCGGGGGAAACTGTATCTTGTTTACTGAGACTGTGTAAGTCATGTGTGATTATAAAGTTTTCAGACACACTTCGTGGGTAGCGACTGTGATGAGAGTCTAGTCTATTAGCGTGTAATTCTGATAGGCGACATCGTTGCTACGTACCTACTCTTTATTCCTAATAAAAGCACATGCTAGTTCTTATCTGGAATGTACAAGTCTTCATAAAGAACTATACAACATATACGAGCATTGCCAAAAACCCTTTGCGGGTAATAATGTTATGTTTAACCCCTCCTAAGTACCTATGCTATATGTCAAGAAAAATCTAGTTGAATTAAAGGTAAATAATATTTTATCATAAGGTTTTCATAAGGTGGAACTTAAAGATTCATAATTGTTACTCAAGCCTGACAAGAAACAGCAGCCTAATTCCATATATTTTGATACATCGAAGAGATCTCTGAACGAACTGCAACATATTTGCGCCTCATTTATATGCGACGCCAAAGATCTCAGGCGAAAACATAACTTGACCAGGTAGTAACCGTGAAACGTCATTTTATACAGCTTGAATATAGGACATATATGTAACTATCTACTTTTGTCACTTATGTAATTACTAGCTCTGCCCCGCGGTGTTACCCGCTCATCCCGCGGGAACACTAAATTTATTTATTTTAAAGGTAATAAATAATATTTTATCATAAGGTTTAAATTCAATGTGTGTCTGATCTCTCTAGTTATACTACCCTGAACGACTTTCGGTATTGTGCCAGTATGCGCTTCTGAGTCATTTCGTTGAGCTTCTTTGTCCCTCCCTCTCTTGCATGCTCGACGCCTCCGCGTCCTTGCAGCAGAACTGCTGGCTGGGTGTAGTCATTGAAACGAAACGTGTCTGATCTGTGGATAAGCATTCGAAGGTTTAATTTAGGAGATTGAATTCGTTTGCCATAACGTAGACATCAATAACCTAGGCATCTCCAAATGTTGCGATCATTTAATATAGGGAGCCATAGGTGTTAGCGAAAAACCGCGTTCGTACCCCCCTCTCCCACTTATAGCTGCCGCTCGTGGCTCCGCTAGTGGCGCGATGCCGTGGCCGGGTTGTTAGAGCCTTATCACACTTGCGATTTGCGAGCGTATTTTGTATGAAGGCGATCGCGCAGCGTCTACGCCGCGTCGCTTATTTGTATAGAAAATACGCTCGCAAATCGCAAGTGTGATAAGGCCCTTAGTCCAACCCATAGGCTGAATAAACACTAGTTATAGACAAGTGACAATGTAAACACTCAAACTACGAGAGCCTCAACAGACCAGAAAAACTTCGAAGGATCTTATGCAACTTGGGGTAACGCAATCAAACGGGATACGAACTTTGACGTCACAGTCGTGGTTTGCATATTTATAAGATTTCTTCCATCGCAAAATCATGCCTTTGTCGGAGGATTTTTTCATTTACTAGAATCCTGCATATCAATATGATATTGAGCTCGGGCTTAATTTATATGCAAGACTAGAAGGTAGCCGTAACTTCGTCAGCGTTAGACGTTTTTTACCGTATTTGGGTAAAAAGTATCGTATAATTATTACCCTTTGGATGTCCAGCTTATCCTTGTTAAATTGGTTAAAACTTGTACAGGTGTCCGGGGTGATGAGGGACAAATAAATTATGACCAACAGATGGAGCCAGACTTGCATGGCATACAAAACAAGATAAGAACCTGCATCGCGTTATCAATATTTTTCCCTGACATCATGACCCCTCTCGATAGAAATCAGATTTTCAATACCTACAAATCTAGAACTTTATAATAGTATTAAATAGAATAGATGTGTACTTCTTATCTAAGTGTAAGTACGTCATTATTATGATGTATATCAATTTCCATTATTACTATATTGAAAGGGGACGGAATAACATTGTATTGTGTGGAGTTGTTATCGCTACTATATATACAATGTTAGTACGAGTCTCCGGTAAAAAGAAAATAAGTCTTATTTTCTTTTTACCGGAGATAAATATAGTATTCTTTTCCGTTTAGCTTATAGTGCGATTATTACGTAATCTTATATGATTACATGACGTTTACGTTTGGATAGTGCATGCTCTTTAGGATCCGTGCCCATAGGGTGCCAACGGGACCCTAATATTAACTAATATTAAGTCTCCGTTGCCTGTATCCGTCGGCCATACGGCTGTTATTTTTCAATTGTAGTAACTAGGCTTGTAATTATTGCATTATGTGTAACTTAACTAAAGAATCTAAACTACCTAGTTAAACTAGTTGAGCTATTTTTCTGTCAGTGTATGGTCGCTATAACATCAAATACTGAAAATAAAAACATAAAGTATGATCTGCAGTCCCCCTACAACAAAGGCGTCTCCATGCTTTGCTTTATAAACAAATCTAGTTTGAACATACATTGAAATATGTTCATATGAGCCTCCTTTTAAAACATACACTGGCTTTAATAACACGAAAGAATGGCTAGACAGATGTTATTAAATATAAAATAACTTCAAATTTCGTTAGCCCTCGGTTTACGGCGCCGAGGCTTTTATAAAATTCAAGCCTTTTAAAACGTTTTCAAGCTGAGCTGGGCAAAAGGGAACGTCGGGGGTTACAGTAACATAGGTACTATGTATAAAATGTTAACTTGTTTAGGTACATTTCATGTATTTTTCATCCTTTTATGCTGTTGGGTTCCCTTTTGTTGGTTATTGGAAATCATATCCCATACGAGTGAACGAAACAAAGCGCTCGGACTTTTGGCTCTCACCTACGGCTGCCGCTCCCTGCTGCCGCTTGCCTCTGAAGTCTCGTGTACGGGGCGTTACGTCGCCTAAATCGAAAGTTAATTTTATTACTTAGGTATTTGAATAATAAATAAAATAACTTCCACATACAAAATTTGCTCGCATTCTAGTTACACAAAGTCTTCTCAGACCTTGAAATCATGCACCCAAATTGTTATATCACCATAAAGCAATCTAAGGGGTCGATGTAAAAAATGAGATTGTGCAAGCGACTCGTCCTCGCGTCATCTCCGGGAACATCAAATGTAAATTGGTCGCAGTTTCCTTCCGATCGGTTTTGTTATTACGAATGGGGTATTGTTTTTGCTTTAAAGATTGATATGTCGATGTGCATGAGTAGGTAATATTTTTCTGTATTATTAAGTATAAGATTACGTTTTTAAGGGTATATTTTCTTGCTGACGCCATTATCATCAGGTCAGTATTTGATGATAGGATGGGACACAAACTTATAACACAAAAACCGGCCAAGTGCGAGTCGGACTCGCGCACCGAGGGTTCCGTACAAACATTTTCCATCCCTAAGTGTTTAAGTTAAGTTTGCACCTGGTATGTATAGCGCCCCATATAAATTAGGTGCAAACTTGCAAAGTTAGGTATTAAAAAAAAAACTACTTACTAGATCTCGTTCAAAACAATTTTCGTTGGTAGTTTTATAGTAATGTACATCATATGTTTTTTTTAGATTTTTCATTTTCTTATTTTAGAAGTTAGAGGGGGGGGGACCAACTTTTTTCCACTTTGGAAGCGTCTGTCACGCAAACTATTCGGTTTAGAAAAAAAATATTTTAGAAACCTCGATATCATTTTTGAAGACCTATCCATAGATACCCCACACGTATGTGTTTGATGAAAAAAAAAATTTTGAGTTTCAGTTCTAAGTATGGGGAGCCCCCAATATGTATTATTATTTTTTTATTTTTGCATCAAAATCTTAATGCGGTTCACAGAATACATCTACCTACCAAGTTTCAACAGTATAGCTCTTATAGTTTCTGAAAAAAATGGCTGTGACATACGGACGGACAGACTGACAGACGGACAGACAGACAGACAGACAGACATGACGAATCTATAAGGGTTCCGTTTTTTGCCATTTGGCTACGGAACCCTAAAAAGGCTCGCAGTTTCCTTCGCGCTAAATCATTTGTCTTGATCTTTAGTAAGAAATATTTATACAAAAATACAAATCTATAACTTTCCAAATTAACGATTTCCATATAACGGTTCAACCCCTATTTCACCCCCCTTAGGGGTTGAATTTCTAAAAATCCTTTTTTAGTACGTGTAGGTAAGTCAAAGTTCCACACACTGTAAAGAATATATTATGTTCCAAACATCATGTTTATATCTTTAGCGGTTTAGGCTGTGCGTTGTCTCACTTGTCTGTCAATCAATCGGTGAGTAACGCAAGTTATAATATGTATAGATAAATAACGTGCCCACAAACTAGTAGCAAACACTGCGTGGATACCTCAAAACATAATAAATGCAAAAAAATGCATACCATACATTTACATAACATGACTATCAAGATCCTCATTCATTTTAATAAGGCGGTCCACGTATATTTTCAGCTACGGGGACCAGGCTTGCTTGGCAAAATTTAATTGGAGGTCAGGACCATCGCACATTATCCGTTGACTAGACTAATTTCCCCCGAATGTGAAACAAAGGGAATTTTAATTAGAACCACGCACAGTACAAATTAGAAATACTCGACTAACTTTTCAATTTCCGAGCACTGTAGCCTTACGCTATTGTACTCGTATAGATCTGTTAGGTCTATATTTAACGTGTTTTGATAGTTATTTATATACTCTGAAACCATTTGGCATCGCTTGTCTTTATTAACTTGAGCGAGTATTACAAACATTTCAGATATGAAAACGGGTAACACATCAAAACCCAAACGTCATTTAGGGCTAACTAAATAGTTTTTGCATTGTTTAGCGGTTAAAAAACGTACAGAAATATTGAATTGAGGTTAGACACTTCTATTTGATCTCTAAAGGACAGGATATAATACGCGACGCGATATCTCGGAGATATCCGAATTGGCGATTTACCTAGTATAACGCCACTTCACCAACCTGTTCGCGTTAAGTTTGCACCTCATTTATATGCAAGGCCATAGATATCAGATGCAAACGTGACTGGCTAGTAACGTGAAATGAAATGCCACTTTATGCAGCTCGATCCGCGTTTCAATGACAGTGTTCGTGGGTCCCGTTTCAAAAGCCTGAGATATACCAGACAACGATATCATAAAGTACACTCGAATTAGTTCCCTGCCTGACAGAAATGTTCGTCTAAATTCGGTCGAAATACTCGAAATAAATGATTTCGGTATTCATAAGGATCCTAACCTATTACGAAAATCTCATTGCCTCATGAAAAATAAAAATACTCATGTAAGTAAGCAAGTAATAAGTCGGACACGTACGAAAACGCAAGTTACACCCACTACAACCGTCTGGGATTACGAGTACTAGCTTAATTAGTATTTTGTGCCATCTTAGTAGGTCGTTCCGATCTCTACCTAATGGTATTAAAGTCCAGGTAAAATCGACTGAAGTTATTTTCCTTTTATAGTAGGAGATACGGTATTAAAAATATACAACCTCGTCTGTTATGTCACATAAAGGGAATAAATTCCTAAAACAAACACATCCCGTACCTAATCAATAGTTTACCGGAGGATATAAGATGAAAGCCGAACACGAAACAATTAATAGAATGTTATAAAAAAATTATGTACATAAAATAGAGATTCCCTAGAGATCCCACGTCAAATCAGCCACTGGTTTTGTGGGACATTCATTTAGACGTAAGAAAAAAAAATTAAAGACCTAATAAATAAATAATAATAACATAATAAATAATATATGTTCATTCACTAATCGCCATAAGCGTTGCCTAGCTAAATCTGAGACCTATATTTTTAAAGTCTTGGCAACCATGGATGTGACACTTATGACTAGGCGAGGCGACCTTTTATTGTCGTTTACATTTAATAAAATAGTCTTTCATTTAAAACAGTACACTGATAAATATATATAGCCCGCTGCTAAGAAATCGATTCTAGGTTATCTTATAATATGTTAAAGTTGCTTTCTTACCGGCGGGGGACTATAATTATAATAATAAACGTAGCTGTCATCGAATAACAGATCAGGATAAATATTTCTAATACCGTATCTTGGTCTATTATCGTACATGTAGATAAAAGGGTAGCGGTCGAAACGACGGTCTCAGGTTATAGCCGACCCTTATAACAATATGCAAAACAGCCTTAAGGGGACGGGTAATGCGAAACTAGCGCCACTTACGAATTTTTATTATATCAGATCAATTTTCAGTAATTGCAAGATATTAGGAGCTGGAGAAACACCTTTAGTAGTTGATTTAAATCATTATACACAATTTCTTGTTCTTTAGTTGTCTCTAAAAACTTGCCCAAAACTATTGTGGCCGCTTTTGACGTGAACAAGTTTTGTAAGGTAAACTACAGTGAACAAATTGTATATAGTGATTTAATAAATATTAAAGGTGTTTTGCTAGCTCCTAGACTTCAGCCATTTCTAAAAAAATATCAGATTATGAAGGTATAAGAAAAAAATCGAAAGTGGCGCTAGTTTCGCATTACCCGTCGCCTTAAGATACCCCAGCTTTTTAAGACGTCGGTACGTTGTCACCTTATTTTCCGCGTTCTTTAACTCGATAGAAGCTGATTGATATAACAAGATGCGGCTCGAGGTTTTACAGACACCGGTATGACACTTTTTCGTATAAATTTACTTGGAAAAGTACAATAATGGAATAGAATAGTAGAAAAAGTATGAGTATACAGAATACTTTTCTGCTTTTGTTCTAGCAAAAGCCGTCGGAGGACTGTATTTTATTAGTTGTCTGTGGAAAAAGTCAATAATTGTTCGTGGGGCGTGCCAACACGCACGACCAACCGACGAGAGCGCACGGCTACGAATGCTCGCCGTTTTGCCCAAATAAAAGCGGAAGTCGGAGTAGAACTCGCGTAAGCTTGTATGTTGCGATTCGTGCGATCTTTCGTTTTTTTAACACAAAAGGTCTGCCAACGTAAATCAGCTTCTCACTTTTCTTAATTTCCTGTTACGCTTCACGCGCCTATTTCTACATCGGAATTATTTCGAACGAGTCACGAATTCACGATCAAGGATGTCTCGGTCATGGTCGAGGCCATGTGCGGTTGCGTGTGTATAGCAATCTTTAAACATTCGACTGTGCCGCAACGTGATCGCTGCGTGACGGTGTTGTTACATTCTTTGTGCAGGATTAGTTCAGAATAATATTTTATAGGGAATTAAATTAAATTCAAAATGTATAATTTTCTGTAAAACTTTAAAATTCCTACATTTCCGAATGCTCAACATCTAAAACCATATTTAGATGTGTAATTTTCAATGCAAATGGCAAAACCCAATTTAAAAATGCTGTCGTTTATAGAAAAAAACTACCGTGACTCTCAGACATATTAAAATACATACGAAAAGGGTTTACTCGCGTAATGTAGATGATGAAGCGTCGTAAATGTAGAATATCGCTCGACATGTTTCGAATCGGTACGCGATTCGTCATCAGGAGCTACGATCAGTCGCGGCCAATCGAACACCCACAACAATCGTGCTCGGCTTCTACGACTTGAGTAAACATGTATTTTTATAACGCTGTCGTTGTTCGAATATCAATAAATGATATAGATTATAGATTACGTGGTTGTCTCTTTATGCGTACATCCGTAAATATAAGGACGCCATACAATAACATTATTAACAAAAGCAGAAACCTATAAAGTACTTAGGAAAAATTGGCTTCACAGAAGCAATTAAACCCAATTTCGGGAGGCACTTTTATGAGTTATCTTATCACTTTTCAATTTCATTAATTTGCCTCGCGGCGCCATAATAAAATTCCTCATCCAGTCACGTGCGTGCCAAGTGATAGCGAGAATTTAACAATACCTAGCCTAAAATACGCAAAATAAGAACGCCGTAACCGCCTTTAGATTACAGAGTCACATTTGACTTTAGTCTATCGGGGTTAAGATGTTGATGAACCGAGTAACAATCTACACGAAGTAACAATGTCGTAACCGCCCGTGGATTCCAAAATCACGTTTGACTTTAGTTTATCGGGGTTAATATATAATAATAATATATTCTTAACTAGCTGCGCCCCGCGGTGTTACCCGCGTTCGGGATTAAATTTGATTTTTATTTTTATTTATTCATAATCATAAGGTAGGTACGATAAAATTACGAAATAATAATAGTGATTTCAATTCACAAGCTGCTTTCAATTCAATAATGGAAGCGTTGTTGAATGAAGCAAGTGTACTTCGCGACAGTATCGCATCAATTGAACTATGTATAAAATAAATTATCATTCATCTGCGTTATTAGTGTTATGACATGATTCTTTTGACTTCACCTTGACTTGGAATATTTTGACTCATTACCATACAAGGGAATTATATACACATTTTAGGATATTCACGTTGGCGCTGTGTTAATTAAACCTTTAAGCGTAAACACATTTAATTGCTTTATTTCGTTTTCATCTGGCCTGATGAATACATCCTTTAATTCTTGGCTAAATTTGGAATCCGGGCGTCGTGATGCTGGGTGCGTTATGAAAAACTTCCTTTTTCACTCAATTGTCAATAATCTTCCTATGTTTCTAACCCGTGCTCAATATACGTCCAAAAATCTTGCAACATTGTTCGAGAAGATTTGAATTACGTAAGTTTGGGGTCAATTCATTTAACTTTGAAAAAACACCGTACATAATTTGATCAAACATAATTATAATTTATTACATAATTTGACAAAATAGATAATTTGAGCACGTCATGAACACGCTTGGTTATTTTGAAAAGTTCCAGATCCAATGCGTACAAACGTAGCCACACGTAAGAAGCACGTGAAACTAACGTCAAGCATTCAGCAGATTCGCGACTCGCGACTGTCAGTTCAGGCCTTGCTCACGCGCACGGTAAGGTCAACAGAGACCAAAATATCACCGCAGTCACCACGTAGCGGTGTTGTAAACAGATGGGCTAATTTGAGGAGAACTACTACTTAAGTCTTGTTGATCTCATTCATATATATGTTGTTTATTTGTGTACCTGATTGTGTCAATTGATAGCTGCTTGAAATAAATGTGTTGATACCATTCATAAGAATTCATCATCAATAGTGAATAACACACTTCGAAGTTCGATGACGTTATCATAGACTTATGACTCCAAATTACTAGCGTTAGGGTTTTCCTCTACCTTGTTTCCTTCTATTTTCGCTTCTCCGTCTATTTTTTAATTTTTTGATATACCTATGAAGGTTCGTTTTTTATCTGGCATAGTTCCTGAGACCACTTCGTTTGTCTAACGTATATCGTCTATACCCGCCAGTCCGCCACCAATTTAATATTACATTACCAAGGCAAAACTTATTTCATGTAAATCTTTCCTACTTTGGTCATACTGGGTGGGGCACATTGGGTTGCAGATTTTCATATTAATACTTTAATACCTACGCAGTAAAATATATATGTGAGTGCTTTCCTTATTACAAATAGTCATAGTGAAATAATTTCACCGATCCAATATATTCGAAGAAGAGCGTGGAATCGTAAATGTGTCAACATTTTAATGAAATAATAATATTAATAAGCTTTATTTTGAATGTTACAGAAGATTACAGCCAAAGACACCGCTAAGTTTCATAGCAATATCTGAACTTGTTAGCATTGCTCCGTCACCTTGTTTGAAGTTTTGTTTATGTTTGACTTTCCGAGTCTCGTTAAGTTTGTTGTCAGATCTTGAAATTCGCAACCTGATATTAAGTATTTAACTTCAATTTAAACCTTTCATAAACTTTTTCGAGTAAGAGAGCGTCTTTATTTTTATGACTTGGAAAAGAAGTCTAATTTACCTAATAAACTTATTATTATTCGTCAATGCTACTATTTTAGAACATGTCGACGTCTCTAAACTAACTTTCCTTAAAGGTTCTGTGCTATCTACTACGTGCGGTCTTAGAAACAATCATGCACTGCTTCTCTCTTGACCGCTCAACCGCTCCTACTACTATTTTATTATCCATTTAAGGTCTAATATTGTACGTGTCTAACCTTAAAAATAACGTATTATCCACATTCCAGTCCGACCGGGATTATTCAAATGGAGCTACTCTTTCGGAATCTACGAACCTTACCCTCACATTAACATACATGCCACTAGGACTATACGATAACACAACGGTTTACAGAACGAACTGATCTTAATTTCAGCAAAAGCTAAATACATTTTATACCAAATAACTTGTTTAGTTTTCTTTAGCATTAGCATAACAGCGGTCATTATTTATTCTAACCTATTAGTATAATTCTAGCGCCTGACAATACCACCCTATCCCCTACTGGACCAAGGCCTTTATCTTCTTTTTCATGTCTATAATTTCCTACTATTATTTCAAGTAAGTTATGTATTAGTGTATTCCCACATTCCTTATTGGACAATCCGTCGTTCTGATTACCTTGTTTCATCAAGAAGTGCTAAAGAATATTGGAATTTTCATTTAGATTAAGATTTCTGGGACATTTTCTCTCTTAATCGACAATCGATTACAACGTCCACCTCTCGAAGGTGGCAATAGATTCAGTCTGTAATTTTGAATTCGTTGCGTCATTTTCTTGCCTTTCATTACGGGGATGCGACTCGCATTTCAATTTGTCTTTCGCAAATTTGGTCCCGACCCAGGCTCGTGATAAAGTCCGCGTTTATTCGGCTTACTCTTTAAATTTTATTTCGCATACTCTTTGCTTTCTGAACATCGTTGATATATCAGTTGTTATGAAGCTTGCACTGTATTGGCACATGGCAAGGTTGCTTTTTCAATTGTTAAGTTTCATGTAGGAGGTTGGTAAAGAAAAATATCAACGCTAGGGGCGGTAAGCGAAAGCTCTTTATTCGACTTCATTCCTTATGCACTGATTGCCAGCCCCAAAAATAGTTAATGGCCGTGAAATCATAAAATTTGTAGCAAACAATATACGAAAAAAGCTACAGGCTTTTAGGTAGGTTCACATAACTATAGCTGCTAAGGTCTGGTAATTTGCAGATCCACAAATGTTTCGACAATGGTGAGGGTTGCGTCATATGTTTTCCAATCGTCGTCGGCTAACGAAGAGAATTAGTGAAAAATATATGATACGGAAGTTTAAATAGCTCGCGTTACTGCAATGCAAGCTTTGCTCACTTTCAAATAGTTAAATTCGATATTTCTAGGAATATCTGTCCTAAATGTAATGTCTACTTTAGCGAAGAGCTCAACACGATTGCCTCAGTAAGGTATGCCTTTGTGTGGCGTATTCGATCTCTCTTCTTAGTCGTTTCACTCTTTACAGAGCGGCGTATTCGATACTTACTTATATTTAACGTAAGCATGTGAGGCACACGTACGGTTGATGGATGACTCTTGATTCGTCCTCGCGATCCTCGAGTAATTCAGCTCTGGCGTTACTACTCGACTCAATTAGTACTCATCATCTGCTCAGAATAAACAATATAAATATATACTCGTATAACTGGGTAGATTAAACAAAACATTCCTGCCCTAAAACAACAGGCTAGCAAAGATTGCAAATAAATAAAAAACTGACAACAAGAAGAGGTAGTTTTAGTTTGTAATTAATCAAGGTTTGTTTATTTTGCTCATTAATTAATATTGTAAGTTGGTTAAATCTTTCATTAATTATTGCGTAACTAACAATTACACGGAGGGTTTCAGTTACTGTCTGACCAAAAAGAGTAGAAATTAAAAAGTGGCAATACTGTAGCGTCGTCCCTTTCTAATCAATTTAAGAAAACGGGGCAACACTACACAGTATTCCCACTTTTTAATTTTTACTCTTTTTGGGCAGACTGTACATACAAAAGCAATCGCCAAATACGTATTACTAGAACGATACAATAATCACAGACCATGATACGACCAGTAATCGGTGTATTTTGAGTTATGCTATTTGAGATGCAATATGAAACTGTTTATATTACTGTTACTATTTAAATGTACAGTCAGCATCCAATAGCAGCTACCAATGTAGCCAAACATGGGAAAATATCTTTATTTGCATAGCAGTAAGGATGCGTTACGATATTTTGGATACTTTTAATGCTACTAACGCTTATTGTCATTGTGACAAAAGCGAAAAAGTGCTACAATTTCCTTGACTGTACAGTATCGTCGCTGAAGTGGCAGATTTCTTTAGAAACTACGAATTTAGGCCCTTGAGTTCACTATACGATCAAACTTCTTAATTCTTGTGTATCTTATCCTTAATCCTCCTCTGCGTTCGCTTTAATCGCTATAATTACAATAACATTTAGTATTACATTTCAGTTTACACTGGGTATATCTATAGCAATTCTAGTATTGTTATTGTGACTTGTGTAATGAATTTTCGACGTTACTTCGCTGAAGCGTCCCACGTCCTTTAAATAAAGCGCACGTGATCCTTACTCGTTTATCTCATTCTTGCGAGGCGCTCCCTACAATATCGCGTGCGTATAATACTATGTATACTGTATGGGTATAAGATTAGCTTCTGCGCATCTATACATATCTTTAGAGATAAGAAACTAATTAGACCTAAATTATGCTGTAAAATGTAGGCTTGAATTTGTCTTTGTAGTAGAAGATACTAATTAGAAAGGTTCTTCGCCCATCTGTTTAATGGATGAAAAATGTTGTAGGTACTTATTTATAATTTGGTATGCTAAAAAATATATCGCATAGAAAAAAAGATTTGATCTTTGTATCAATGGTAAAAAAAAAAGGTGTGTCGTGCGCAGCTACTATGCTGCGTCCTCTTCAGTCTTCTATCGCACTGGATACTTAGCTTAGGCCTCATTGTCGCGAGTTTTCAATTGTAGCAAAATTTTACTTTTAAAGTTTTACAACCGTCAACAGTTCCATTCCATGATTAACGCCAGGTGTTTTGGAGACAACCCTATATCATGGTGATCGGAATGAACCAGCTTCAATTCATTTATTAAACATACTGCTTAAAATTATTATTACAAAATATATCCAATTTAATTGATCATAGTCTTGCCAGAAACTTTTAGGCAACTCATTCGCGATATATTTTATAGCATACTAAATTTGATCTAAAATAATTTTCCATTCTATCCATTAAACTGATGGGCCAAGGTCGTTTCTAATCCGCATCTTAGACTATTACTTAAACTTCTGCTAAGCATAACATAAAATAAGTGGGTATCTAAATAAGGTACAAATCGTATTTTACTTACATTTACACATGTTGCGTCCATTGTATACAGTTTTTGGATTTTGTAGCTTTTCAGTAGCCTAGTCATTTTGGCGCCGCATGTTACACGGTTGTAATGATGGATTTTAGTCGCCTGTGGAATTGTAAACGTTCCACTTCCAATACTTCCATCATTTACCCCATTAGTCGTGGTTAAATAAAGTACACTTTTTTCTTTACATTCCCCGTGATTGTCCGTATATCAGTCAATAACAATCTGGCCTTTCGCTATTTTAGCGATCCCGCAGGAGCCAGATAACTACACATTTTACGACCGGCGTTCCCCGCCGGCTTTTATGTGGGCGCTCTGGAGTTTTCTAGATGTCCAACCTCATTGTTGCTTTCGTCGTGCATTTCTGGATTATTCGCTACTATTGTAGCGATATCAGCAGTTTTAGGAATATTGTAGTACCTACTTTTTTTTTCAAATTTGAAGGAAGAGGAATCACTGTATCTTTTGTATAATCTGTGATGGCTTTTAAATATTGAATCATCGTCATCTAGGTTCTATGGGTTATATAACTTGTATAATATATAACATCCTTTACCTTTACCCGTCCTATCCATTTATTGGTTCTCTGCCTTTTCGCCGAATTATGTTTCGTCAAACGTTTCATTTCGTCAAATGTTTCATTTCGCCAAAAGCATTTTTCACTGAAACTGTAAACTATTTCGGATTGTTATAAAACAAACTTTTTTTTTTTTTTTTTTTTTTTACCCGGAGAAATGCATTGAATTGCATACCACTGCGTAACATGAGACCCTCGGGGGTAGAGTCAAATATTACGCATTGGTGATGTGGGGCTCTCTAGTCCGCGAGGGACTAGCCTACCCACTAAAACTCTGGGATGCTGCCAACCTGTGCCATAGTGGTGATGCCATGGGATCGCGAACATGCCACCACGACACCACCGGCACTTCGCCCTAGGGCGAACCCTCACCGAAAGACACACTGTAGCATAGCAGTGTGCCTTACCCTCACACACTTCCCCAAGCCCCCAGGAAGCGGGGACCGCCACCGACACACGGTGCTTCGGTCCCACCCTCCTTGCTGAGGGAGAACAAACGCCCCTACCCCTCAGCCGGCCATGGGAGGACAAACGCCCCTACCCCACGACACACTCCCCACGCCAAGGGAGGACAAACGCCCCTACCCCTCGACCCGCCACGGGAGGACAGAAGCCCCTACCCCGTGGGTCCCTCAACGCTGACGGAGGTGAAATCCAACACAAACACCGAAGTGCCCACCCGAGTCATGCTCCGCCAGCCTCCTCCTTGGTCTCCTCCACCGGCGGAGGTGAAGTCCATCACAAACACCGAAGTGCCCACCCGAGTCATGCCCCGCCGGTCTCCTTCTCGGTCTCCCTCGCCCGCTGGCCCGTAGGCCCCCTCCCTGGTGTCTCTTGGCTTCCCCGCGGCGCCCAACCGCAGGTACTGAGCCCCCCCACCACGACAAGGTGGACACCCTCGGGGGGGTTATAAAACAAACCTAACCTAACCTAACCTGATCTAAAGGATGATATTTACAACAATCCGAAATAGTTTACAGTTTCATTGAAAAATGCTTTTGGCGAAATGAAACATTTGACGAAATGAAACGTTTGACGAAACATAATTCGGCGAAAAGGAAGTACACCCCATTTATTAAATTGAACTTAATACAACAGTGACTGCCTGAAAGTCGAAATCGGAAGTTATCGATATTTTCTACTGGAATCCCTTTTACAACGTTTGTATCGAAGCATTTTTAACTTTTTAACCAAAAATAACCGACGTTAACGAAATGAAGTTATGTTGTATTACATGACAATGGGCCCACCTAAAAAGTATACTCTATCAAACAAAAGAAGCATTAAATTCGAGTAATTATAAAAAAATAGCTTCCGGACGAACTGAGAACCTGCTCCGTTTTTGACGTCGATTAAAATAGGAAGTGACAAACACGGGGTAACCTATCGCAACTTCGAAACATTGTTTCCCCGCTGTATCGTTTCGCCGAATTTTCATTATCCCGAGAGCTATTTTTCCTGAAACCCATAATATTTTCATTATTTTATAGACATCGTTTTAAAGAACCCATTAATTAATTAATTTAATTTAATTTATTTATTTCAGTAATTATGTAAATTAACAGTACGGAACCAAAACACTTACATAATGAGGTAATAATAATTAGTACTATACTAACACAGAATATTGTTAAAGAAATACTAAACAGAAAATAAAATATGACAATTATTGCAGACAAAACCACTAAATACTATGGCAGCTGTTAAGATAGAGCGCAATCAGTCTCACAAACGTACCCATACCGTCGGCGAACACGTCCGCATGAGGCAGCCGCTCTATCATAGTATTAAGCATCATGCACGCTCGTTGCGTCGGCGCGTTGTCGCCGCGGGATTAGGTTAGGTTAGGTTTGTTTGATAACTATTTTGAAATATTAATAGCTTTTGAATAACGAACGAAATAGCCGAAATAGCTTTCGGGCAAATGAAACTTCGACGAAACGTTACAGCGGGGAAACAAAAATTCGGGATTATGATAGGTAAAACCCAAACACGGATATCCTATGCTGCTAAATGTTATATGAAAGATGGGATGGAAATTCCATCTGGTATATACGGACGGCTCCCATTCCCATTCAATTGTTCTATTTGCCGACGGCCAATGCCGCCTGTATGTCGCACGCGATAAGCAGTTTCTGGAGCGCCATAAATTTTATTTGTTTATTCGGAGATTCGTACATTGAACCCCCTTTTGCGGCTTTTGGGCCTGTTAGACGGTCTTTACACATGTCAATGTGGTTGTAGCTTCAACAGACATGATATTCGTATTGATAGCTATGGAATTATAGGTTGGGATAGTTTCCAGGGTTAGGTATGTTTTTTTTATTGTTTACGCAGTATGACTTTTGCAATTCATTGTTGTAGCAACTGTAACTTTCATTTTCCGTAAAGCTGTCTTTATGTAGTTGCAGCAACGCAAACAACCCCCAATGTACTCTTGTATCTTCTTGGAAGTAAGAAGCAGCCTCTCATGGGAATTTCTGAAAACCTTTGTTTGTTCTTGGTGTAAAGTATAAAGGTGCTGTGCAAAATTGAAATTTTATAGTTCTAGCCTTTTAGCTAGGAAACTAGTTCTGAACTTAGGGCTGGTTATAATTGTTTTTGTATAAGAAGAATTTAAAATAGTTTTTGATAATAAACCCTGTGAGGGTTTGAATATCGTAATATCAATCTTATTTCCAATATAACGAGGGATAAAGCTACGGTTCGTTAAGTGATTTTATAATTCCCATTTTACATCGAAAATTGTCTGGAATGATTCGATCAACCGCAATTTGACTAATCAACGCATTTTCTTCTTGAAGAAAGTCATTAAAACAGAATTTCGAAAGCCTAATGGTTTAAATTAAGTCGATTGGAAACATTAAAAATATTATTGATTTCGTCTTGTTTTTATACGCGATAATAATAAACTAGTCCCCATGTGTAACATAAGATACCAGCGGTGTCAGTAAGATATCAATATTATTATTTATTATACGAAACTACAATATCTTATCGTCGTTAAGAAACATGGCAATACATCACAAATAGTTTCAGTTCCACGTGTACGTAGTTGTTACAAATATTATGGTTAGAGTTTAACCGAAATCATAACTTATTTATATGTTATCGTGGTATTTCATTACCAGTTGCTATGGCTCTTTATTTTTGTTTTTAATTGACTTGATAAGGAAACTTAAGTTCTCTAGTTACACGCGTGCATCACGCTCACGCAGATGACATTTTCAATTCATTATTTAACATGTAAGTGCGTGCCACTTGTTGGCAGAGATAGGTTAAAGCAATTTATTTAAGGTCAAAAGTCAATCTGATTTTCCTAATTAGCGCACAGGAAGACTTTGTAATGGAAGTTTTTGGTTTGTTTGTTTATTTGTTTTTTTTTTTATCGGATATTTTTACTGAATAGTATGTCAAAACAAATGCGACATTTGGCCCTGAATTATTTTAATTAATGTTAATGTAACAGTGTTTAAGCAATAGATTTAAGTCTCAGATGTTGTACATGTTCGCAGAATTCTAGTGGTACCTGTTGTTTTAATTTCATTGCCTAAGTTTTGTTCTTTCTGGAAATTTTGTGCAATATGAATTGTAATGTAGTAATATTGTCATGACTCCAAATGGTGCCGTTAAAAATGTCTACTTTTCTAGTACTCATACCCTTCTTAAATGTAAACCCTATAAGGCTTGACTCATGACTCCTTAGTAAGTAAGAGAGGTCATAACTGGAAAAGTGCTAACGCTCGTAAACTGCGTATTTTACGTTTCCTTTGGTGAACCATGTTATTTGTAGGCCCTTAAAGTATTAACAGCCACTTCCCGGGTGTAGATAAGAATTGATGATTATCACAAGCTGCTTGCACAGTAAATCACTTGCAAATCGCTGCTGTATGCTAATTCTGCGTTCCACATTTTTTGTACGTTACATTGGGTTATTCGACGCTTTCTTGTATATCAGTATCACAAGAGAATATTTCTCATCTTTGTCTCTTATTTTATTGTCTCGTTTCCACAAGCCCTGAACTGTTGCATAGTGTATTTAACCTATCTGGGACGTTCTTTTGCTTGCCTATTCTATTGTTCGTTTTATTTCTACTTCAGCTTCATCCTTACTTAATTTGAATATCGTATCGTTTCCTTTAATTACTTTCTGTGGCCTGTCGGTTTATTGCGTTTCCAGTTTACTATCTACCGGGAATCGTTTTAATGACATAATAGAAAACCACATGGAGAGTGACAGGGAAACTTCACAAAGCCCCAGAGCGCAGAAAATGCTTCTAAATTAATAAAGCTTGAAAGAACCAGGCAAAGTAATTCAGACTGGAGCGCTCTAACTAAAGTTAGCAAAGCTGCATTCAGTCTCGGTTTTAGACATCACAAAGCGTCGGGGGCAATGCCACCGAACTGGAACTCAGTGTAACTCCCGGTTACCTGTTACGTATGCATGTACTGGGTATTTAGCTTATTCGCTGTGAATGTACGATTCGTCGGGGATAATACCGCTTATGTATTTGAAGCGTGAGCGAGAATTTGTTGGATTTAGTCTGTAGCTGTATAAACAGCTAATAAAGTTTTTTAATCGTGATCCGACTCGAACCGTCGACGCTTATTAAAACTTTTCTAGTGAAACAAAATTGGACAGCTCATTTAGAGTAAACCCCACCTGCGTTTCAAATTAGGCGCTGGCAAACACCCCCACTAAGAAAAGCGAGTTTTTGTCAACATAAGTTTATTTTCAGCACGAAAGCAAAAATATCGTTCCGTGTAAAAGTCGCTAGTAAGTCGCGTGACCACAATGTTGTGATAGCATCAGTGGTTTCGATATTGTGCCAATCAAATTAGGCTAAGTGGGAGCGCTTTCCTTCGACTTCGGAGTGAATGGCATCTTTATTGCAACAACTAATGCTTTTGCCGAGTTGTTACCGCTTCAGGCGAGTGAAGACATGAAAGTTAATTGAGCTGTATGAAACCCAGCGTTATTAAACCTAATTGTTATGGCACGGCGTTATATTCTGGCTTTGTAACAAGGTTGACAATTTTACATGACTCAATAATATTTATGTTAGCTTCTTTCCAAGTGCTTGTTGCTATCCACTCTATTGGCTGGAGTCCAAATGTTTTAGATTTAATAGAAAGTTTCGGAGTTGCTGCTAAATTATTTGGTCTACAAATAACATAGGTTAGTGAAGTGCATTGAGTATTTACGCCTCTTGCATTTTTTGTTTTTTATTGGATAAAAATGATTCTTATATATTCAATCCAACTGGTTACGCACGCGACCGAATGTTTTAGTGTGTTGATGAGAAAGGTAGGACTTTTCTTTTTCACATTAACAATTCTTAGTAATTACGTAGTACTCTTGTTACCGAGTTGTCAAATTTTAACTTTATCAGTATAAGTTCTCACTCCTATGTCCCAAGTTCTGGTTCTTATTAAACGTAATAAACTTGATGTCAAAGGCGGTTAACGTTTTGTGAGACTCACGATGTAGTAAGTCATAATAATTGCCGCCTGAAAACGCTCGTATCTCAATTAAATTTGCTTTTCTGCGCATGTCACTTTCATAAGTAATTGCCTTCTTTATACCATTGTTTTCGGGATTAAGGCTCATCACGTGGTACTGTGCTAAGGAACGTTGAGTGTAAAGTGATCATTTCTGTTAATTCAAAGTTTCGGACATTGATTGTCACCATTTTAAAATGCTTTGAAGTTCTTTAGGAAAAAATCAGAAGAAATTTCAATTTTCAAATAGACTAAACTATATTTTTTAATGTCCTAATAAGACTTTACACTTATATCATGAAACATTTCGTTAGTTTTAATATCATGCACGCTTAATGCATGACTAGCTTGGTTTTTAGGACAAATGGAAAAAGCTATACAAACAGTATTAGTATTTAGCTATTTTAGCTTCACCACTGCCTATATCATTCCAGTTCGCTCCAAAGTAGTTCTCGATCCATAATAGTCGTCTTGGCCTTTCTTGCCCATTTTAGTAAACTCACTGCATCGTTCGAAAGCACTTCATTATTCTATAACGCGCTGTTAATTCCCCTAGGCCAGGGGTTCGCAAAGTGTGATCGGAATCATGGGGCTTCGTAAAACTTACATCAAAATACTGGGAACATAATAATAATAAAAAATACAACTGATCTGGGAACATTCTAAAGTCAAATAAAGCCAAAGATTAAATTACAAAACCCCTTATTTTCAGCATTATTAATCTAATTCAAAAGCCATTTTCTTAAAAGAAGTATACAATCACGCACCTATTT
Organism: Apotomis capreana; assembly: GCA_947623375.1. NCBI lineage: Eukaryota > Metazoa > Arthropoda > Insecta > Lepidoptera > Tortricidae > Apotomis > Apotomis capreana. Next base: position 14,448,365 of record OX392516.1, read on the forward strand.
GAAGCTACGTAGAGCAAGTCGGTGTTTCAAAAGTTTCCGTCGTCATAAAAGTTTGAGGACCACTGCCCTAGGACGTTTTCTCGAGGATAAAAATATTTCAGCCAGTATCAGCCTGAATTCACTGTTCCCAAAGGACAACTGACCCTTACACTATCCCCGTTACGTGCCAGTTTGTCTTCATCAGCTTACTACGAACATTTACTAGGATTACGAAATATGGCGGCGGTAGATTGGGAGAAATGTAACGAAGGTGTTATTTCCTTTATCATTGCAGTAAGAACGTCAAAACAATTATTTATAGTATTTTTTTAAACTAGCCTAAATTAGAGAAAACATCGGTTGGCCTTGAGAAAAACATGACGATAGTACATTAAACTGCGTAACTCTGCGTAAAATATATCGATAAATCGAAAAACACACTTTCTCGGTGAATATAAGTAAGAATAAGGATTATTTCAATAACTACCGCATAAGGTTAAAACTTGTTTACATAACTTTCCGTTTATACAATGTAAATTCGTTTACGGTACCTTTAAGTTAGCATTAGTATAATACGTTTTCATCTCAGTTTTAGTATAAGTAGTGTTAATCAAGTGTTCTTTTAATGGCAATGCGACCTTATTTACTTACATAAAATGTTAGTGGGAATTGTGTTAGGATGTAGGCTATACCTAGCGTAAGATTTATTTTGTTATTATGTAACTGTTTTGGTCTATGTCTGTTTTTTTCCCCAATAAAGAAAATAAAATAAAATAAAATTAATTACATCATTAGTTTCAGTGAGGTTCGTTTGTAACTCTGTTATTATAATTTGGTTTCGAAACTACTTCGTATCCCTTTGTAGGCGTAACTAATGCAAATTCAACTTCTATTTTATAACAAAACGTATCAACGACAAAATTCTACGGTCTTCTCAAAATAAGTACATTTATCAAAGCAATCCCAAGTACGTGACTGATATTTTTTTTTACTTAATGCTTGAGGAACAACCTTTTTACTCATCCGCTCTCATCCAAACTTATACTCGTAAACCGACAAAATCCTGAACTATGTATGACCCTTTTATTGTTTATGCTCTTGCGATAATAACTTAGTCCAAGTTTGTAAAAAAAAAATACTAAGTGAAGTCTTTGGGTCCATCTAATCTAGGCATAATAGACAACTATTTTATAACTGACAGTTCTAATCAAACGAACCCATTTGGGTTACTAACTCTGCCGACGATCCTTGCAATATAATACACTCGTCCTATCCCATCTATAAAATCTTAAAGGACGGGCGGGACGGGTGACATAACAGTCAGGTGTGAACGAAAAGTGTCCATTTGTTTCACTATTCTACCGTCCTTTCCAAAATTTACTACTATCCCTTACAAAATTTATTCTAATGGGATAGTAGTAAATTAGTTTTGTCTCTTGCTATAACATGTTTATTAAATTCCTGTACTCATTTTAGGGAGATTTTTTGCATAATTATAATGGTTGTCTTCTTTGCAGTGTTCTCCAAAGGACAATGCGAGACTGGTCAGTACCGCTTCTTGGCCAAGACTGGCGGCTTTGCCTGGGTCCAAACCCAGGCCACCGTCATCACCGACAAGCAGCAAAAGCCTGTCAGTGTCGTCTGCGTCAACTACATCATAAGGTAAGTCTAGGATTGTAAAGACTACAACTATAATTTCAATTTATTGTGGAATTTTACGCGTTTTTTTAAATTTAATATCAGATTGTATACCAACTGCTATTTTCATAGTAACATCGGAGAGGTAAGTAACAATTTTATTTTATCTACATTTATTTACATTTTATATGACATTTTATTAAGTGTATGCTTTGAGTATTAAATACTCAAAGAGTGTATGTTATAAATTCTTCTTTACGACATACGTGGTTAATAATACAGTTTCTGTATAGTGTCTTACACTGTTGAAATATCACTTAAATATATTTTGTTCAAGTCATCTTTGGCAGTACGACTTTTCTAAATTCGAAATGATTACTCAATTATCTCCCTCCTTGACAAGTTAACTGTCAATTTAGAGATGATTGTTATTTCATCATGTAAAAAATATATTTATACTGTGGTATCCACGGTAAAGTACATGTAACCTCTACTTTACCAAGGTGCAACCTTCTTTCCAAAAAGGTTTTTTTTCAAAACCTAAAAATAAAAACTGAATTTGTGCTGACTAATCGTTCAAAATTCTATTCTAATACTGAGAATATTAAATTGTCAGTTCTCGTGTAGTGACATATCATCCCCCACATTATTTTCCTTTTTAAAGTTTTGAAGCCTTGTCCTAGTAATATTCGACGAAGTAAAATTACTGAGTTATTTTGAGCGTTGACTTTAACTTTCATCAATGCTGTCCCAAGATTACGGTTCCGATTACATTTTGACGACCCACCCTTAAAGTAAGACAGCGCTTACACTAATTCTATTTTTCCTTTTCCTCTATAAAAGAAATCATCTAAGATGTCCATGATGTAGCAGACATTTTTCGCGTAAATTAATATCCTTGTCAGCCGGTCCTTGGTTTCCGAGAATGCAAAGTCGATAGGCGATAAAGGGAGCTCCGATAACGAACAGACAGGAAGCCCTTTGATCGGATACAAGCGTCTGTCGCAAATCTTGCCTCTAACATAAGACCCGAGCGTGCCATGCCAACCAATGAGAGCCGGCCTGTTACTACGTCTATTACGGCTTCTATGATTTATTCGGCAATTAGAGGCCCTAAACTACACCGCGACCTTTTTAATTCAACGAAGGTCTTTTAAATGCGCTGCAAGTTCATTCACGAGTAGTAGGGATTCGCCGATACTACGATACGGGGCGGACGGGCCTGATGGGCGGCATCCAGGGCGGATTTGGCGGACCACCAAACCTAAAAAAAAAAAAAAAAAAAAAAAAAAAAAAAAAAAAAAAAAAAAAAAACAAATAGCCCCCTACTTAGAGCGTTTGGAATAGGTCCCAGGACGCTCAGACAGCTCTGTCAAGACTTACAGAACGCCCTACGCTAACAATGCAACACCTTCCCCGACCCATCGACCCTTTTCTATTGTCTATCCGAGCTCGGGTTTTATTGCCCTCTCGGACGCCGAGCTCACTTTTATTACGGTCTACTATTGTTTCCCTCTTTTATATTTCTCTTTGGCTACAACTGTCTACAACTTCCTTTGCAAACGGTATACATCTTTTAAGAACATTCTTTAGGTAAAGCTGGACAAATACCTAAACATCTCATACCTAAACTATCAGACTAGGTCCGTCACCTTGGTTCTTATTGGAATCGCTGTTTCAACGCAGCCTGTCTCACATCGTGTCTTTACTCCAGGTTTCTTACTACGTGATATGTGCTACGGTGTACGTATCACTAATCTAAGCTAACCTATGCTAGATCACAATTCTAACCTAACCTAACCTAAGCTACAGGACTACGCCCAGCTAACGCAGGATACGTTACTTGACTACTTAACTTCAGGTAGCCTTACTTCAAAGTATGTCTCTTGTTGCTCACTACATATGCTGCATTTGGAACGTTGTTCTATTTATATATTTTATCTTGTTCAACTTAACATTACTTCTAACTTAACTATCACTTAACTTCAAAAACTAATTTTGAAGAACTGCTTTATATACTTACCTACTTAAAACCAGCTACGAGCACAGCACAGTTGTTTTGGTCTTAAGAACGCTGTTCTAACCTAACCTAACCTTGCATAAATTTGACTACGTACTCAATGTTACTTTCATTTCTTTTTTGTAATAACCGACTTCAAAAAGGAGAAAGTTCTATGTAAAAATATTGCATGTAGCATAAGGATAATACGAATCTAATCTTACAATAGTAATGCGGTATTTTATACAGTAATAACTGCTTCAAAACTATACTAACTTATTTAAGCTGTAAGTTAAAAATACGAGTTCTATTTTTGCATATTTATTTATTTCGCCAAATATTATGTTCTTGAATAGATGCTTAAGAAAATACCTGAATAAACTTTGTAACTTGTACTAACGTGTATTTGTAGTGGGCTGAACTAAACTCGTTGATTTTTTAATTTGTTTGTTGGGTCCATATTGTTTGTAAAGATTTATGACAGGTTTCTTCTCCGAATCATCAAAAGATTCGAAAGTCTATTATAAATTTTATTACTGTTTGTTGGTGGCTGTTGGGCGCGGTACAAACTAGTCGAAACGTGATTTTAACGGTAATCTATTGTCACATCCTTATAAAAGCCGATGGACAGTGACGATCTATAAGTATTCAGAACCGAGTCGTGCTTGTTACCAGAGCTCTCTCAGTGTACAGTGACATAGTGTTGAATCGTGCTACAGTGCTTATAAAAAATGGCAAATGTAAGTATGTACTATTTTTTATAGAATATGTATGTAGTATTTTTATGTACTATTTGTTTAACAGTGTTTTTTTTTTCTGTAACTTGTGTTCATCGTGTTACTTGTTAAGTGTGTTAATCGGATGTATAACTTATTGTTGAATATTGTTACAGTTCACGGAAAACACTTTCAAGAATTTTTATTACCCTGAACCTGAACATGATGATTCAGGGAGTGATGAAGAAGGCACACTCGGTTTTAAAGTGAAACAAGCCATAGCGAAGAAACGTCCTGCAAATAGTATCGAGAGTTTCTTTGAAAAACCGCAGAAAAAAGTGAAACCAGTGAAGAGATCTTCCAGTGTGTCGCAAAGTTCCCATACCGGTGTTGCTTACCTATCTTCGGGTAAAGACGATGCTGCGTATGCATCACACCTTATTAAAATAGAAATATACGATCTTGAAAAAGTTAGGAACATCGCACCAGAAGAGCACTGGAAGCACGCCGATGTGAGATTAAAATCTTACATCTCAACTGAGCAAGATCCACAGCTTGAGACTGTCCGTGATGTTATATACAACATGACGAAAGAAATAGCTTCGAAGGACACGTGCGTGAAATATTTTATAAACAATACGAAAAAGTAAACTAAGTGTTTGTGTAGTTTTAATACTAGGTTAAAACTGTATTTATTATATAAGACATTAGATAATATTTTATAACATACCCTTGTGTACTACTAGTATTATATATTTCTTACTGCTTAAACAACAACTTTTTGTTATTCAAAATTGTTAACTCGTTTTATAACCACATGTTGTAATTTGTTTTGTAGCCTAATCATATTGATCTATTTCCCTTTGCAAATGTATAAAACTCTCCACCCTTTAATATAAAATCACTAAGCTACGTTTGTTATTTTAAGGAAAAAATTTGTTGTAATGTAATCACTATTTTCTTAGACACATCTCACGATGGACTGTTTAAGCTGTGATGTTTACGATTCCGAGCTCGTCAGGCTATGCGAAGAAATTGAAAGTGATCAAGAAATGTATGAGATCGGGGAATTACTAAGCCAGCTACATAGTCAAGGGTGAGTACTCTTGTTCCAACCTGTTATATTGTTTATTGATATTGTACTTGTATATTTAGACATGCAATTTAAACAGTTTATTCTTGTTCAAACTTGTACAAAACCATTGACCAGTGTCATTGAGTTGTTGCCTTTTTATGGCTCAGTTTCATTGTTCTCTGTTGGGTGGGGATCCTGGAAGGTTCTTTATAAGCGACGTCTCTGGTGTAGAAATCATTCATTATTCCAGTTACTGTGTTTGTGCTAGTACTGTGTCTGTGTATTGTACAAAATACTGTTTTAAAAATGGTGCTTGGATACTTTCATATGGGAACTAGTTTAACCCACGACAAAATTGCAGTTTTAAGCAAAGGATTCATTTTAAAAGTATTTCATAGAAACATAAGATTGTGGTATATTGACAATCAATTACCTCAGGCGCTTTTGGAAGATGAAGATATTATACCCTATTACACACCATGTGATGGGCATATCAATAAGTCGATGCATAACTTGTCATCAGATGTCATTGATGGGGTTTTAACAATGCAGGCATATTGCCAGCAATGTCGAAAAAACTTAAGTTAGTATAATGATAATAATTTAATCATTGTTTTGAAGTTTTAAATCTTGTATTAAATACTAACGTTTCACTTTTTCTATTACAGATCTAACCAAGTAGGACGGGGGAGAAAAAGGACAGCTACAAGTACGGGTGCAGAAGTACCAGTGAAGAGAAACTACCCTTCCAACAGTCGTGATATGTCTACATTCTCAAGCGAAGAACCATTATCCGATGTCAATGTAAGTACAAAAAATAATTCTGAAATTGAATGTTCGGTGTGTAAAAAGTTCGTGTCAAAAAGATATTTTGGTAACCATTTAAATAGTAATATTCACAAAAATAATGTGTTGAGATCCGATAGTGAATATGTTAATGTCCAATTAATTGAAAATGCATTCAAAAACAGAGTCGCTACTTACAGAATATTATTTAATGAAATGGATCACCAACCTCTTGATCCCGAAACTATTTTACAAAAACACAAGGATAAGATCTTTACATTATTAGATCGTTCACTTAACAAACATCACGCTTTAAAAGTAAATTTTATTCTTAATGCAAATTTTACACAAGATACCAAACAATTAAATAATACATTTGATTTCCAATTAAGTAATAGTATTGTTGATATCAGCACTGATAAAGCTGCTGTTTTTACGTCCCTAGTAAATGAAATTGTGATAAGGTTGTCAAACTTTGAAAGAAAAGATAGTGGGTGGAGTTTAGTAACATTTAATCATATCGATCTCAATATTAACAAATATAATCCATTACGCGGCTCTTCTTTTATCGAATTACCTCGTGATATAAAGAATAAAAAAGCGGTTATTAATGTAAAAAACAATGACCATGAGTGTTTTCGATGGGCTGTATTGTCTGGTTTATACGAACCCAAAAGTCATTCAAATATGGTCAGTTCATACATATTACATAAGAATAAATTGAACTTTGAAAATTTAACTTTTCCATTTAAATTGGGAGATATCCATAAATTTGAAAAAAATAATGATATTAGCATTAATGTATTTGGTCTCGAGTACAACTCTCAAAACAAGAAACACGATGTTATAGGCCCACTACATTTAACTAAATTAAAAAAGTCTAATCACTTAAACTTGTTGTACATAACTAAAGATAACCAAGGACATTATTGTTTTATCAAAAATTTATCGAGGTTAGTGTCTAAGCAATTGTCAAATGCACAACATGCTGTTCATATTTGCGATGGTTGCTTAATTAAATTTACATCACACGAGAGACTAAACCAACATCAAAAAAACGACTGCTTCCACGTATGCACAAACTTACCATCCGAAAAAGAAGACACAAGAAATTGGTTTAACGAATATGTTCCATCGAATCAAGTTACTTTTAATAATTATGAACGACAATTAAGAGTACCTTTTGTTGTATACGCTGATTTTGAGGCATTTTTAAATCCAATTCAATCCTGTTCTAACAACCCCAGTACATCTTCTACTACCAATATTCAAAAACATGAAGTTTATAGCTTCGGTTACTATATTAAGTGTTCTTATAATGACAAGTTATCTGTGTACAGAACATATACAGGTGAAGACTGTGCAAAAACATTTATGAAAGTCATAAAAGAAGATTTAGAAACTATTTGTAAAAGTAATGCGTTTGCTAAAACTTCTTTCCCTCTAACAGATGCTAATAAGGTAGACATTATGCAAAGCCATGCTTGTTATATTTGTGATAGAAATTTGAATGATGACTCAACCGTTTCTTATAATTATCATACTGGACTTTACGAAGGCGTTGCACATAAATTTTGTTCTGAAAAATACAAACCACCCAATTTTGTACCTGTATTTTTCCATAATTTGAGCAATTACGATAGTCATTTTATTGTACATGGACTTGGTCTTGAAGATGGTGACATAGAACTAATCCCACAAAATAAAGAAAAGTATATTTCGTTTTCTAAGTCTTTACAAGTGAATAATCGTGTTGTAAAATTGAGATTTGTCGATTCTCTTAAATTTATGTCGAGTAGCTTGGATAAATTAGCTAAAAACTTGACTACTGACCAATTTTACGAATTGAAATTGAACTTTCCTCGTGAAGAAGACTTTAAACGTCTAATACGGAAGGGTGTCTATCCATATGAGTACATGACTTCGTATGATTCACTGAAATTAACTTCGCTTCCTACACAGGATCAATTCTATAGTTCTCTTACTGACAGTCACATTTCCGAAAACGATTTCCTACATGCTCAAGATATTTGGTCTCATTTCCAATGCAAAAATATGGGGGATTATTCCAATCTTTATCTGAAAACAGATGTTTTATTACTAACTGACATATTTGAAAATTTTAGAAATGTGTGTCTTAAGACATATGGTTTAGATCCCGCCCATTATTATACCGCGCCTGGAATTTCCTTTGATTCGATGTTGAGGACTACCAAAATAAGTTTAGAACTTTTAACAGATGTCGACAAAATAGCTTTTATAGCGAAAAACATTCGAGGAGGGATTTCCCAATGTAGCAACAGACATGCAAAAGCAAATAATACATTTATGGAAGACTATGATCCAAATATTCCTTCATCTTTTCTCATGTACTTAGACGCAAATAATCTCTATGGGTGGGCTATGTCACAATGTCTTCCGTCTGGCAAATTTGAATGGGTAAATAAAGATACCGATTTCAATGTTTCAGACGATGCTGAATATGGGTTTATATTAGAAGTTGATCTAGAGTACCCCAAGGAATTACATGACTCTCATTCAGATTTGCCGTTCTGTCCAGAAAATGTATGTCTAGGTGATTCTAAAGAAAAAAAATTGATTCCCAATTTAAACAATAAATATAATTATGTATTACATTACAGAAATCTTAAACAATGTTTAAAAAATGGGTTGCGTTTAGTGAAAATCCATCGTGTGTTGAAGTTCAAACAATCTACTTGGTTAAAAAGTTACATAGATTTGAATACCCGAATGCGTTCGCTGGCGACATCTGATTTTGAAAAAGATTTCTTTAAACTTATGAATAATTCTGTTTTTGGTAAAACAATGGAAAATGTCACGAAACGTGTGAATGTTAAATTATTAAGTCACTGGGAAAATCGCGGAAAATCCCAAGGGGTACAGTCCTTAATATCTAAACCTGAATTTCATAGTTTATCAATATTTTCTGAGAATTTAGCTGCTGTGCAATTGAAAAAAACAAAAATCTTTTATAACAAACCAATTTACCTTGGATTCTGCATTTTAGATCTATCGAAAACTTTAATGTACGAATTCCACTACAATTATATGAAATACAAATATACGGAAAATCTCAAGCTCCTTTACACGGATACTGATAGCTTAATATATGAAATAAACACTGCTAACTTTTATGAGGACATTAAATCTGACCTGAACTTGTATTATGATACATCTGATTACCCACCCAACAATGCATATGGTTTACCATTACTAAATAAAAAGAGGTTAGGTTTTTTTAAAGACGAAAATAATGGCAAAATTTTGAAAGAGTTTGTTGGTCTTAGATCAAAAATGTATGCCTTAGATGTTCAAAATAGTGGTATTATATCCAAAGCTAAAGGAATAAACAAGTGTGTTACCAAGAAATTAACCCTTAACGACTATAAAAGTTGTTTATTTGATAGAAATATACAACATGCTCAAATGTTACGATTCCGATCAATAAAGCATGTTTTATTTACGCAAAATGTCAATAAAATATCATTATCTTACAACGACACAAAACGATATTTATTGAAAAACACTTCGGATACTCTTGCGTGGGGTCATTATAAAATACCTCATAATTCTTAAAAAAAAAATACACGGAACATTCAATTTTCATATTTATTTTTTGTACATAATATTGTATTTTAGGATGTTTTTTTTTTTTTATTTTTTAAGTTTTGGCAATAAAATGATTGGCAAAAAATATGTTTTTGTAAATTTTTATGTGATTTATCTAGAATAATATAAATATTAAAAAATAATTAGCAAAATTTTTGTTTTTTTTTTTTTTATTTGTTACCCCATTTTTTTTTACCAAATTTATTTAAAAAGCTATGGTCTAGAAATTTTCTCATTTGAAGTCAATCCGTTAACATATGAACACACATATTTAAAAATTTATAATGATTCATTTTAACCACCCTTTCACTACAATAGTAGCGGGTCCAAGTGGGTGTGGTAAAACTCAGTTTGTTACCAATTTTTTAAACAATGCAAAAGAAGTATGTAATGTTGAATTTGATGAAATTATTTGGTGTTATGATGAAATGCAACCTTTGTACAATCTGGAAAATGTAAATTATAGCCAAGGAATACCAGATTTTTCTTTATTTGATGGAAAAAAGCCCAAGCTTCTCATAATTGATGACTTGATGAGAGAATCGGATGGACGAATCGTTGATATTTTTACAAAAGGAAGTCACCATAGAAACTTAAGTGTTTTTTATATTACTCAAAACATATTTCATCAAGGCAAAGGACAACGTGATATTTCATTGAATACCAGCTATATTGTATACTTCAAAAACCCGAGGGATAAAACACAAATTCGCTACTTGTCACGACAAGTTTATCCGGAGAACCCAAAATTTGTAGATGAAGCCTACAAAGATGCCACTAAAGATGCTCATGGTTACCTTATGATTGATCTGAAGCAAAATACCGATGACATATGTCGTTTTAAAACTAAAATATTTCCTTTTGATGGGCATTGTACCGTATATGTTCCCAAGAAAGGGTTTAAATACGACAAGAATCAACACGTTTTAATCAGTTCCAAATAATGCATCCAAGAGTACACACATATAAACATTTACTTGAAGCACTGCAGTTACTTAAACCAAAGTATCGCACAGCGTTGCTAAAATCTTGTGAAGATGAAGAAATTAATATTATTTGTGAGTGTATTTATAACGTTTTAAAAGGAAAAATACCACTGGAATCAAAAGATAAATCAAAACTAAACAAATATAAAGACACATTACGAAAACTAGTTTCGAAAGGGAAACACAAATTGAGGAAAACTGTTATTATTCAAAAAGGAGGTGCATTTCTACCTATTATATTAGGTGCAGTTTTAAGTGCCTTAGTAAGCTCCGTAACATAAAATAAAATGGAAAACACAAAAAAAATGTTGTTAGTTGAACCAGACTTTATTGAAAGACTCAAACGAAATGATAGCCAACCCGAAAATGTATCATCTCGCCTAGACGGAGAGATGCAAAAAATCCTGAAGAGTAAAATTAATGATCGTGAAAAGTGGGCATTATATTCTCAAGCACTACAACGATTTTTGCACTTTATTGAATCAGATCGAAAACCATTTAAAATACCAATAGTGATGGAGGGGTTTGATCAACTCAACGATGAAAGTAAGGATTTAAACTTAAAAGTAAACAAAAAGGAGGAGGATGAAAATTATGAATCAGTTGCAAATAAAACACTACCAGATGGTGATGTTTCTGCAGTTACTGCAGCTACACCGTCTGATACAAAAAATCCAGAAACTGTACTATTCAGTCCATCTCGTATTATAGATAATTTACCAAAATCATATGAGAAAAAAACCAGAACATTATTGACTTGTATTGTGTCAAGCAGACCAAAAATATGGTGGAAAACAAATGGTGAAGTTGTAATAAACAATCGAACTATTCCAAACAGCAATATTCTCGATCTGGTAAGCGATACGGTTAGATCTCTTAAACGCCCTAAGCCAACAGGATGGGAAGAGTTTGCTTTATTTTTAAGAGATATAAAAGTTCCTACGTCTTGTATAGGTAATCCTACTAATCTAGAATTTATAAATAAACCTCAATCGAGTGAACCTCACGCATCATCTGCTCCATCAAGTGCTCGATCGTCATCGTCATTTAAAGACACAAGCGCCAGTACACCTCTTTCAAGTGTACTGCTCAAGGCAAACAAAAAGAAACTAGATTGGGAAAGATGGAGCCCTTATTAGACATTCATGCAATATACTACGATGTATCTAATCCAGCAGGCTACAGTAGTTTAAATAAATTAAGTAAACAAATGAAAGGACGAATGAACAAAGACGAAGTAAAGAACTGGTTACAATCTCAAGAAACGTACACACTGCATAAACCGGTTCAAAGGCGATTCACAAGAAATAGATACGTCTTATCTAACTTTAATGAACTCTGGCAAGCTGATCTGAGTGATATGGGTACTTACAGTCAATATAATGATGGATACAAATATATTCTGTGTGTTATTGATGTGTTCAGTAAATATGCTTTTGCGAGAGCTATGAAAAAGAAAGATGCCACAACCGTTATAAATTGTTTTGAAAGCATATTTACTGAAGCCAATTCTACTCCTCGTCACATCCAATCTGATAAAGGCACCGAATTTGTTTCAAAGGCAGCAAGGGATTACTTTAGGAGCAAAAACATTAACTACTATACTACTAACAATCCTGACATTAAAGCAAGTATAGTAGAAAGGTTTCAAAGAACTCTTAAAATGAAAATGTGGCGTTACTTTACTCATAAGAATACATACAAATATATAGATATTTTGCAAGAACTTCTTTATTCTTATAATCACAGTTATCATTCTAGTGTTAAAATGCGCCCTATCGATGTAAATTTTGATAATATCATGACTGTTTGGTGTAATTTGTATAACAGAAAAAAGGATAGACAACTTACTTTGGAAATCACAAAACTAAATGTTGGTGATCATGTTAGAATTACTAAATATAAACATATATTTCAAAAGGGTTACGAAACTAATTGGAGTGACGAAATATTTAGAATTGATTCAATAATAAACCGCTTTCCACGAGTTGTGTATACGTTAAGAGATTTAGAAGGTGAGCCTATCGTTGGTACATTTTATTCTAAGGAATTACAAAAAGTGACTTATCTCCCCTCCATTGATTATAAAATT